>VZTM01035136.1:15140-59775 GCA_013400555.1 Jacana jacana | reverse complement strand
TGTGAGGCTTTCCTTAGATGGGGAAGGCAACTACCTGTGACTGCAGTTTTTAGGTGCTTCCAAAATAAAAGTAGACATACTAGATAATGCCTTGAAAGCAATTAATCAAGCTCCCACCATCCTCAAAATTATTACTATTAACAAAAAGCAAGAAATGAAATAGCACCATTGCATCAATTGCATTGCATTGCCAGTGACTGTGCAAAGCATCCTTCAATGGATATACCAGCCTGTAAGATCTCTTGGTCAGGAGCTGCCATTGGTGTAGTTTAGCGTAGCTACTCATCTGAAAAGTTTTTTATACGCTATCATAATATGGGACCCTTTGGCATTCTGCTATCAACCAACAAGGGTCTTCTTTCACTGCCAGAACTTGTTCAGTAAGTGCTGCTGCTTACTTGCAGCTCTGAGTGATGGGTTGGCTATCCTAAACTTTAATGTCCTGGTTTGTGTCTTCAAGATCCTGGTGTTTAAATGGCTAAATACTGAACTTCATTGCTGTTGTCTGTAACTAACTACTGAGTTGGTAAAATGCTTCCAATTTTTTTCCTTGGTGTCTTTTACTCTTTGATAGAATTTGGTTTGGTTTTGTTTCTGAGACTAAGAGCTGTTATACTCGTTCCTGATTTCACGTCACATTTTGTAAACTGAATATATAGAGAGTGGGCAGCCTTGAATCTTTATTGATAAGCAAAATAATTATGAGGTATAGCACTGGCAAGTCTAAATTTTTTTCCCAGATACTACACTACTTAATTATTCAGATTGTAGAAGAGGAAGTTTTGCATGTTGCCTAAGGCAGCCTACAGACTGAGTGCATGATGTAACCCATCCGTGAGAACCTACAGCTCGAAATTGTGTAGCTTTGCCTAATTATTCACTCTGTGTCATTGTGAATAGACTATTTCTGATGAGGTGAGAAAGAAAAACAGCTTTCAGAGTAGTATTTCTGTTGGTTTCATGGGGAGCTGAGTGACTAAATACTAATTGAGTTTCTGAGGTTTAGTGTTCATTTCCCAACAAAATACTTTTGAAATTTCAGCTTTGGAATTTCAAGCTTCCATGCTGATTTTAAAAGCTTGTCTGCGTTTGTAAAATAGAAAAGTTTTTTAACTTTTAATTAATACTTTTCAGTTTCTGGCCACTCACTGTAACTTTTGCTATATAGGAAATTGGAAAAAATTTCATTGGAAAACTGATACTTGACAGAAGCTTCATATTTGTATCCCAACCACTGCCTGTGAAGTACAAACTGAATCTAACAGCTTACTCTGAGTTTGGGCTACTAAATTCTGTCATTAAGGTATGTAATTGAGCCACCTCAAGGCCAGCTCGGTTGAGGGAGATAGTCTGCTGTTTAGATATACCCAGATTACAGGATTGAGGCTTTCTTCTTTGCCTCATCAGGAGCAAAACACTGGCAACAGAAGTGTTTTGGCATACTCCAGGCTGTCATCTAGGAACTTTCTCGAAAGATGACAACCTGTTGCACTCTGATTTAAAGTGGCAGCAATGAAAACAAAAAAAATAGACAAATTTAGAACTTGAGACCTAAGTCAGTTTGCAGTTTCACTAGCAGTTATCTGGTTTAAGAGACAACATTGGTAATCCATCATGTTGTTATTCAAGATTTTTGAAAAACTGAAGTGATAGAAACTGTTGAGCTGAATGAACTGGAAATTCTCTGTACTTTTGCAACAGAATTGTGATACTGTCCTGCAGAAAGGTTATTGTGAAACTGTCCAGCTACTGGAAAATGTTTCCTTTGATTTCTTGTTAGTGTGCGCTTGTCTATATTATTCCTTCTTGATGGTGGTAGAGCTGAAGTTTATGAAGAAACATGTTTCTGGTGTGATTTAGTTACTGTTGGCTAAATCATAAATTATATGAAGAATTATTTTCCATGATCTATCATTCCCTTAGGTGGTATATATTTCTCAGGTTTTGGTTTGGTTTGGTTTTTTTCAAGTATTGAGCAGGAGTGTAAGGGGGAAAGGGAGTATTGATTGTTCTCTGAAAGGGGGGACAAATAGATTTTTTTTTTTCTTTTTTTTTTGCTATACCACACAGCAAAAACTGCTGAACTAGGTTTACTTTTATTATGTATTTATCTTCTGAAATTTTAAAACTTCCTAGGAAGATGTCAGTTTATCAAATTCAATTATGCAACCTTCAGACTTACTAAAACCTTATACTTTTCTACTTCCCACATGCTTTCTATATATAAAAACAGTCTTTTTGGCAGTAGCTAGCCTTGACAGAGATAATTGGGAAAGCAGTTTGCTTTCTTCCTACCTACCTAATATATGGGGTTTTTTTACTTTTTAAGCTAGTTCCTCGCTCCAAGACAGAACTCAATTGTAAGAATATTTTACTGGTCACAAGTGTTTCTTACATGAGCAATTGCTCTAGGCTGTCCAATTTATTACAATTATAATGCAAAGTTGATTTTAATGGCTTATTTTAAGACATTCTAACAGCAGTGATAAATAATGAGGAGGAGTCTCGGCAGATCCTGATTCAATTCATAAGGATTTTACATAGGTATTTTATTTTTCACCTTTTATAGTTGTTTTAGTCAACTTGTGTTGCAACATCAGTCTCTGGTCTTTGTCTCTTCGTTTTAACTCGTGTACTATCTTTGTGTACTGTGAAGTATAGAATGTGTGAAGTGGATGGTATTGTGTGAAGCACAATGACATGACTAATTATGACACTGGGTGACACGTAATGGATATGTTTGGACAGGTTTGAGGATTTGCATCTTTTATTTTCTGTTTCAAATGTGATTGCACTTTCTGAAAGGATTCAGTCTAGGATGTCGGCATGTTGCTGATTCCCTGTGAAGAAATTTGTTATCCAGAATAATGTCAGTTAAAAGAAGAGGTTCTAGTTAGTTTCCTTTTGTTTTGTTCCCAGAAAAGATTTTATAACTAATTCATATTTTTATATGTGTATACACAAATATAGACTTTGGAACATTGAGTTTACTTTTCCCTTCAGAAAGCACCGTTGCTGTCAATAGGGCGGTAATATTGTACAGAGTGTAAATGTCTATTTGAATCATTTCAAATAGCTACTTCAGAAAATATTGCTGCAGATTACACAAGACTTCCCATTTTTATCTACTCTGCTTCACATATACCTTCTCTTTTTCATGTACTAGTTGTTGTAAGTGTACTTGGAATGGCATATGTTAGCATGGTACCTCATAGAGTACTTGGAGAAATTTGTGGTCCCATTGAAGTAAGCTGAAATCTTGCCATTAACTTCAGATGGGGGCAGGAGATTGTTCACTGTGCATATTTTTTTCCCCTTTCTTTTTTTTTTTTTTTCTCTTAAGGGAAAGGGGAACGATAAAAAAATTGCCTTCATAAAATAGAATGCTCTTAGGAAATATGAACCGTGATCAGCTGGTTTTTAGACCTGAACTTTCCTACTTTCCTGATAGTAGAAAATCATTCAAATAATCATTCATATCTATGTATACATATATATATATAATATATATATACACACACACATATATAAAATATGAAAACACCTGATATTTTGTGTTCATACCTCCAGGAACTGCAATGTCTACTGAATGTGATCTGTCTGACTTTACCTATTCCTGCTCTGAAAACGCAGTTAGAAAAAGTAGGCTTTTTTATAACCTCCTTATGGTTTTTGTAAAGACAAGGCCCTGGCAAGCTGAGGAGGGGAAGGTCTGAAACTCCCCGAGGACATATTTTTGTTTAGCTTTATTTGGTTTTGCTCCCTTGGCATCTGTAATCCTGTCCTGGGTGCTAGAGGGAGAGGATCACTCTGGGCCACCTCAATGACTATGGAATCTTTACTTAACCTAAAAGAAATGCTGATAAGAAGGACATTTATTAATCCTTCCCTGCTCAGGAGGTTCAGTTTACAACTCTTGGAAGGCAAAAGGAGTGTGTCATATCACAATTTACAGTTGGTTGCCTGAAAATCACTGCTACTGGAAAGTCATGCACCTGTCTTATCATGTATTGTTTCAATTAATAACCTTTTTAAAAAAGAGAAGGCTCAAAAAAGCTTGCTTGCAGCAGGAGTGTGGGCAGTCTCTCCCAAGGCCAAGACAATATTCAGTCAGGTGTATCAAGCACACAGTTATGACATTGTAATTATAATCCTTTTTGGATTAAAGGGAACAGTGAATGTGGCTTGCCTATATCCCCAGCAGATGCTTTATCCATTGATCTACCCTGTGAAAGGGGAACACTCAAGAGCAGTAGCTGGGACTGTTTAGTTTGAGGAAGAGGAGGCTGAGGGGAGACCTCATCACTCCCTACAACTGCTTGAAAGGGCACTGTAGAGAGGTTGGTGCTGGTCTCTTCTCACAGGCAATGAGCGACAGAACAAGAGGGAATGGCTGCAAGCTGCGGCAGGGTGGGTTTAGGCTGGACATTAGGAAAGAAGTTTTCACAGAAAAGAGTGGTCAGTCAGTGGAATGGGCTGCCCAGGGAGGTGGTGGAGTCACCCTCCCTGACTGTGTTTAAGAGTAGATTAGATGTGGTGTTGAGGGATATGGTGTAGGGGAGAACTTGTAGAGCAGGACAGATGGTTGGACTCGATGATCCCAAGGGTCTCTTCCAACCAAAATGAATCTATGATTCTATGTATTCTACATGTTTGAAGGGCATCCATTTGATTGGACCTGGAGGAAGATGGGCAGGTGAGCATCTATTTTGATGCTCCAAGAAAGTGTAGCCATCAGACTACTCAGCTCCATGAATATAGAATCAATTCTAGGTATGACACAGAAATTATAAACTTAGTCACACAGGGAAGAGAACTTAATTACTGCTAAAACATTCACATGTAAAGGACTGATGGTGGTTGGAGAGTTACCTGCTGGGATATTGATGTCTTATTCTGCTTCAGTTCTTTCAGTATTTTGGTCTTTTTGTGGATCTGGGTCAAAAAAAGAAAAATAATTTAATAAATGTCTGACTGTTGGACTTTGAAGTGCAAGTTACTCATTTTTCTGTTGGCACATGCTCATAAATGTTTTTAAAGTAAAAAATCTGCTCTTGATGTAATCACCTATTACAAAATAGTAGGTTAAGATATGCTCAGACATTATTAGCCTTTGACACTCTTTAAGATGTTTATCTTAAAGGAAACATTGTTAACAATCTTTATAGGAATATGTTGGATTATTACAAGCAGATACTTAATAATTTAGTAATTAGTTTTTTAATTACTAGGCAATGAATGCTTAAAATACTAAGTGCAAGCTATTTACCCATGTTTCAGGTGTGCCAGAAGCTTAATGAAGCAGAGAAATTGCATTTGATACTGTAGTATTAGCAACATGCACACATCTTGAACACCCACATACAGCAAACTGAAAAAACTGCCATGAACTACATCAATAAGGACAGGAAGTAAACCAGGGCTTAGTAGTACTTAGGTAGGTACAGAATACACTGCTACTCCCTTCTATGCAAGAAGCTTCAAAAGGGAGAAGCACCTGAGAGCTTAAAGGTGATGTGATCATGAACTGCCATCAAGGCAGCCCTGCAGCTGGGACATACAGTGGGAATCTGCAGGCACATTCAACCTGGCAGTATTTTTACCATTTTCTACCTTTTCTCTCTTGTTGCTGTGATATCTGGAGGTAATAGCAGTTTATAATTATTCTGGGATTAATATAAATATTAATTTATAATTATTCTGGGATCATGCTCCCCTGAATATACTCTTAGAAGTGTCTGTCTTGGTTTGAAGTAAAACAGAACCAACTTTCCCCTCAGTAATTTTACTTCTTAACTAGACCTCTTCTGACTCTCTGAAATTAGCAGCATATTGTGGAGAAAACTGCTCGTTCTCTGAGTGATAAGACCAGTGTTTTGTACTTCATGCCAAGGAACAGTATGCAGAGAGGCTCTTGCTTATACTTATTGCTATAACAACCACAGGCAGCTAATTTTGTGATTTGCCCCATTGGAGGGTCAGAAACAGAAAAGCGTAGAGGGGTCACAGCTGCGGGGAGGAATGGACAGGACAGGGGGATCCAAAGCTGACCAACAGGGTATTCCATCCCATCTGCCCCATGCTTAATACGAAAGCTGAGGGGTCAAAGGGTCTGCTTTTTTTCTTCAATGGCCAATGTCTGAAGACTACCCCTTCTGTTTATCTGCCTTTGATCCCAATCCATGTGTTCCTGACTCCAGAGCCTGGAACCCAGTTCCCATCCATAATAAGTCCAGTTTGGTACTTCTCCAGTGTCTGGCAGTGACATCATTCTGGGAACTTGATACAGCTTTGTATATACTATATCTATTTCATTATTTCCTTTTCAATTTCATTATTAGTACTTTAATAAAGTACTTTAGTTTCTTCTAAACTAGTAGATCGATCTCTCCTCTTCCCCTGGGAGCAAGAAGTGAGGGAGGAGAGCATCTGGCACCCATAATAGGCCAATTCTGCCTAAACCACAACAGAAGTTAGTGTCATGGGCAAAATCATATCCCATGAAAAAGGGTACTCATGACCCACTTTTGACCTCTCAGCCTCATGGGAATGTCTTGAGGTGAGATCTGAAATCTCTTTTCATTGCAAGCCCCTATGGTAGAATGAATGGATTTGTATTTGTTAGGAGTATGTATGTTGGGATGTTCCACTTGTGAAGAACTTCGGACTTTAGAGAATGATGCTTAAACTTAGTTTCAGCTTTCAAAGTATATATTCTGAGGAACAAAGTAAAAAAGTTTGAAGTTGGATGGAATATCTGGAGATAGTCTTTTACCATAAACAGAGAGAATGAAAATCGGTTGTTACACTAATATCTTTTCTCTTTAAAAAGGCCTGTCCTCTCCAGCCATCTGATCAGTTTTCAAAGCCAAACACAAGTACAAACCTGACTCTGTTAGATACACACCTCAGACAGGGTAGAATATTCTCTTTATGAAACATTATGTTTTGATACGATTTGATAAGAAGAGCTGGCCAAAATTTTGTCAATAAAAATTGTCTTTTAAAGAAAGCTTTAGTTATAGATGTGTGGGTTTTTTCCTCTTTTCATCCTTTCATAAGCATGGCAGTAGAGAAAGACAAATGAAAGATTTCCTGAAGAATTCCTTGTTTAGTTGCTTTAAAAATGTGACGATCAAAATGTATCTGCGACAGAGTAGTTTGGTTTTGTGCTGGTTTTTTTTCCCCAACACCTGAACAGACAGAAGCTGTCTGATGTTTTCAGTCCTCCAAGTAACACTTCTAAAATTATACGGAGACAATATGGGTACTGAAGTTAGAAACAACAATGCCATTTAATCTGCTTTGTGTGGTTTGCCTAGTTGTATTCAACAGTTAAATAACTACTTCTTTTGACTTTTTTGCAAATCCAACCTTTATTACTAACTCATGTTACATTTATTTAGCTTGGAGAAAAGAAGATAGGTATGAAGTAGTTTTGTTCTGAAATGAGGAAGTGAGTATTTAGAATGTCTGTATCAATATAGAGCCTACCTAAAGCTAATATTCTGAAGCATTATTTTGATTTGGAAACTTTTTTTTCCCTGCCTTCTTACTGTATTTTGCTTCTGAAGAAGTCTGTAGAAAGTACAAAATTTAATATAATGGCTCATTCACTTAAACTCTTTCTTGCTCTTCCATTTCTACTAGAAAAGTTTCTTCATTCTCATCTTCCAGCAGCTGTGATTATTGAACGCTCATCTTGAAACTCAGCTCACAGAATTGTTGCCATAAGAGTATCCAGAATTACAGTAGTGAACATTAAAGAGCTTTGAGAAGGATATAAATCGTCATGCTTAAGGGTTTAGACTACATGAAACTCTGCTTGAAAGCAAATCGCTACATCACTGCATGAATCAGACTATAATTTGGGATGAATATTAGATTCCCATCTGTTTCATTATGTTGTGCCTCATGTAATGTACCTCCCACTTCGAAGTCAATATGATCCTTTTGTAACCAAATGCAAGTTTGCCTGTTTCCTGTTAAATTATAGATGTCCCATCTCTCAACCTTTCTTTGACTAAAAGACTAAAGCAAAAGTTTGCTTGTTTTGTTTTCTTAAAGGAAAAATAAGCCTTTCGGGCATGGGTGAAAGTGAAACTGTTTTGAAGAGCTTACTAATACAGTAAAATCTCTGATCAGATTGTAATATTATCTCCTTATGCTAAATTCAAATTAGTTAGGGAACAATAGCTGCAGGAAGCATGGAAAAATACAATATAGCCAGAGTGTTACCATTTTCATTTTTCATTAAACATAACCCCTCCATTTCATTTTTAATAAACTATATCTAAAATTATGCTATATTCAATTATACTCTTAAACTTCAGGCTAATGAAAATCTAACATTTGTGATTATATCAAATTAGCCCTGAAGACTTAGAAACTATTTAGTAATCTGTGCAAGATGGCCTATATTAAGTGCTGATTAATTTAATACATATGAATGCACTTTATAAACTGAGAAAAATACCAAGTTAAAATTTATAATGTATGAAAAATATATTGTCCTAGATTGTATATAAGAATTTAGGTTTGTACACGCATGCTTACATGGAAAGGTATATTTAGAACTAATCTGGAATTCTATCTTTCACCATTTCTGCCATCATGGTTTTCAGTTTAGTGTCCTGCTTCTGTAGTACATCTGTGAGGATTCGCGTAGAGCATGTTGATGCTGCTGTGATGAACCACATCCTGCAAACTTTTGTATGCATGACTTGACTCTTAGGAGTAAAGTCTGCGTCAGTGAAATTTCTCCTGTATTACCGGTGCAAAATAATGGACCTGAATGAAGCCTTGAATCAGATTTGCTTTAAGTATGTGTAAAAGCCTATTTCTTTCACAGTGCAAAGAACTAAACACTAACTTCACAGGTTTCCTGTGTAAATGATTACCAAGCTGGTCAAGAAGCAAATACCTGACAGATTTCAATACACCATTTTATTTAAAAGACTAAGTACCACCCGATTTTATTGCTGAAAATTAGTGGTTTGGGGTTTTTTTTCTTTCCACTGGTATTTCTGGATTAAGGGAGAGGGTTTAAGGAAGTAAAGTCTGGCATGAGTAACTAGAGCATTCAGGCAGGTACCAGGGTAAGTTTAGGAACACTTAGTTTCTGTGCCACAACAGCAGAGTAAGGATGTGAAGAATAATCAGCACAGATTTGTTGAGCAGAAATCACATAAAACAAATCTAGTTCATTCTTTGATCAAAAGGCCAGCAGAGCGGGTAAACAGGAAGAAGTAAATGTGTTTTGAGATAGGAAGCTTAATGAAATTTCTTAGATGAGGAGTTGAATTCTGTAGTCTGCAGGCTGAATAAATCTCTCATTTTCTCAATCCAGTCTGTTCAGCAGTTCCCTTGACAAACTAGATTGCATAATGAGGGACATGTATGCAATCCTGCCCCAACAAGCTGAGAGGCCTCTCGGAGGACAGGAAAAGAATACAAGGTGTTCTCAGCAAGGTTAGAAAAATTGCATTGAAGTCCAGAGAATGAAATGAAGTACATTACTACTGTTAGGAAGGAGAATCGGGTAGCTGCATGCCAAATGACGAATCACAAGATACACCGAAACCACAATTTGAATTATTAAAAATATGATGCTGTAGGGAAAAAAATACCAAAACAGCACCACAGCCATCACGTGTTAACAGGATTGTTCTATGTAAGTTAATGGATAAGAGTTATTAATGTTATATATTTCTGTAGATTTAAGAAGAAAGTACAATATACAACTAAATGAATGTAATAATGCCCAGAACTAGAGGCCTTGGGCAGACTACTATGCCCAGGTCTGGGCACTGCTCTTGAAGGGAAAGACTATAGGAACAATGTTTGTTTCATTTGGAAAATGGAAAAGAAATGTGGCTGTAATAAGTCTCGCAGAAAGTTTTAAATAAAAAAAAAAAAAAAAAAGAGAGGGGAAGAAGGTTCCTTCAAAGATAACAGTAATATTTGCCTTTTTTCCTGCCACTTGGAGCTATGACATGGCATAATGGAGAAAAGTAGGGAAAGTGTCTGATTATAACTGTAACAAAGCATTGCAAAAGGCTGTGATGTCCTTCATTTGGAACTCTTAGGCAAACATCTTTGGGGTGGTTAAAATGTAATTAATCTTGTCTTGGGGCACAGGCAAGGCTTCTTGACAGCCCTTCCAGCCCTACATTTCTGTGATTCTATCACAAGCATTTAACATGACTGTATTACTGTGTGTCTGAAACCTTGCAATATGTTGACTAAAAATAGCTATGTATCCCACTGCATTAGAATTTGTAAGCACAGTTTTCCTAGCCTGCAGCAATGTAGACCAAAGCATTCTTCACAAGGAGGAATATTAAGCTACTCTGTATAGCACGCAAATATGTATTAAAACAAATACAGTGTATCGTTGTCTGTCTGGATGAGGCATTGAAGAAAAAGGGAATGCCCCAGGCGAGATAGCCCTTTTTTAATCCCTCAATCCAAAAAAGACCAGAGGAGAAACCGCCTCTTGCACATAAATACACTTGAAACTTTTCTAAATGGAATCTTTATGCAGAGACCTGAAATGAAAGCAGAGCCATAAAAAGGCTTTTCCAAAAGCAATCTCCTGAAAGTCACAGCATGTTAGAGAAATTTTTAAAAGTCACTGAACCTGAGTTTAGGCTCTTACATCTAGGGGTCTTAAAATTCATGACTCCCTTTTGGTGGAAAGAGGGAGGAGGTATTTCTGTACCAGGCTTATTTTTCACAAGCCTCAACTGTAATCTGTGATTGTAATGCTTCAGTCAGATTTCAGAATGTGATCTGAACTGTCCTTTGGGTTGCAGCCTAAGATAGATCAATATATTAATTTAATAGCATAGCTTAGTAAGGAGAGAACCCCCCTGTATTGTAGCAGACACAAAACCAGTTGGTGGAGAGCAACTTCCTCGAGCACAAACTCTCTGTGTGGAAAAGAGACAGTATTTACCTTAGTGTGTCTCAAAAGTGCTGAAACCAGACAATACCCATAAAATAATCTTGGCAAAGCATTTCAGTCTCTCAGCAAAACATAACAACATCACCTTCTGAAGCAGAATAGCAATTCCCTACGAAGTCTTTATCCACATGGAAGCAAGTTTTGGCTCCTAGCCAGAATGCCAACATAAGCCACATAGCCATAAAGCCTATTTTAATCTGAAACCATTCAGAAACACGTTAAGTGGAGCCAAAGGATACTCATGGTGTTCTGCGTCCCCTGTTTGTTTTAGAGTGAGCATCTAGAATGAGTTGCTCAATGAAATGTATGCAAGTTCCCCTGTGCTAAACAGGCCAGACATACTTTTAGATCATTGGTATCTCAGTGTTTCTGATATTTACCTCTGATTTTATTATTAACAAACATTTCCGTAGAAAAAGAAGTTTATTACATCAGTTATGTAAGATAAATTTTAGCATCACAGTAATTTGCTTTTAAAATAACTCAAGTTTACTCACATGTTTCTCCTGCGTTCTCTCAGAATTGTGACAGCTGCTGTTGTGACCCTGCAGTTCCTGTAGCTTTAAGAAACATTTCCCTCTTAAATAATAACTCATGGTAGCCAAATGGTGTTATCATTCCTTTTAGACATCAATATTCCCACTGGAAGAAGGGGTTCATGTATTTTGGTGTTCAGTATAATTGAGTTTAACACAAACAACTTGAAATTGGATCTGTAGCCAAACTTGCTCACAATTTATAGAGGTTTGTAATTGAGTAAACCCTGGAAAAAGGTTTGCCAGGTTTCTGGAATCACAGAATACTTTGGGTTGGAAAGAACCTTTAAAGGTCATCTAGTTCAACCTCCTTGTAGGTTGGACATCTTCGGGGACATGAGCAGGGACATCTTCAGCCTAGATCAGGTTGCTCAGAGCCCCGTCCGATCTGACCTTGAATGTTTCCAGAGATGGGGCATCAACCACCTTTCTGGGCAACCTGGGCCAGTATTTCACCACTCTCAGCATAAAAACTTTCCTTCCATGTTTCTGGTCTAAATCTTCCCTCTTTCAGTTTAAAGCCAGTACCCCTTGTTCTATTGCAACAGGCCCTGCTAAAAAGTTTGTCCCCATCTTTCCTGTAGGCTCCCTTTTAAGTACTGAAAGGTCTGAATAAGGTCTCCCTAGAGCCTTCTGTTCTCCAGAAAAGAGTAGAGGGGCACAATCACCTCTCTCGACCTGCTGGCCATGCTTCCTTTTCTTGCAGCCCAAAATACAGTTGGCTTTCTGGGTTGCAGGCATGCATTATCAACTCAAATCTAGCTTTTCATCCACCAGTACCCCCAAGCTCTTCTCGGCAGGCTACTCTCAGTGCCTTTGTTCCTGAGCCAAGGGGAGAATAGTCTTTGTCTTAAGTAGCAAGAATCTGGCAGTTAAAGATGGTGGCTTGCTCAATTAGTGCTGTGAAAACTGGGAGAGACTAAAAAGAGTGAGTTCCATCCTCCATCCCACCCAAGTTGACTGGATGGAGGAGATGAATGGCCAAAAGAAGCAGTAAATGTGCTAACCCACTGCAGTCGTCGGTAGCTTCTCTCACAGGATTCACTGGGAATTCTTCTTTCTGTGTATGGGCTCACAGGAGAGGGCGCTGTTTCTCCAAGGTCTCACTGGCTCAGAAGAATACTGCTTTAAGCCTTCCTGCTCTAGGTGTAAGGAATTGGGTCCTGTATCTGCAATTGTGCCATAGTGATGCAGTTAATAAAATATAAATTGTGTTGTGCAAATATTAGCAGCGTTAGTATTACTTTAAAAATCTGCAAGATGTTTTTTATTTGAAGAATCCTATGTAAATCAAAAACGTATCTGATTTTTTGCTCTTAATCTTAAAAAATGAAAAAGTTGTGGCTTTGGTTTTCTGTTTTGGTTTTTGTGGTGGTTTTGTTGGGTTTTTTTTAACTCTGCAAGCCTTCCCTTGCTTATACTCTTTGGCAATTTTGGTTACAGCAACACTATTACCCATTAGATGTATGGGGAAAACTTCTTGCTAAATCAGCTATTAGAATTAAGTGTTCAAAACAAAATGCAGTTCCTTACTGAATGACAGTAAACACAGGTACAATTTTTAGTGTGTAAATAGTTAAGTACACTGTAGCAGGTTGTTAGAGGGTTTGGGAAATTTAGTAAAGCTGCTATAAATTAAGATTAGTACAGTGAAATGAGAACCAGTAGACTAATCCAAAGAAGTGAGAGCTCTAGTGGTGTTTTTGCATAGAAAAGGCAAACAATGTTGTAATACACCACATGGAGTTTGGCTAATCAGAAATGAAGTATAGTATAGTAGTCAAAATTCAAGTAGCACTTAACAAATGTAAGAAAGCACAAGTCCTTCAGCATTTGCTTTATTCTGTCCTTCATGTAGAAAATGTCAAGTGCCACTTGAAATGGAAATAAAGTTTGAAACACCCAAGCAACACTCAGTTTTCTCTGAACTCTAGATTAGCTAGAGGAGTAGTAGAGTATCTTGCATTCCAGACAACACTGTATCTTCTGGACATAGTGTCTACAAATTTATCTTAAATAATTTTATTTTTTTAAAAAGATGCTCTTCCAAGGGTATTTTAGATTTTTTCACTTGTATTTCTTGGAGGAAACAAACAGTTGTTACCTCACAAATGAAAAGTAATCCATGGTAAAATGATGGAGAGTTGGTTTAAAAATAAGCAACTTAAAATGTTTCTGTATTTCATCATATATTTTATTAAGATTTGAAGGAATAACATCTGTAGCCCAACATTTCATGTTCATCAAGGGTTTCTGGAGCTGTTTGGACACACATGAGAGTTGTGTAATTATAAATGGTTTCTGCTTCCTTGATGGGATGTGAACAAGAACAGATTTTTCTGGAAGCTGACAGTGTACTTCTACTGTTTTGCTGAAATTTGGTGCCTTCAGAAATCCCAAGTCCTGGAGACCAAGGGGAAAGTCTGATGTAAGGAAGACTTACCCTTGGTGGAGAACAATCAGCTTAGAGAATATTTGAGCAAACTGGATGTACGTAAGTTCATAGACCCTGATGGGATGCANCGACCTGCTGGCCATGCTTCCTTTTCTTGCAGCCCAAAATACAGTTGGCTTTCTGGGTTGCAGGCATGCATTATCAACTCAAATCTAGCTTTTCATCCACCAGTACCCCCAAGCTCTTCTCGGCAGGCTACTCTCAGTGCCTTTGTTCCTGAGCCAAGGGGAGAATAGTCTTTGTCTTAAGTAGCAAGAATCTGGCAGTTAAAGATGGTGGCTTGCTCAATTAGTGCTGTGAAAACTGGGAGAGACTAAAAAGAGTGAGTTCCATCCTCCATCCCACCCAAGTTGACTGGATGGAGGAGATGAATGGCCAAAAGAAGCAGTAAATGTGCTAACCCACTGCAGTCGTCGGTAGCTTCTCTCACAGGATTCACTGGGAATTCTTCTTTCTGTGTATGGGCTCACAGGAGAGGGCGCTGTTTCTCCAAGGTCTCACTGGCTCAGAAGAATACTGCTTTAAGCCTTCCTGCTCTAGGTGTAAGGAATTGGGTCCTGTATCTGCAATTGTGCCATAGTGATGCAGTTAATAAAATATAAATTGTGTTGTGCAAATATTAGCAGCGTTAGTATTACTTTAAAAATCTGCAAGATGTTTTTTATTTGAAGAATCCTATGTAAATCAAAAACGTATCTGATTTTTTGCTCTTAATCTTAAAAAATGAAAAAGTTGTGGCTTTGGTTTTCTGTTTTGGTTTTTGTGGTGGTTTTGTTGGGTTTTTTTTAACTCTGCAAGCCTTCCCTTGCTTATACTCTTTGGCAATTTTGGTTACAGCAACACTATTACCCATTAGATGTATGGGGAAAACTTCTTGCTAAATCAGCTATTAGAATTAAGTGTTCAAAACAAAATGCAGTTCCTTACTGAATGACAGTAAACACAGGTACAATTTTTAGTGTGTAAATAGTTAAGTACACTGTAGCAGGTTGTTAGAGGGTTTGGGAAATTTAGTAAAGCTGCTATAAATTAAGATTAGTACAGTGAAATGAGAACCAGTAGACTAATCCAAAGAAGTGAGAGCTCTAGTGGTGTTTTTGCATAGAAAAGGCAAACAATGTTGTAATACACCACATGGAGTTTGGCTAATCAGAAATGAAGTATAGTATAGTAGTCAAAATTCAAGTAGCACTTAACAAATGTAAGAAAGCACAAGTCCTTCAGCATTTGCTTTATTCTGTCCTTCATGTAGAAAATGTCAAGTGCCACTTGAAATGGAAATAAAGTTTGAAACACCCAAGCAACACTCAGTTTTCTCTGAACTCTAGATTAGCTAGAGGAGTAGTAGAGTATCTTGCATTCCAGACAACACTGTATCTTCTGGACATAGTGTCTACAAATTTATCTTAAATAATTTTATTTTTTTAAAAAGATGCTCTTCCAAGGGTATTTTAGATTTTTTCACTTGTATTTCTTGGAGGAAACAAACAGTTGTTACCTCACAAATGAAAAGTAATCCATGGTAAAATGATGGAGAGTTGGTTTAAAAATAAGCAACTTAAAATGTTTCTGTATTTCATCATATATTTTATTAAGATTTGAAGGAATAACATCTGTAGCCCAACATTTCATGTTCATCAAGGGTTTCTGGAGCTGTTTGGACACACATGAGAGTTGTGTAATTATAAATGGTTTCTGCTTCCTTGATGGGATGTGAACAAGAACAGATTTTTCTGGAAGCTGACAGTGTACTTCTACTGTTTTGCTGAAATTTGGTGCCTTCAGAAATCCCAAGTCCTGGAGACCAAGGGGAAAGTCTGATGTAAGGAAGACTTACCCTTGGTGGAGAACAATCAGCTTAGAGAATATTTGAGCAAACTGGATGTACGTAAGTTCATAGACCCTGATGGGATGCACCCAACTGCTGGGGAGCTGGCTGATGTCATTGTGAGGCCACCCCCAGAAACTTCCAGAGGCACCTTCCAACCTTAAACAGTGATTCTTTGATGCTATCCTCAAACAGTTTTTCACATATAATACCTGTACTGCTTAAGCTGAGGTCATTAATGTGCTAAAATTAACTAAGAACCAACAAAAAAAAACCCTCCCACCTGAGATAGACTTTGTTTTAAATAAACTGTGTTTTTACCTAAATTGAGACTACGGATTATGAGAACTTCTGGCAGCTCAAATTCATTCAAGTCCAAAGGTAGTGTTTTCAGTTTCTGGGAGAAACAATGGCCAGTATTGATCTCTTCTCTTTACTGTAGACTACCTACAAAATATTGGTAAAACTAGATTGATTTTTGTTATTTCTGACTACCTAGGATAGCATGCTAACCTTTTCCTTAAGTGTCTGTGGCATAATGCAGATGGGAAATAGAGATGTCTTTTTCTCTTGCTCTTTCTATTTTAAGAAGTGAGGCAAAATTAAATGTTGTTTCTACCATGTACCTCTAGAACCAGGAATCTGCATCATACTGCTTTTTTTCCTCTCCTCCAATGTTTGTTCAGAGTTAGAAACCTACAAGGTGTAGCAAATCTATGCACATGCCTCCCCAGGTGTAGCTAGTGTAGATGAGCCATTGTGACAAAGTCATGTGGTGGAGGAGTCAGTACAAGCTGTGTTACATCCCTCTCAGACCATGTGCTTACCTGGGAGGCAGAGTATCCAGTCTCTGTTGTCATGTTTACTGCTGTTGTTTGCTGATCTCGTTAGGTGAGCTAATTAAATTATAGGTAGCACAATTACACCTACACTTGTTACAGTTTTACCATCGGGCATGTCTGTAGACCGATTTTCAGAAGTCACTGAAGCACTTAAAAGCACCGTTTACATTGATTTGCCATGGACCTTCAGCTCCTGAGGGTCTCGGTTGCTGTTGAATTGTGACTTTATGGACAGATATTAGTAGGGAGGAAAATTAAAATTTGTGGCTTTATATGTATAAAAAAGAGAATGACGCTAAAATTAAATGTGATATGTCGTATTTCTGTAGAGATCAGCAAGTATATTCAATGCAATGTCTTTAAAAAAATCTAAATAAGTAAAGAAAACAAATTGTCTTCTGGTAACTCTAGCAGGGATAATATGGATCTCAGGGCTGCAGGGTTAGCAATATTAACAGGAAAATTCATGCTGCTACTCTACGGCTCACTTCTTGAGGGCAGTCTCCATCTCCTACGTGGTGCACATTAGGGAATACAGATGCTTCTCTGTGTGTTAGATGGTCACAATGTTTTATTTCTTTGCGTTTATGACTTCCGTTCCAAAGGATTTCTTTGAAGACCAACAGAATTAGCATCTTTCCTATGCATTTCTGCTGAAAAAAAAAAAAAGTACTGATGAGATTTGCTACATCTACTTTACAGAATTTGGACATAATCAGAGTAATTTAAAGCTCTTTGGAGTTTCACTTGTCTTTTGGTTCATGTTTTCTTAATTTGAGATGATAACAGGTGTATGCAATATCCAGCATCCTCTTGTTCCTTGTTGATCAAGAGACTATCAAGATTCTATTATACTATCTTTACTAGAAAATAGGATGGGCTGTGAGAGAGAATAAATTGTTAGGGTTTAAAGAACAAAAATGAATTTTTGGAAATACCTCTACAAATTCTTTGATTATACAAGGGTTTACCTAAACCAATATAATCCATTTTTTAATCAATGTAAATAAACTGGTTTACATCCACTACGTTTTATATCACTGGCTCACGTGAGTCTGTTTTGTTTAATTCATTGATTAGAGCAGAAATAATTTGACAAGAAATTAAATCAGTGGAAAATTTAGAGGAAGAACTAACACATTGTTAACCAGGAAGCTGTCAAAGGTGAAAATCATGAGCTCTTGACCATGATTGCTGTGGCCTCCAGAGAAGCAGAGAACGTGTATCAGACAGACTACCTCAGAGGTAGCTTAGAGAGCCCTGAGGTGAAAAAATGTTTGGATTTAGTGATCTAAAGAGGCTGATAGCTTTTGAATTTTTCCTACCTCTGCATGTGAAAAATGATGTGTAGTGACATTTGCTGTCAAGTGCTTACTTTTTCCAGACTGTATTCTACAATGTGCCTTCTCTCATATTTATTGAATTGTGCCTCTAAATTATCAACACTTCGGAGTAGAGCCTTGTCAGCTGTTTGATCCAGTCCTCCTGCCACAAACAACTGTGATAACATTTATAATGGTGAACAACAGATCTGTGGAAATTAAGAAGTTAGAAGCAGCAGCAAGGAGAAAACTTGATTTAGTAAATGAACAACTGCAGTACCTGAATGGATCAGACTGGCTCAAAGGGTCAAAACATTTCTTTTCCCTAAGGCAGTAATTTGTGAGTACGGAAAACAAGCAAAATCAAATAAACCAGGACCAGAGTAGAATAAAAACAATGGCCATCCACGATGCCAGTAACACAGAAAAGTCAGCAACAAAGGGAGAGATGAGAAAATAAAAGAGGCAGAGAAGATGATGAAGGCTACCAGCTCATTACAGTTGCCGCAATGTCTCTGCTTGTCAAATTTGCTATGCACACATGTGGGGCTGGAGCACCGCAAGGCCTGTATTGGTGTTTTCAGTGCACACACACTCATATGCTTGTGTCTTATCAAAGTTTCTGAAGGCTCAGAAGGAGGATGTCAGAAATGGGAAGGACGGCAGAGAAAAGAGAGAATAGTGTGAGAGTAGCTGTCCTCTCTGTAGCTGGACTCAGTTCCATTGCTCACCAGGATGAAACAGATTGATCTTCACAGAAACACTCCTTGGCAGTTTTAGATGAGCTTATAAGACATGGTAAGCTTTTGTCAGCAGTGATGAGATCTGGTGATTAGGATAACAAGATTGCTGTTGTTCAGAGTTAGTTGTCAAAATTATAGAATTACATGGGAAAAATTAATAATTATTTGTTTTACTTCCACAGATGCTAAATCCCTCAACCAAGACACAAGCAAATAAATCCTCAATATGTTATTGCTATGTTTGCTCTGGGAATAAAACCATGTGATACAGCATGACAAGTATTAGGGAAAATGCACATCAGTGAAGGGAAAAATAGAAACACCTGTCAGGGTAAGAAACAGAAGCAAAATCCAGTGAGGAACAACTCTCTTATCTAAATACAAGGTTTAGATGTAGGATTTTCTGTCAGTTTCTAATGGTTCTGAATTTCTGGTAACAATCGGTGAAATTGTTGGTGAGCTGCATGTTATGAAGACAACACTGAAAGAGCAGGATCCAGACTTCTTTGTCACAGAATCATGGAATCACAGAATTGTCAGAGTTGGAAGGGACCTCTAGAGACCATCTAGTTCAACTCCCCTGCTAAAGCAGGATTGCCTAGAGCACATAACTTAGTGCTGGCATCCAGGAGGGTCTTGAAGGTCCCTAGAGAAAGAGTCTCCACAATCTCCCTGGGCAGCCTGTTCCAGTGCTCTGTCACCCTCACCATACAGAATCCATAAAGAAGTTTTTTCTCATATTTGAATGGAACTTCATCCATTCCAGCTTGCACCCATTGCCCCTTATCCTGTCACTGGGAACCATTGAGAAGAGTCTGCCTCCATCCTCCTTCAACCAACCCTTCAGATATCAATACGCATTAATAAGGTCTCCCCTCTGCCTTCTCTTCTCCAGGCTAAAGAGTCCCAGCTCTCTCAGCCTTTCCTCATCAGGGAGATGCTCCAATCCCATAATCATCTTTGTTGCCACACACTGGACCCTTTCCAGTAGTTCCCTGTCTCTCTTGAACTGGGGAGCCCAGAACTGGATGCAGGACCAGGACCCCAGATTTTTCTCCTTAGAACTGCTTTCCAGCAGGTCCACCCCTAATCTATATCAGTACCTGGCATTCTTCCTCCCCAGGTGCAGGACCCTACACTTGCCCTTGTTGAACCTCATTAGGTTCTTCTCTGCCCAGCTCCAGGTCACGCTGGATGGTGGCACAGCCTTCTCGAGTCTTTTGGTAGTGCTGAAACACCTTGTGTTCTTTCATTGCCAGTGACTTATCTGCAGTCTATATTACTATATAATATTATATTATAATATATCCTCACTCACATATCTCAGTTATTTCCATAATGATGCTTTCCATGGGATTTCTTCCTCTCTGGTAGGTTTCCAGTCACAGATCCTTCATCATGGAAAGGGACATCCCAGCTTTGGAAAAGAGTGTGCCTGAAAGGATGTGGAATTGATTGCTTTTGGCAGTGCTGTAGTCACTTTTAAGTTCTAATTTATACCAGGCAGACACAGAATGCCATCTGGTTGTGCCAAAGCAGTTTGAAAGGAAGCACAGAAATACACATTTGAGTTGGCCATCTGTCTTCATGTCTGGAGCATCATAGAGGGAGGTATTGGCATGTCTGAGGCCAGTAGCTGAGGTTTTGTTGTTTTTCTCAGAGGGGAGGAAAGTAGGATCTGGCACAGCCCTCTGTTAGGAGAGGTCCTTGGAGTTTGTCAGGCTTGACTGTGTAACATAAAAGGGGAAGAACGCGAACTAATGTCTGCATCCTCGGATTCTTACTTATTCGCTTACATTCCCTGGCAAGAGCTTGTGTTTGTGGGTGTATGTATTAGGGGCAGTGGGCGTAGATATATCCCGTTCTGAAATCACTTTCAGAAGTAGTTGCCTTCTCATTTCGAGCAAGGAAGTAATGCCGTGTTAATAGTTCCAAGCTGTGAAGATACTTTTTGTTTTGTGGGGGTTGTTTTGGTTTGGGTTTGAGTCAGTTTGGGGTATTTGGCAAGAGGCTTTGTTTGTGATTTTAGGGTGGCTTTGGCTGAGTTGGGGGGTTTTGTTGGTTTTTTGTTTGGTTTGTGGTTTGGTTTTTGTTTGGTTTGTTTGGTTGTGGGTTTTTTTTTTTCCTAAAGCTGGTGACTTTCTGTGAACCCACTGGAAATAATCAAGTAAAAAGAAACCTTTGCTGCTTACTTCAGAGCTTTGTTGCTCCCACATCACATGAAGCACTTGGAAGAAGTAGTTAGGGATGTGATGAATGAGCCCCCTTTTTTTTGGAAAAAAAAAAAAAGGGAATGGAAGTTTCCTGCCTTGCAGCTGGGAGCATATGAATTGCCCAAACACAGATGAATGGATGAATTCTTTTCTAAAAAGCTAATGCTAGTAATTATATCATTTAAATTGATATTAAATTTTCTTAAGCACTTTGTTATTTGTAGTTACAGACCTATTGACTGGTTACTGGAAGTTAAGGGTGAAAAGGCTGGTTTTGTAAACTCCTAAAAATTCCTAAGAGTGCAGGGGGTAGGGGGAGAGGAAGATATTTTTGCTATTCTGGGTTTGGGATGTTTTGGGTTTGCTTTGGGTATTTCTGTGGATTCTTGTTCTGGTTGTAGCAGGTGTATTAAATGTAGCATTGTTGGTCATCCCTATGCATATGGACAGCAAACATAAGGCCATACTTTTTATAACTGAAAGTAGAATTTCTACCTTAAACTTGCTTCACACGGAGGGAAATACTGTAAATGTCACTTTAAAAAAATGGAATAAAGGTAGCAAACCCAGAGTTAACAAAGTACTGAATTATTTGAGTTAGTTTGTTGGGGCACAGAAGGCCAACAGACTGGGATATATTGTGGCAAAGTTACGAAACTAACTCCTACTGGTACATGAGAAGGGTAGGTTCTCAATTCTCCCATTACTGTCGATCGCATTTATCACTAAACAAGTCCTTGAGCCACAGACACTGGAGTCTGGAAGAATATCCTGAAGAACCATCACTGCATTTTTTCCCTGCTGTATACTTCTGTGGGCTTCAGCTACTACTCACTGAGGGTAATGTGGTACTGAGCCTGGTGGAGCTTTGTGCTGACCTAGGATGGCAGTTCTTATTTACACCCCTGATTCAGGGAAAAATGCATGTCCAGAGGTTTAAACCTGTGCTTGTACTGTGTTCCAAAATTTCAGATCTTGCAGTAGAAGATAGAATCCTATTCCCACAGGAGGCTTTAGTTAAGTATGCTTAAGTCTTATCTGGTGTTAGAACTCCAGCAGGAGCTCCTTATACAATTTCAGGGTTTCCAACAGTCAGGAACTAGACCAGGACAACTGATCTCACTTCTGACAACAAGAACTGTTTAATTTGTTGGAGCTTCACTCTAATCAGAGACATTAAGATAGCAAATGAGTTTTGCTTATGAGCAGGTTCTGGAAGTTAATACTTTAACAGTATCTCTTCTGTGACTGACTCCTTGCACATCGCTTGCACAACTAGAGACGTGTCTGCTGCTACTCTCTACATGCAATCGGTAGGTCTACTCTGTGACCTCTCTACATGCAATCGGTTTATACTTAAGTATTTTGCAGTCATATCAGTAAATAATTAGGTCAGACTTTAGAGTTTCAGCTCTCATAACAGACTTGGAATGTCTGTACACTGAGGAGGAGTAGGAAATAAAGATAAACTTAAGTCTTCTCCTTTTACAGAAATCTGGAAATACCCATCATACAAATTCTCTTTTATGGGAAAGGACTCTTATTAGAGGTTTTCTATTGTGTAATCCAAAAATGGTAAAATATTCCCAGTTTCCCTAGCTTTTATATTTGGTTGCACACAGAACTACTAGTAAACCAGTACTAATCTCATAGCCCATTTAAGTACAAAATATAGCATGCATATTCTGCATGTAATCCTTACACAGCCCTCAGGTTGGGAAGCGCTACTACAGTTCTAGGACATTCCCATTTACCAATTAGCTCTTGACTGCTAGACTAGAGGACTAGGTTCCCTT
This sequence comes from Jacana jacana, assembly GCA_013400555.1. NCBI lineage: Eukaryota > Metazoa > Chordata > Aves > Charadriiformes > Jacanidae > Jacana > Jacana jacana. The sequence goes on along the minus strand of VZTM01035136.1, from coordinate 37,071 downwards.
TTACCTGACATCCTCAATTGACTGGTGGCCTGACAGCCAGAGGACAGCAAGCTGAAATCCACCAACAGCTAAGGGTTTGCCAGAGAGTTAAAGGCTGAGAACTTTCCAGAACCCCTTCCCACTGGGAATGGTGTAGAGGACACATTTCCTGTTTCCTGCATAGTGTTCTAGCCAGGAGATTGGTATGTAAAAGATGAGCTTGTTTGACTCCTGGTGTTTTTCTGCCCTGCACTCCAGTCCATCAAGTGCCTGATAAGACATGATTTACATGCATGTTGCATCTAAACAGGCTCAGGTGGTTGTTTTCTGAAGAGTTTTCCAAGCCCGGTATTTTTACAGCTGAATGCTGTGTTTGATCTTGGGTTTGATGCTGCATTAGCAAGGCAAATGTGAGTTCTGTTAGTGGCTTAGAAGCTGAATCAAGCCCATAATGAGAATGCAATCCTAGTAATATTAATGTTGGTGTTTAAATACACTAATACTACCTTTTTAGTGACTGAGAGTGCCTTACACTCTTGCCCTTAACTCTGAATTACAGTCCTCTCTTATTTAGCAGCAGGAAAATGTGATACATGTTTTTGTGATGGGAAGGTGTGAGAATGGGAAAAGGAGGGAGACACCACATTTGAAGATGAGAACCTTTTGATTTTTGTCTGTATACAGAAAGTAGAAATATACAGAAAGAAAATAAATTATAAGATGGAGAATTCTGAGTGCTGTACTTGTGAAGAGTGGGAGACCATCCTCTCCTTTTGGAAAGCAAGCCTTGGGAAACAGAAAGTACAGATCACAGCAGTTGTTCCCAGCGTGCTGTTTGGTATGCAGCAAATCCAGCTATCAAGGCCCTAAGCAGCAATCTTTGGAATCCATTACATTTGTTCCACAAAGTCACTGTAAACCTATTTAATCTCCTTCATCACTGCTTCTGACATCCACATCTTATGCACTGAGTAGACAACTGAAGAAGATTTATAAGGCAGCTCTCTCAATTGATTCTTGGAAGGCCAGCTTTTATACTTCAGGAAGGACAATGTTTCATTTTACTGTAATTTTTACTTTAACTTCTTCTGTCTTTTCCCATACTGCATAACACTGCCACCAACCCAACAATACTCTTTGGTTTTATTAACTAACCAAAAATGAAGTGGTGATTCTCAATACCACCTTCTCAGGGATTACCTTGCAGAGCAACACTGTCCCCCTTATCCATGTGGAACATGGAAATGCTGGGAGTTGAAAAATGGTGAGGGACTGTGGCTTTTGTGTTTATTCAAAGCCTTTTTTGAACTAAGCATTTAACAGCAGATTGGTCTTTTTTCAAAGTTCTTTTGAGGGTACAGAGGGCACAGAAGCTGTGGCAGAAATCCTGAATGCAGCAGAAGGAGCAGCTTGTTTCACACACCAGTGCTGGCATTAGTAAATAGGTATTGGCAGGGTGACTGAGTGAGGAACTCTGGACTGGGAAGTAAATCAGCTTTCTTTTTCTGTGTTTTATTTTCTCTTTCTTAAAAGGCTAGTGCTAAGGAAAGGGAGAAAGAGAACATGGTAAACGTGCTGTGGAATTTTTAAAAGCATTCAGTATTGATCTGACACATTGAAGTTACTAAAACCCCTACCTGAAGGCAAAGAGGGAAGAGTTAATCCAATGTTTTGTGCTTTAGAAAATCCTACCGCTCGAGCATAGACTTCACAGAATAAGCCAGATCTCTGAGGCAGTCAAATTCCCAGCAGCGATGACAATTTGCCCCCTATTAAGGTGTGAGCTGAATTTGCAGGGAGGATCATCTCCTCAGACTACAGATCCACTGTTGCAGCAGTGTTGGAGGTCTGTCTGTCCCCACCATTAGACTGGCCTTGCTGGGAGATGTCTCTATGGTGTGCTGTGGCTTCACACATGCTTTCACAGGGAATGGCTAGTTCTCTGGAGGTTCGTGGAAGCTGGTAGCGCTACTGGTAATGAACTATGTATTTTTTGTCTCGACACTTCGCACAGTTCAGAAGTTGAATGTATAGGAACCTAATAGTGTAAAAATTACATTGGAAGGCTAAACAAAATTAACCCAAAGTATAATGGGCCTTAGAAGAAATTTTCTAGAAAGAAACAAAATTGTGCTGAGCTCTTACTAGTGAGGAAGTACTGCGAACGTAACAGTTCAAGCCACTTAAACTCAATTTTCTCTCTTAATTGTATATGATTGTGAAAAGTGGTATTTCAGGAGTTTAATAATGGTTATAAATTATCAAGTTGCTCTAAAACTATTTTATTTCAAAGGTAAGTGATATTTGGGCTGCTCAACTGATACTGCATGCATCCTGACTTTTAACACATGTGCTTCACAATCCCAAAATAGAAATATGTGTCTTTTGAAAGATCTGGGAGAGGTCAAATAGTAACTCAATCACAGGTTTTGTGGACCTATAATCAAATATATTTCTGAAATACGGGATAATGTGTGAAAACTTGCCTGATTGCTGTTCCATGGAATTCCATCTCAACAGAAAGCTATTAGTATTTTGGAGGTTTCTGAGTATAACAAATGAATTACCATCTGCTAAAAGAATCACGGCAATACTGTCATCTTCAGTGCATCCCTTCTGGATATTGTGGGCAAAATAGAGTGACTGTTCAGAGAAAACAATGAGACAAGAACTAGTGTCATCAGTATATTATTGCTTATATTGTGGCCACACCGGAAGGCTGCATATAGGCCTGGGAACCCATTACATTAAGTAATGTCTATATTTTGTGCTGCCAGGCTGAGTTGCATTAATGGTGGAGAGGAGTTACGTGATTTCATCAAGGCAATCAGCGTTGCGATAGATACATTTCTTTTCAGATGTGTTCATTTTTATTTTTATCATTTGAAAGAAACGGAGAGGGGGATGAGAAATGCAGAGAGGGGTGAATGACAGCTGAGAATTTGTGAAAAAGGAATGATGGGAAAGTGGGTTACTGTCACAGGAGAGATGATGCTATCAGGAAAGAAGCCAGAGAGCAGTCTAGGTATTGCACCACGAATGGTGTTAAAGAGTTTGAAGGAGATGAAGCAACAGTGTCATCTCTGCTACTGAGCTCTGGGGTAGTACCTGCTATGCTGGACCTGGAGATCTGTTATAGTTCTGAGATCCTGAAACTAAAGACTAGGATGGAAGATGAAATTACAAGCAGCTGAGAAAATGCACAAGGATGCAAATCACAAAGATCAATCAGTAGCTCTCTGAAAACAGTGAACATCTGCTACCTGCTTTGTTGGCTCTAGTGCCGCTCTGTTATCTTCTCAGCAGTGTTTTCATTTGGGACAGTCCTGTTCTGTTTGCCCTAGATCATCAGGCAAAGAAGGGAGGCTGATGGGAATTGTGTCTTCAAAGAAATGTTCCTTCTGCTGGAATAAAATCTGTCAGCACGTGAGTCCCAGCTGATCTCTGTTACTGTTGTTTATGCTATTATTCCAGACAGTAAACTAAAAAAAAGTGTCTTTCATTGACTGGCTTCTCTTCTGTGGAGCAATACGGTCAGTGAATTATTTGTATCAATAACCTAAATTTCTCATAATGAAAAACTTTAAAAGCCCTTCCTTCTTTCACTGCCCTGAATAAGAGAATTTTAGGCTCGACCTTAGAANTCTTCTGTTTGGCTTGACTTGTAATATTTTCCTTTGGCACAGAATAAAAATGAAATGAGCCAACATAGATACAGATATGAATACAAACATTGCAAGGCATCTAAGCTAAAAGTATTTGAGCCATTTTTTATACAGGAGTATATGAATGTACTCAGTTCACCTGGTTTAATCATTCCCATTTTGCTGCCAGGGAAAATAAATCTGTAGTGTATGATAGGTCAAGGATCTGTTAGGGAACAGAATGTGCAGTTCATAAATCTGTACAAACATACAGGGAGCACAGCTACAGCTGTAAAATGCAACAGTGGATCCAACTTTTCCTTGAAGATGACATTTTAATAAACTGTAACTTTTTTCAGAGCATGGGCTTTAGATTAGACTAAATTAATTCCTATGTGCTTACACCTGTATGGAAAATTAAAAAAAAAATAAAATAGACTGTGTTCAACTAGTTGACATACTTTATTAGCAGGCCGGTCTTCTCAGCTGACACAATGACACTGCTCAGTCACTTAGACAAAAAATAAACAACAGTCTAATAACACTCAGCGATTAAGTTGGCTAAGTCACATCCTCAAAAGTTGAAGTACAGCATCACAGCTTTGAACTTCTGAACTTAACCTGGCACTTCTGTGTGTAAAATTTACCAACCCCTTATTTATGTCTCCCTATATCAATATACAGACCTTTTCTCTTGATGGTCCTTCTTCTAGGCAGTCCACAGAATAGACAGCTAACAGTGACTGAGTGACAGTTTGGTAATTTTTTAATATTCAGTGTCAGGTACACAGTTCTATTTACTAGACAACATCCTAATATCACACTTGATTACAGATTTATTACTATTCTCATGGGCTTTTCATGGAGTCTATTATCGTAGCATCTGAGTGTTTCACAAATGTTAACTGGTTTATCTTCACAGCTCATTCTGAGTGCTGGTATTATTATAGACTCCTCTGAGAATTTCCTTGCCAATCTTTAATTATTTTCTACTGAATGTTTGCAAATGGCAGTTTCAGACACTGCAGTTCAGTCAAAATTGGGCAGATATTTTGTGGACATCAATAGGCACCTCCCTAATTCCCAAACGTCACCTTTGCCAGCAAGCCAGCAGCAATCAGTAATCCAGTGCACGTTTCTGAAGTATGTAAGCTTGAAAGCTCATCAGCTAAGCACTTAGAAGTTTGCCTGGTTTTAATTGTTAAACTTATGTATTTTCTGTGACTTTTTTTTTGGAAAAAGCTGAGCTTTTTTTTTTTTTTTTAACTTTCTAAAGCAGTTTTTCCTGTGGACTATGACTCAAACTGTTTAAAGCCTGCAAAATGTTAAGCAATTGATAACGGGATTTAAGAAAAGTGTGCCAGAGAAAACCAACCATAAATGATACTGCCTATAAACATTATGCAGCTCCGTAGCTTCAATTTGTTATACACCAATTATTAAAATAGATCATGATGCATTAATATGATGCAAAATATACTGAAATTCTATCAGAACGTTGTATATTAATTCTTATAAATATTTTTAGCCAACTGCCCGGTGTTAAGTCAGAGATTTTAATTAGTTGAGGAGTTTCTCCAGAACGTTGGCAGGAGCCCATTCTGTTTCCACCAGCCCTCCCATTGCTCTCATCAGACATGCTGACATCTGGTCTCCAAAGGCTACTTCCTTTCTCTCTGTACTGCAAGTAGGTCATCCCATCACAGCAATACAAAAAGTGAAAGGTAGAAAAAACAGAAAAGGAAAGAGAAGTAACAAAGAATCTGGAAAAGGTCTGTTCAGATTGATAGAACTGACATAATATGTCAATGGGAAATTCAAAAGTAACTGTCTTAAGAATTGGGCCATAACCCAGACTTTTAAAAAGCTACATACTCCACAGCAAGAGTGAAATCATTGCAAAAACGAAGTAGGAAATTATGTATGAAGGAGCAAGTTATTTCCATGCAGATTAATCCTTTCTCATGTATGGAGTAGAAAACATTTTAAAAGACACAAATTACCAATGTCCTATGTGGATGAACAGCAAGGGCCAAATGTAAGGATTTTTAAAGAATTCTGTGATAGTGTTCTAGCACATATTCCGCATACATTTTTAAGTGCCTTTACACTTAGTTACTGATGCAAAACGTAATTCCCCTTAGATGTCACCTTGGAGGTGCTGAAATGGCTGTGAAAATCCCTGGGCGCAAGTTAGCAGAACTAATGCATGTAAAAGGTAACATATCATGACATTACATGACAGCAGTCAGCTGGCCTCAGCTTTTTTGTATTGCGAAGCTCTCCACATATCCTTCTCTTCTCAGCATGTTTTATGTTATTTCTGCTTACGTGAGTTTTGCTTTTATGGGTTCATACAATATTATTATTTTCAAAATCTGTCCTAAAGCATCAAACTCATAATTGTGTCTGCTCTATATGTATGGCCTTTGGGAATGGTGATGACCTTTGCGGGTAGAGCTTAAATGTAATTTTTATGAGTGTGCAACAATTTTATGGGGTCTTAATGTGGTATGAAGAGGTGAGACATTTTATGGATATATACAGTTAAAGAAAAAATGATTGCACTTCTCATCTGTGCTTGAAAGGGTTTGAGGTATGTCAGGAAATGAAGTCTCAGGGAGTTGCTAACATGAAAGCTACCAGAAGGAATAACATTTAAAAGCTGCAAGGATTCCTCTGCCAAAGCCCCAGATGCAAGGAAAGGCAGCGGGCATGAAGTCTTCTCCAGGGCTGCATTACCAGCCCTGGAGCACTGGGATAGAAATGTGGTTTAATGGCCTGGACATAGGTCTCTGACACAGGTATTTTGGTCAACTATTGATAAGTCCTAAAAGTGAGTATAAAATAGCCAAGAGTGACAGACTTGAAAAGCCTAAGATGAGTTTGAATGCAAATCAGTGAGCGATTATAGCATTGTTGTCCAGTTTTGTGAAGCTGTGAATGTCTTTACTCTTACTGCAATTATGAAACCAATGCCAATTAGCACACTCAGAGCTCCAGGTTACTGTTACTTTAACAGAATAGCAATGTTATGCATAGGGACTAGATATTATATTTATTTGTGGGGACTCAGGAAAACAATCCATACTTGCAAAGTCTCCTGGAGTACAGGGAAGTACACTGGCTTCTTGAACATCAATACAATCTGATTGTGCAGATGCTGTTACTAATTTGGAGTTCTGCTTATTGAGTTTTTGTCAAATAAAAGTCTTTTTACTCCCTGCTCCTCCTGGGCTCTACTGGGCAGTTTGTGCAACATACTTTCATTGCAATATTTTAAATTATTCATATTTAATTTTTCTCTTTATTTCATTACCAACCTCTATAAAATTAAAAGAGGTGGAAGATCTCAGGTTTTAGGACAAGACTGCTTGCATTAATACAAATCTTCTCTAGCTCTTTTCCTTGATCAGATATTTGGTTCTTTTGAACATTACTGCATTCTGCCAGTTTTAATTTCACCACAAGGCCGAATCCTTATTCAGTATTTGAACTCAAAAAGAGTCCTATTGACCCTTAAATAATGCTCATGACAGAGTAGGATTAAATAATAAAAAATGTTAATAATTTAAAATCAAATTAAAAAAGATGCATAGGTGACTCAAAGTTGTGATCTTTGAGAACTTCCTATAAGCCACTGAAGTACACCAGCATCTGAATGCCTTCATGGAGACAGTATGATCTCTCTTATGTCCCAAAGTATCTCTTCTGCTTGTGACACCCTGATGCTTTCCACATAAAATGATTTCTGTTTTGAAGAATACATAGTGAACAGCAGAGCTCTGTGTCTCAGTGAGCAGATGTCTGTCCTGCCAGCATAATTCCAGGCAGCTGAATATTTGACACTATAGGTGGACTACAAAGGGCAAAACCAAGGATAAAGAGGGTATTTAGAGGAATAGTTTATCTAGGAAATTGCCATGGGTGGTTATGATGGATCTTCTGAAATCTCTTCAAATCTTGAATCAATAGATGTCAATACCATTTTATTCACAAAGAGAGTTCTCTGAATATGCCAGAATTTCCAGCTGTTTCCAACTAGCTGCCAAAACGTCCAGCCCGACCTCTGACAGCTCTAATAGCACAGTGAGAATTTACAGTACAACATCTGCAGCCCACCAACATTTAGAAGCAAAGTTGCTTGTGTTGAATATCAAATTAAGAGGCATCACACAGAAGTTATTCAGAAGGAGGAGATTTAGAGGATTTTTTTTAAACGAGAGGAAAAAAATTAATAAATATCCTGCAGGGGAAAAAGATATTAGGACTTCTGTCCATTCCCTCATATTTTTCCCAAAGATCCACTGTGCTGTCACATAATGTGTCTGGACTGAGCACGTTCATTCCACCCAGGTTCAGCTCTTTAGTTCAGAAAAGAAGCATTTACATTTTGGGGCACTATGCACTTAAATACATACTCCACTTCTGTTCCCAGTCCCTTCCCTCTCCCTTTCTTCCTGTCAGCATGCCTTCTTTCAGAGCAGACTGTAAGCTCTTCCCACGTAGTTTGCACAGTGCTTTGGAGGCACTGGTTCGGGCTGGTGCTGTTCAGGGCTAGCACAGTTACAAGTAAATAACTACTGTCAAGTATCTGAACTACTCTTGCTTGCTGTAGTTTGCAGATCTCAAGAGCTAAAGCATGCAACTTCGTATGGAGTTACAGTTGTAATAAAGCCAAACAGATTTTCAGGTTCCTCAGTGAAGTAGCTCTTATATCACTAATGACATACTGTCATAAAAGGAGTAAAGTTGCAACTTCAGCTTGTGTTCCTAACAATTTAAGAAAATATTTCTACTTTGTTGCTGTTGTTTTGTTTTAGTTCTAGGGCAGTTTTCATCCTCTGCATCTTAGAAATATTTACAAACATGAGTTATTAAACTTACCAGCACCAGAGAAGGAAAGCAAGTTTTCCTGTTTTAATAGTTAATTCTCTCATGACTGAAACAGCTGATGTCCATATGGGTAATGTGCTTTATCTTAGCTCTATTGCTTTTATCTCAGTGTATCGTTTAGTTCTGACTCAGCCTCGATTGGCAGTTGTTTTTTCCAGAACCCTCAGCAAATACATGTACCAAATTGGGCCTGAGTTTTGGTAACGAATAGCTTAGAATTCCTCCTGTGAGTTAACAACTTCAATGTTTGATTTCATTTGAGATTTGTAAAGCTTTGCTGATGCAAAAAGATAATAGCTGATTATTCAAACTAGTTTTAGCAACTTCTTTGGTGCAGAAGCAGCCCCCTGGTGCATTGATCCCAAATGGTATATTTCCAGGGTTTTAATAATATTGTTCAGTTTTCACTAAGTCGATTGCATAAATAGCCCATCCTAACATCTCTGTATACAGCCAACATGCTGAAAACATTCCTCTGTGGGCTGTACTGAGCACTTTCTGCTTTAAAAGTGTTCTCTACATTTTAGCAACTTGTGTAAATTCCAGACTCATTTTTATGCAAAAATAAGATAATACCAGTTCAAACAGATAGATTAGGAATAAAAGGCAAATTTTAATTTTGTGAGTTTTTCAAATCTGAGCTCTGAAGTTGTGTTTTGCAGTTTTGAAGGTGGTTTGGATACAAAGTTGTGTGTTTCTGATTTCAGTGTTGTGCTGAGAAATTAAATAAAAAGTGGAATAGAAAATGGAGTTCTTAAAACATTCAGTGGTTGTCACTAGAAGTCTTTTTGTGAACAAACTTGGTTGATAGATGCTATTTTGCTCACAGTATTTAATGGAAGGACCCTCTATCCCTGTTGACTTTATCATAATGATTCACTCCAATTAAGCAAGGCTCACCTAAAAACATGGTTCCTTATTCACCCACTGCTGTACTAGCAGCTGCAATGTAAAAGCCTCTCCATTTCCCACAAAGGTTCCCATTCCAGAGTCTAGTAGTCTAATTCTAGTCTGTTACTAATTGAGCATAATGTCCCTCCTCCACAGTTACTGGATTTAATCTGTAGTCATACAGTCTTTCCATCTGCGTCATCATTTTCAAAAAAATATGAAACATCTTCAGAAATATTTCCAACTGTTAAGCTGGTTATCTTTCCACCCCTTACACAGCAGTTCCTGCTTGTAGTGGCAAAGAAACAAACCTAGCACTTTCTTTAATAAATAAATAAATATATGTGGTAAGAACCATGCAGTTTGTTTTCTTGCATTTGAATCAGTTGAATTTTATCTGCCATCTTGCTAGCTCAGCATCTCACTGATCATTTGTCCCTTATTCATTGTTACAAAACAGCAAACATAGTTAGGATGTCTGTTCAGCGATGTAGGTGCTGATGACCACAACAAGCTCATAATCCAATAGCACGCTCAGTGTGGTTCAGAGACTGGAGGAATGTGCTGCTTCAAGGTGTTAACCTGAGTATTATCAGATGTGCAGGTGTGAAGTATCAGGTTTTCAATTAAAATTCTTTTTGCGTCATTGCCTTCCTGAAAGCCCTTTACCATTCTTTTTTTCCACTCTCCTTTTTGTATTTAGTAGGATTCATATGTGCTTTGCTTGGTCTGGGTGATACTATGTAAAGTTTATCATGTAAAAGTGCTTTTGTTTTAAACAGTATACATCAAGGAGTACTTAGTTGATGTGTTGGAAACAGTCCAATAAAATAAAACGTCAGCTTCTGGAATGCTTATTTTAGCTTTCTGAGACACAATGGTTTAGGTTTTGTGCTCCAGACCAGAGGAGATTTTTATGCAGAGACTTTTGTTAGTCGAAGAATGCAGCAGTTCCTCCCAGTGTGGCAGTTGCACATTTGGGACTGTACCTACAGCCAGAGTTCAGGCTGTGTCCCAGAGGGTGCCAGGCACAGGTAACACCGTGAAGCTTGCACTTCAGGAATGAGCTACAGCTGAACAGGAAGACTAAAAGCTGTAATCTTGCTGTGCCGCAAAGTGGTGTTTTAGGTTTGTTCCCATAGGAGAAGCTTCAGGATGTTATATGCAGTTCTTCACCTCCCCTGCAGTATACTGCTGACTTACAGATCACACCAAGACTATATGAGGCTTAATTAGTTCTTGTTTCAACTCCAAGGAGGCATGCTACCATCTATTACACAAAGACTTAGAAATCAAGAACTGGAGTTACCAACCTTTGTTACTTAAAATCAAAGGAACATTTTTTAAAAGCAAAACCTTGCTATCAGTTCTTGATTTCTTTCATACTTATTATCTCCTTGGAATCAGTTTAAGAAAAATAAAATGACAGACAACCAACAGATCTAAAAGTCACCAGAATGGGGACAGTGCCAAAGAATCTCTTCTGGGCACCTCAACACAAAAGAGATATCGAGGTGCTGGAGCGAGTGCAGAGGAGGGCAACAAAGCTGGTGAGAGGCCTGGAGAACAAGGCTTATGAGGATCGATTGAGGGAGTTGGGATTGTTTAGTTTGAGGAAGGGGAGGCTGAGGGGAGACCTCATCACTCCCTACAACTGCTTGAAAGGGCATTGTAGAGAGGTTGGTGCTGGTCTCTTCTCACGGGCAATGAGCGACAGAACAAGAGGGAATGGCTGCAAGCTGCAGCAGGGTAGGGTTAGGCTGGACGTTAGGAAAAAGTTTTTCACGGAGAGAGTGGTCAGTCAGTGGAATCAGCTGCCCAGGGAGGTGGTGGAGTCACCCTCCCTGACTGTGTTTAAGAGTAGATTAGATGTGGTGTTGAGGGATCTGGTGTAGGGGAGAACTTGTAGAGTAGGGCTGATGGTTGGACTTGATGATCCCAAGGGTCTCTTCCAACCTATATGATTCTATGATTCTAATAAATCATGGTCTTCTCCAACTGAAGCTCTTGAATTTCTACGTCCATTTTCTTGTCTCCCAGAGTATGTTTGTTGCCTTACTCCACTGGTTAAACATCACTGTATTTACATATGCATCATGTACATATTTATCATGTCATTAAAGTTAACATGACTTTACAGATGTCTCAATGCTCCAGGTGCCAAAGCAACCTAATCTTTCATTAATCCTAACAAAGTATTCTCAGTGCACACTGTTAAATAATCTGCATGTTCCACATCACATGCAATCCAACAAATTAATGTGTCACATGCATAACACAAACATTTATTGCTTTTTACTCCAGTCCAAAAAAACCCTGGCTTTTTTCTACTTAAATGACTATTTAAATAGCAAATATCTTTATTTTTATCATGCCAGTCTTGCTCAGCCTCTTGAGAGTCAAACTTGTTCCTCCTGACAATACCATAATTACTGAAAATATCCCAACAGTCAGGGAAGCACAATCTCAATAGCAGCGTTAAGCTTATCATTATAGTTGTGGCTTCTAAATCTTCTTCTCTAAAGATCTCAGAGCATATTTATAACGAGTAAGCACGCTAACAAGGTTTCGGAGCTTTCCCTTCTGTTCAGGGGAGTTTGGGACAAGGGTGCAAATCAATTTGTAAAACGGTATGAAAATTAGAAATAGAATTCTAGAAACAGTAGAAAAGTAAAGAAAATCAGTGTCTGTGTAAGAAATACTTGTCACTGGTTATGAAAAATTGAAAATTGTAAATAGAGAAAACACAGTTTTACTGTTATGGAGGAGTTTTAGCTTTTTAGCAAGAAGTTTATGGCCTGAAAAGGGTGTAACTCAAAGCAGCCTGCAATATAGTAAAGGTTCAATATTATCACAACAGAAGCATTATTCCAACAGAACTATGAGACTGGAATAACATAGGCAGTGCTATATATTTTGGTAAAACGTCTAAGTGAGGGGCCAGTCAACTCAAAGCAAAATTAGTGTAACTTTAGGATCAGCAAGTGCCTGATCCAATACAACTTGTTTTTTGGTCCTTTTTGTGTGTGTTTAAATTGTTGTAATCCTTTGATAACCTTACCTCTTTCTTCCTTTTTCTTTCTTGGTGGTGTTTCAGGTATTTTCAGTTTGTGTGTAGATAGAATCTTTTCTGAAACTTCTCTAAGGGTCATTTAAAAACAAACATTATTTAATTGTGAGGATACAATGCAAGCATACTTTCTGGTGGATGTGCTGCTGGAGACTCTAGATGCTCTTCAGTTTTGAATTTGTACACAGTGGTAGTATACTCTTTACCTAAATGACAGATCTGAGTGGTTAGTTAAAATGTGTGTAAGTCTCTGGCTTGATTTTCAATTACTCTTGGTAATTTGCTTTGTCACAGTATCTTTTTAAGCATTTGATGGAAATATCCATCAGAAAGATAGTAGGGGATTTCCATTCCTTACTTTTTTGTGGGGGGTTTTCTTTTTCCATGTAGTACCTTATTGAAACTCTCCAGCATTTCTAGACCAGTGGTGACTGCAGAAGCAAAGATCAGCTCACACACTCTCTAAGCAAGTGTAGGGAGTCTTAATACAAGCCAGACAGATTACATGTATGCAATCTGTAATCTGCCTGCAGACATTCAAGCCTGATGCCAGAATGGCTATTTATATAAACCATGTGCCGTTGAAGCACGGTTTCATCAGGTTACAGTAAATTATATTCTCTGAAGTTTATGTGTATTATGCAGAGCAGCCTGGACTGAGTGTATGCATATATAGCATAGAGGCAACACCCCGAGTTCAGCACAGAGGCTCTCTGACCTGGGCTTTTATGTGAAACCAGCCTAAAACCAGCCTTGGGCCCCATTCTGACATCTCTTAAGAATATTTCAGGGTAAAGCCTTCCATTACCATAATGAGATTTTTTTCATGTCAAAATGCCTTTTGGATGAGCTAATACAGGCCATGTATTTAACCATTCAAATATACTTGGTGGTTCCATCTAATACACTATTTTTTTTTTACCTGCTTTTGTTTGTACTCTTAGTTTAGCACTGGTATTAGTTCTAATGTTCCTGTTTTGTTAATAGTAAAAGGAATAATATGAATGAAAATGTAATAACATTATTACTGCTTACTGTGAATTGTACTGGTGGAAGGAGGTTTAAAACTACATCCTGTGTCATTCTGATTTTAGAATGCCATGAAAAATTACAGCCCTATATATTTAGGGGACTGTTTTCTTTTATCAAAGGGAATAAACTAGATAATTATCTGAACTAAATAATTTTGTGTTCACTTCCCTCCTGTAGGATTTCATCTCTGAAATTTCAGTGATTTACATCTCTGAAATTCTTTCAGAGCCAGACCACTAATAAATAAATCTGTGTAGAACATGCTCTTTGTAAAATGTAGTGGAAGGAAAGGGTAAGGTGATCTAGCAACTCTGTCATCTCTCATTTTTATGATTCCTTATAAAAAAAATAATCTTTTGAGCTGAGTAGGCTCGTTGTGGCAAAATTACTATGAGAGATTCCCATGGAACACTTGCATAACTGACCATTAGGAAAAAGCTGGCACAGTCAGGAGAATACAGTAGCTACATTTTCTGTTCTCATTATTATCTTTGTCCCAAGTGTAGGACATGGTTGTATAATCACAGTTAGCATCTTTCTTGCATTATAATGCATTGATCAGCGACTGAGGATCTTGACAAGACAAGGGAATGGCATTCAAATTAACTCGGTCTTGGGATAAATGGAAAACTCTGCCTGAAGAGACAACAGCAGAAAGTGGGCCCATCTATAATAGTGTTAAAGTTTTTACAAATGTTGCAGACTACACAAAAATCTCAGCTTGCAGCTTTGTAACTGTTGTTATAACAGCATAAGATAAACAGCAGAAAAACTAGTTTGGGCTATGGCATTTCCTCATGTCATTGTTCATAGGTTGTAGTGATTACTGTACTACTATGGGAGGAAGTCTAGCCTCCCAAAAAACAAAGCCCATTTATGCCAAATTGAAGATTATTGGTACTGCTGTGTCTCAAAAGTAGTACAGTTTTTCTCAGGGAATAGAAAACTTCAGTATTGGAAACCAACGTGAAGATTATGTTTATTTCCAGTGCAAACACACCAGCTTTTCACTCCTCCCATAATCCATGATGAGGCTCTGTCTTGGTGATGTCAGTGACTGCACAGTTCACAGGAATGAAAACATCTATTACACTAATTGTTTGTGACCCCAAAACTCACTGAAATAGGTGGAAAGACTTTTATTAACAGCAGTAAGTGCTGGAACAGAAGGTCCTTTGCCTGGTCATTTGAAGGCCTGGGTGTTCTGATTTCCCTGTCTCCCTCAGGATCCTCACTTGTATTGTTAGCACTATGGATAACTGAGTTCCTTTCCAGAAAGGCCTTTTAGTGACAGTGATTTTGATAGGTCGTTTAAGAAATCATGTAAGCTCGGCTTGAACTACTGAAATGCTATGTTGAAATGCATGCAATGGGGCAGTGCAGCAAAAGGAGCTGCAACACAGGTTGCTGGCATGGCTCCCCTAGCCACCAGACAATTTTGTGCATAATTTTTAAATTATTTTTCCTATACCCTGTTAACAGTTTATCTGTATTATTATTTAGAGAGACTGGTGAAATAAATGTCTGCCAACTCTCCCCTGCATATTCCCCAAAATGAGCCCTGAAACAACACTTTTAAAGAAGGCAAAATAATTTTTAAAGCGTTTTTTTTTAATATCTTTCATTACTTAATTTTCCATCACGATGCCATAGTATGTCTTATCTCAAATTGTTAGATTTCAATTACAGATAGCAATCCACCTACACCCAAGTCATTCTCATAACTGACTGCAACTGAAATAATTTCTCATGATTTTCTGTTTTGATGGACAAGTACATGCGAATACGGTGTGTGACTGCAGGTGCAGAGCTTTTCTATAGCTGTTTAAAAAGCACTGTATCTAAATTACCAAAGACTTCTAAACAAGCAGGTCTCCTGTTTGTTTAAAATATAAAATAGGCTAAAATTAGAAGCATCGGTAGGGAATGATTAATATTCATTAACCTGGACACTGGTGCAGTCAAACTGTATTGATTTGTGCTGTTGAGGACTGCATTCTATATCAATCAGTTTAACTGTGATTCTGAGATCAGTATGTTATTTGTCTAAAGATGCTTTATGCTTTTTCTCTGCTAAGGCACAGTGGGTTGATGACATCAAGGCATTTCCAAAGCACAGATAATTCAAGTCAGAGGTAATACAAAAGCGGTGTAAAACTGGCATTTACAGATCCCCTTGGTCTGTCTTCTGTCCCGTTCAGCATTCAAGGAGCCTGGGTATTATTCAGTGTAACAGCAGGTTCTATTCAACGGGAGGAAGTGACATAGTATATGGTGCTTGCAGCCCATCTAACCACCCTGTGCTGTTAGAATAGGAAACTGCATACACGCCTTTGTCCCTCTCTAGATGCAAGAAGTTCATCTTCCCATTTGGAAGAACACTAAACCATCATATTCCTCAGGTACCCTGCCAAGATACGCCTCACATGACTGCAGCAGCCATACTGTGGTCAGCAACTTGACAGAGACTACGCATGGGGCTGAGGAGGGAACAACCAAAATCATTTATTAAGGAATGCTGGAAACAGAAAGTTTTGTCTTTCAGGGAGCTCTCTGTGAGAAAATTTCGTTATCTAGTTACTTGTCCTGCTGCTGACAATTCAATTGCACCTCTGTACTTCAGATGATATTCCCTGAGACTTCCAACCGATTTCACGTAAAGGGCATTTGTGCACCATTTAAAACTTAACATGGAGCCCATGAGGTATTCTTAATTGTCAATAAGTATTTGTGATTCAACTTTAAAATGTCGCTATTTTCACAGTTTTCCTTTTTAGGAGAATGAATCTATTTATATGCTTGGAATTACTTAAATACAGGCCTAGATTTGCATGCATCAATATCCCGTTCAAAGTCTTGGGATGTAAAATATAAAAGTGGAGCAGCAAAATAGAAAGGGTAAATAAAGGTTTCTTTTTCCTGTTAAAATGCTGTGATTCCAAAATTCATACTGGGGCCTTTAAAATTGCCACAAGTATTTGGGCTTGACTCTGAATATGAACATATTTATAAGCTTCAGTGATTTGTAATTAGCATTCCTGTATGTTAATGATAAATTTCTTTACCACTTTTGCTACCTTTAACACCAGTACTTACCATTCATATTTCCAAACATACAGAGTTCACGCTGATACAAAGTTTATTTGTATGTTTCATTTTGAGGCTTTTGTTACTGTAGTATCATATCTATCTTTAGGCTATAGTGCAAAGAATGTTATTTCCCTGTACAGTATTTAGCCAAATGTAACTTGAATGCTAAATCATACTTACATGTCAGCAAAACCAGCAGAATTTAGTATGAGAATAACCGTGGTAAGAAGTGCTCATATGGTACAGTGATCAATCTTCATATTATGAACAAATATCAAACCAAGTTCTGTTTTTCAAGAAGTAAAGGGTTTTTTTTCCTGTTCTCATTTCTATTATATTGCTAGGCTAATAATAAACATTTTGTATTTGATTTGTGTTATTAAAAGATGACAGTGTAAGAAAGAGTATCAATTAATGTAGAACTTGGCTAAGAAATATGACAATTAAATGGTCAGCAGCAGGTGATTGTTGTGAAAAGCCCACAATGGGAGCCACATCCAATAGCAACTTTCTGGCACAGGAACTAGCTTGAAAATATTGCTAAGATTTGCAAGTGCAATTTAGTTTGACCTTTAATTAAACACCAATCTCTGTAAGGTAACTAAATTACCTTATCCCGAGGGTGGTCACTTTAAGATAGGTGGCATTGTTTGTGGAAGGTATTTGCGCTATAGAGGCTTAAGAAAAGTATGCAAAGAATAACTCTTTCCTCTTTTCTTCCTTTTCATCAGCTGCCAAGCCATAACTTTCCTGAAGTAATTACACTTCTTTTGTGCTGATACCCAGCAGTGCATGTGTATTTTACTTGTCGGGAAAAGTCTCATTGTGCTTTTGTTGCATTGAAGTCAATTAGAGCTAATAGTAAATGATTATGTGGAACATCTTGGAGGCTGAAAGATAGCACAGCCCCTGTATGTTCTGTGTGTCCATTTGTCATTCTCTTATTTGTGCTCCCCTCTTCTCTTTCATGTAATTACTTGATCCTTTTTGTGCCACTCATTTCTATAATCACTCAGAGATTGAAGCCCTCTTCCTGCATTTGTCAGTCAGTTCCACTTGCTGGTTTCCTGCTGTACATGGAGAAGTTCCCTTAGTGAATAATCCTTTGTATATCTAGTTCCTAATGTCTTGTTTGAGGACAAGCCCTCTTAGATCGAAGACCACCTAGGATGTGTAACTTTGGGTATGTTTACTAAGCAACCCTGCGCAGCTATGATGAAGTGTAAAATCTAATACTGACCCTCCAGCTGGGTCTATATCCATCTCACCTGATACATTTGAGGATGAGGTACGGTCATGGAGGAAAAAAATAGGAAGGGGACTTTAAATGGGAGAGGAGGAAAGAAGACTTTACTTTTTCCTCTGAGAGAAGAGGCAGGTGAGAGCTATTAGCAATATATAAGAAATGTTTAGGCTAACATGGAAAGGATCTCCAAATTGGAACCAGTCTTATGCAACAGAGCTTTGGGAGTCAGGGTACTGGTGAAGAATGAAGACTGAAAAGAGATAAAATGAGATTTAGGACTTTGGAGGAGGAGAAGTGCCTGGCCTGGACTTTTGTTTCAGTCATTTGAAGTTTACCTTTGGATGCTAAGAGCGTGGAATTGGGGCCCATATTTGGGTCTCTGTGTCATGTGGCCCACTGTGAAGAATGTAAGGATGTGAGATGTAGGTGAACCGGTGGGTTACTGTTGTTTCCCTGAATGCATTTGGTTTGCTGGACCTTCTGGTTATGTGAACGGTTTGTTACAGGAAATGTTCTTAAAGACTGCATCTTACTCACCTTGCTGTTGAATTGACAAAAGACCCCTCTCAGCCTGCTTTAGAGCTGGGCTGACCAACACCCTTCCAAACAATTTCCAAGCATGGTTTGAGCATGCATCAGTAGCTTTTGCCTCTTTGGATATAGCCTCCCATGTGTTGGTACAATGAAGTATTCAACCAAATTAACACAAACTCTTCCATATTAATTGGCCTCAGTGGCTGAAATGCATCCTGGGAATACCTAACTTCCTGCTACAGACCATAGCTTCTGTTTTGCAGTGACAGAAAGTGTAAATTGTAATAAGAGGTAAGGTTGGAGGAACGGTGAAAAAATGCGTATCAGCCTGTTAGTTACCTTTTGTATTTGATAGTGAACAGGAACATAATGATATCCCTTGAACTGGCAGAAAGTGGCAGAGGTGTTAACAATTGCCTGGGCTTGTGATAATGCATATAACATCCAGTTAGACATCGAACCAGTGAGAAAATCCAAAGAAGGATTTGGATTTTTTCAGCGGGAGAGGAGGTATGGCCAATCTAAGAGGGAGAGACAGAGAAAGAAACTAGGGCAAATAATGAGAACAAATGTAAGGCAGCAGGGAGGGAGAGAGCTGTCTGGATTCCATCCCTAGGAACAAAAGACAGAAGGTATTTTTGCCTTTCACTGTCAACAGATATTAATGAGAAAAAGCCTGAGTTTTGTAGCCTTAACACTGACTTTTCAATGCTAATGCCAGCTAATAAATTGGATGGAAATATTACTTAGGCTGGAAAATTCTTATGCTGTCACATTTTTATTTTGGGCTGAGGGTTTCTTCTCATATCAGAGAGCAAATGGAGCAACCTTGCCTCTATTGCACTGTGCTGTGTGTATTGTGAGTATGTGTAAGTGAACAAAGTGTGTAGAAACACTGAAAGGGAGAGGTGGAATAGCTTCCATGTAATGTCAAGGTGATGGGTCACCAATCTGAGTCAGAATAGTAGAGGAAAAATTACTCTCAGGTAAACATATCCTGATCAGCTGAACTTGTGTCCAAGTTATTTCCACATCAGTGAAAGCTTTGCCAGCCCAACCATGAGGAACTTGATGAAGGGCTCAGATAGTGGAAAAAATGGAGTTGTGTGTTTTGTTGATTGCTGGTTGCTTTGGGGTTTTCTGTTAACTCAGAAGTGCTGAACAGAGCTAAGCCAGAAAGGGAGCACGTGTCAGCTACTGCCCAGCTCTCCTAAGCAAGGACTACCCCAAAATGTCAGGGGAAGAATATGCTAAGTAGGAAGTCACTTTTTGAATTAGCAAATCTGGATGTTTTAATTTTCCTACATCTCTTGTAGGAAACTGTCTGAGTTCCAATCAACAAACACCAAATTCCTTCCATAAAATAAAAACAAAAAGAGAGCTTTCTACTGAAATAGTGCTATGAAGCATCTGCTTTCAGTTAGACACAAAATTTTGCTTGAAAACATCCTGCTGGAGATGAACATCAAACTCATTTAATAAACCGATGCCAAAAACAATCTGAAGATATCTCAGTCGATAATTGGCTTGACAAGATTTCTCCTTCAGAATATTTGAGAGCCTTTAGGGACTGTTGATTCACTTCACGGTAGCAACTCTTGAGTCCTTTGCAGCTGAGGCGGTACCCAGTGGTGTTGGCAGATGCAGACGTGTCTCTGATTTGGTGACTGAGGAGGTGTGCACGCCTGATTGACACCCGCATACTGATGAGGCTCGGCTTGGCTATTCCTGGGCAGCAAAGGTAATACCCATTCAGTTGGCTCTGCAGCACTCACAGGCTTCTGCGGCCTAACTTTCTATATTCTGCAAATGGAACTGATTATAGTAACAAAGAATTAAAACTAACATATTACAGAAAGGCTTGCAGCACCAGATGTGAAAAAGAGCCTTTAGCAGACTAAAGGAATACTTCTACCTTTGAGTATGTCATCTGATTGAGAGAAACAGAGCTTTTTTAATTCGGACCAATTAAGTTATATGTTGGGAATCCAGATTTTCACTATCTTTGGGGGTTTTTTTGTTTGAATTTGTATAATTTATCTTGTAAAATGGCTCTCCCAGTAATACAACATGCATGTCTTGTCTTCTACCCTTTTCCACGGGGTTGCACTTTACTGACAGCATGCGTTGAAAAGATGCGTGCTCTGTGCAGTTACCTGCTTGCATTCAAACATATCAACCCCTACCCTGCTCTTCTGTCTCCCAACACTTGACATTCTGCTCTTATTTCCATTGGGATTCAAAGTATTGCCAGCTTTGGATTCCTTACTTGTGTACTTCTGTAAAACATTTTTCTGCTTTTCAAACATTTTTATACAGATTGTATGACTAGTTCACTGTTATCTGTAAGGTCAGTAAGTTGGGATGGAAAGACTTCGGGATTTTTTTGTCTTCCCTCTCACCTCCAGGAAAACTTGACACCCAAGGTAGCACACATGAAAAGCCTAGAGAAACACCTCTTAGCTAGTATTGATCTATGGCAATACCAGTGCTGCTTTATGCAGTTCTGTTTCATTACTTCATTTTCTTCTGATTCAGTTCACGGTATTAAGAATCAAATTGAAATATTTTAGCAATTTTGAAATAGGAGTCTCTTAAACAGTGTTGGGGATGACTAACAGCCTTCACTGTGGAATTCTGTGGAGGAAATACCTTGAAATATCCAGGATCTGAAGTTTGCTGATAAAATACAGCTTCTGAATACTGAAGGAATCATCTTTTCAGCTTTTCCTAGAGTTTTTTAAAGAGAGAAAAATAAGAAAAAAGCCTCTACTGATTCTCCTCCTGAAAATGTGAAAGGAAAGTAAACATTCAATTAAGGGGATTCACTTCACTTATGTTACACAGCCTTCATTACTAAATATCATCCCTTACATTTTGTGCAATTAGCCGGCTCGGTTTCCTCAAATAAATGCAATGGTAAGAACAACATGCTCATTAGAGACAGCATTTCCTGGTTAAGGAAGTGGTTTTGCTGGGTTGTTTGGGGGGGGTTCGTAGCAGTGGTGTATTTTTTAGTATCACTGATAGCATTTAACATTTTTAAAAGGCAGTTGAGAATTTAGCTGGTAGGGTAAGTGAAGGAATATTGGAAAAATATTTCTGAACTGGAGCTGTGCTCCTTTGCAGGAGGTGAACATGTGTCCATTATCTGATGGCACAGGAGGTGGTTTGTGCCGGTCAGAAGGTAGCCGGTATTGTGGCGGGCATGGTGCTGTTGGAGTCAAGTAGCTGAGAGCATTTACTACTTTATATTTTTCTGGTGGTGCAGTGTAATAACCTAATTCATTAAACATAGCAGGGATAAAAGAATGTTTTTCTTTACGTCAACACTGGCTTGTTTAGTAAATGAACTGCTGATCTGACAAATTCTTCAGAGCTTGATTGTGTAGCATATTAATTTTTCATGGTCCCTTGCTGAAACGAGTTCTGATGACACATGGGGAAGCGACAGAAAATCTTAAGTTCTGGTTCTGTTTTCTCAGTAAGACTTACTCCCAGTTTCAGCACACTTGTACACATAGTTCTTCTAGATACATTTTCCTCTGT
>VZTM01035136.1:2106-15102 GCA_013400555.1 Jacana jacana | reverse complement strand
ATAATAATAATAATAATACAGTTAGCCACTTGACCCTATGTTTCTTGAAAGAGACTGGAGGAAAAAAGGAAAGTTGATGCTGACACCTGGGGTGAAGAACTTTTCCAGGAAGAAGTTAAAAAAGGCAAACTCTTCAAGAGACTGTTACAGCTCTAATCATCGCTGTAACAGTGAGTCACACCAAACTATGGCCAAGTGCTTAAGCAGAAATAAATCAACAAAGATCTATCTATTTCTTTGTCCCAGTTATGGTCTTAAGTAACTGCTCAGCAGCTTCAGTAGAGATTTCTGTTTATAATATATTATTAAGAGCAGTATAATAGGAGAATTTGTCATAGTCATCAATTGAGAAAGCAAAGTCTTTTCCCTGCAATTAATAATAGTCTCTTTGCTTGTGTTGCACTTTGAAAGCCTGAAATCTGAAAGAATTTCAAGAGAATTCTCAAACAACAGAAAATACTTTTCTCTCAGCTTCCTGTTGTGCTGTTACTGATCTCTTGCATTCTTGATCCTCGCTTGTGGGGAAAAGATTGATTGTAATGTTAGCGATGACATTCACAAGAGAGAGTATTACTGTGAGAAAGGTGGTCATTTGCCTCCTGTTTGAGTTGCTGGTTGCTTTATTTATAAATAATCTTCACTTTTAACTGTATTTTTTAAGGTAAAATAATTTCCAAACTGTCAGGTTCCTTCTGTCAGCTGTGTTTAACCCATATATTAATACGTTGAATGTTAGCATGTTATAAAATACCTTTGAAGTTTGGAACATAGGAGCCTACAAGTCACTAGTTTCCTTGATGTGTGGAGGAAAGGACAGACTGGTTGTATGGGTGTTAGATTTGACCAGCACCTAGCCAGTGTCTTCAGAAGGTGAGATGATGCAGTATCTGGATTTTTTGCCTTATAGAAATGTTAATTAAAAATTCGAGTTAGGACTGGAAAAGTTTCAAAACAGGCTAAAATCAGATTGAAAACGTGGTTAGTCATTATGGATCATACAGTCATTCTGTTTGATCTGGTGTACAGCTTATTAAAATTGACAAACTCATAAAATTGTTTGAGAAATGTCATCTGAACCTAGTTGTTCAAAAAAATATTGTGTCATAAATGACTATTCTAAATCATAATAACAAGTTTCTTAGAACCCCAGGCATTAGGTATAGGCAGGCTGCAGAGAGGAGACTGTTAGTTCTTTGCAGTTTATATAATATGCATGTCTGTGCAATGCAAAATTACATTACCCTTTCACATTTCACACTTACACATTGTGTTGTCCAATACAGGTCTAATTAGCTCTCCACTATCACTTCTGGGTTTATTTCAAAATTACCGATTTTCAAATTTTCCCCTCTTGAATATCCTTATTTTGGATTTTCATTCCCCAGCTATTAGCTTGCATTTATTCCAATCTAAATCTTCTTGTCCTGGGGGACCTCTTGCCTATTTTATTGCTACCTTAGCAATGTTTTTTAAATCCACATTAGTATTTCAGTTCCATTGAAATTTAATATTACGAGCAGATTCGCTAAAATGGTATTGCTTCTTATTTCCAGCTACCTAGTGACAAAATTAATCATGACTAGATATGCTGACAGCTCCAAACACTGTGTCCTGTTTTTCTCCCCACCTGGTATTCAGCCATGGTCTTTGTTTATAGCTTTCAACCCATTTTTAATCAGAATCCATGCTAACTGGGTTTTGTTAAAATTCCTTACTTTACTTTGAATATATGAAAGCTTTTCCTCCAACAGCCAGTTCTGATTTTATATCAAAGCAAACCATGAAATCTGAGTGATACAAATGCAAAAGCAAAAAGTCTTGATTATACAGCCTCTTTTGAATGCTTTTTACAGAACTAACGTAGGATTCAACTTCCCAAATGCAGGCATGTATTATATCTACATCTGAGCTTGTCATCTGCATTCACTTCATAGTAAATGGAGAAAATATGCATTTTTAGCCTGTAGTTAATAGCATCCTAAAGACAGGTCTTGTCTGTAAAGCAGAACCAAGCTGAAGAGATGACAGTGTCTCTCCACTGACTGAAGAGAGCTCAGATTCCCACTTTGTAGACAGGTGATGTTAAGTAAGGTGAATTCTGTCTTTAATACCGCAGGTGTGCATTTCTTTGTTAGATTAGGCTTCTAAGCTCTTGCATTAACTTCAGTTACATTTTACACATGTATCTAAGGATCCCATCTTGTAAAATTTTAAAAGATACTTAATTGTCCTTTAATTTGAAGTAGTCTAGTACAAAAAGCTGGTAGTATTAGATGCAATTTTCCTACACTTCGTTGCCGTCAGGCATTTTTTTTGAGGCTCTGCTCTTGGGATATTGGAAAAAATACATGTAACAAGGTATTTTTTACAGTATTCCTGATTTGCACTGTATCAGTAAGAAGGACCTTTGTCCAGCGGGTTTGTGGTCTGTGCTCCCACCTGCTGCTACAACTCCAAGTCTTTCCTAACACATTAAGAGTGTGAAAGGTCTCTCAAGAAACTGGAAAGGTTGCTAACAGCATTGATAGAACTACTGCTATGCAAAATATCATCCCACAAGTATCATAAAACGTTTGCATTAGTGCTACAGGAGACAAAATAAACTCTTTAATTTTGATACCAGAAAAATAGCTTTCTCGAGCCTTTACATTTGTAAAAGGTTGGTCAGTTAGAGGACTCTCATATGACATCTCCTAACACTGAAAAAGAGGCATAGATTTCTCTGCATGCATCAATGATAAAAGTTTACCAGTAACAATCAGAAGTATTGCAAATACATTTTAATATTAAAATGTTAATTTTAATCTGCCACACATATACACAACAGGTGTTTTTCAATGGCAGCAGCTTCTGGACTCCATGTTAATCATTTAGGGTCACGTACTACTGCTTTTCATTAGGCCTTGTTAGCAACTTGTTCCACTTGGGGGAAAAAAAAGGAGTAAGTAACATGATTTTTAAAAGTGAATGCATTCACCTGAATGCACCTGACTGTTTCTTACCCCAGATGGAATAAACAACTGATCAGTGCATTGTTTTTTCCAACAGCATAGCCTCAATAATTCAAGCATTTCTGCAGAGACTTACTGCCTTCAACAATTAGCTCCAGTACCAAATGTGGGGAAATCTATAAAAGCATGTTAGGGAACTGATTTTGCACAGAAAATACCTACCGTTATTAGGGCAGGATAACACTAGGGATAAATATATATCCTGATATCTCTGCCTATGAATTTAATGTGTTGATTTTGTTTTGTAATTTTCCTATTTTAGTTTTTTTTTGTCCCCTCCTTTGTGATGGTTTGAGCAAATCGGTAATTTCAATGTGTTTTGGATGCATATTCCTACCGGGTTGCGCAGTGGGTTGATTATCTCACATGCTTGGAAATGGCTTGGCTTCAGCCTAATGATGGAAAATAGACCCAAAATGGAGGGGGTTAGATAATTTTCCCCACAGAATGCAATGCTTGTTTTTCAGCTATATTTATGATATAACTTATGAGAATTAATTTGCCTCTCTTTATAACATATATGATAGTATAGGTTGCTACTTACATATGGATAATACTAGGTTTGGTCTGTTTGGTATAGCGTAGAAAGCTGGAATATAGAACCTGTCATTACTGTTAAAACCTTATTCTTTGGCCCACTCACACTGCTTAGAAGTTTTTAACAGTATTCAAACCTTTCTACATCTCTTCATTATCCGTGTTGCAGCTTTTGGACAACAGCAGGGAACAGTATCAAATGGCTTACGCTGTGCTGCCCGCGCTGCCTGTACTCCTCCGTGTGACAGACCACTGTAATCTGCTTTATTAACAGCAGAATTTGGTCAGAACTTGTGGGAGCCACGACCAGCTCTCTGAGAGGTCCCTGACCTGTTTTGCAACATTCAGCAAATTAGAATCTTGCCCTAGAGGATTACACTATCTAAATATCACTTATGTATCTCTATTTGCAAATAGAAAAAAGAATGGTACCTTTCCGTTTATTGGAAAATCTATTCTTGTATTTCATGCTCCATGTTTTAAAAAAAAAAAAAAAACAAAAAACAAACCCAACCCAACCAAAACTAGACATAAGGAGTTGAATACTTAGTCATTTTAGCTTCCCTTTCATTGATTTGCAAACAGATGGAAGATAGACAAAAAGAATTACAGAAGCCTATGTCCAATCAAGAGAGCTACTACAGATAACTAGATGTGTAAAAATTAATTAAGAGAAACAAACGAAAAAAAAAATCTGGAAAAGAACCTGGAATTTTCACTTTTCAGTTGTCCAAAACTGATGAGCAATTCTGACATTAGGCAATGTCAGAATATGGTCTGTTTGCGCCCTCACTCAGGATGTGTTGGGGAACTCCAGTGATATCGGTGGAATTTCACTGTCTGAACCCATGACCGAGTACATCAGAGGGTTAAGATCTAGATTGCAGTGAAGATACACCCTCGTAGTTTTAAGGCCACAAAGAGTCTTCTGTAATACCTTCTTGTCATGTTACATCCAGTTGTTCGTTCCAAGGCAGGACAGTAGGTCAGAGCTGCAGGGAACTATTCAATCAGCTTGTTCATGTAGGAGATCCTGGAAACTGGAGGGAGACAAATGTGCAGCTGTGGCAGCCACACGGGATACAGAATACAGGGAGCAGTAAAGTCAGACTGCTTTTGTATCCATGCAAGGTAAAAAGCCTTGTACCGAGCCTGCCTGCTTGTGACTGCTTTAAGAAACATGAAATACATTGGCCCTTATGCTTTTTCCTTTTTAATAGCATTATTTTATCTGGTGTTCCTTGTGTGCATCCTTGAGGAGTAATTTTGGAACATATTCCACTGAAACCAATAAAACTTGTGCTTTTTTTAATAATCATCTTCCTGGTATTTACTGGAGTCATTACAGTGGCCTTAAGTCTAGTGAATGCTCTTTAGCGCCTTTTATTTGGAGAACCCTGTGCTGAAAGTGCAAGAAGCATTCATTGTTTCTTTTTGCTCATTCAAGATGAGCATACGTGTCCTTGTCTTTTGATTATATGGGGAAGGGGAAGTATGGCACATACAATTACTAAGCAGAGGAGAATTTCTATGGCTAAAATACTAACCTTAGTAGCCAAGGCCAAATGATTAATGCCTGGCTGCGCTGTAGACTGATCCAAACAAGATGACACGTCTCTGGTTGCCTCAAAATATGGATTGACTGTAGCTCCAAGCACATATATACACTGCTTTTGCCAAAGGGAGTATTCCTAGCATTGCCTTCTTTCTACCTCCACAGATAAACATGCACAGACACCCCCTTCAATTCCTACCCACTTGCTCTGGGCACTTACCTTACACAAGCTTTGTCTCATAGCACACCCCTTTGTGAGCCTGTTCAACTCGCAAAGCTGACAAGAAGCTAAAGTAATGGGGAAAGGGCGGCAGGAGGGGGAATGAATTTTTCTGCAGGTTTGGTAAGTTGAACCAACTCAGCTAGGGATCCTGGGGCAAGGGGAAGGAGGTGGGCTGTGAGGAGCAGGATAGGATTATATAGTGTAGGGTCAAGGAGCAAAAGAAAGGAAGGCAGAATAGCAAAGGAGGGAGCGAAGTGGGAGTACTTTCTTGTTATAAGTTTAAATGTAGTGTCAGACTGTATTTGTACCCTCTGCTGCCCTGTTTGTCACTGAGGACTATACAAAACTTGCAAGGTTAGAGTTGTAGTGAATGAGTTCCTCCAAGTCAATGTAGGTTTCAATGGAATCAAATGACTTAAGAACACATCGATGTATTTAAAATAAATTACCCTTATAGAATTGCTGACCTGAACGACTCAAAACCAGGTTTTCAGTTAGCACATAAACCACTGTTAGCTATTTTAAGACCGGAAAAGACCATGGGTTTCCCTGCATTTAAATGCTAGTTATGTTTAGTACAGCATCAACAGTGTTCCCTTGCTTCTCATAAAGGCAAAGTAGCAAGCTTCAGGTGAAAGGAAAATACCATAGCTGTGTAAAAGTCAGATCTTTACCAGCGTTCTTTGCAGGGAGTTCTTTTTTTGACAACCTTTTCAGAATCGTTTGATTATTGAGCAGTGCATGTAGCTGTTGACAAAAGCTGTTCTTGAGCAAAGGGCCATGACTCTTTTGAGGAATAAAAGAGGCACTGCTTCCTGTCATAGCATGTGCCCTTGAGGTTTTTTTATGCTCTTAGAAGGATGAATTTATGAAGATAAATCTTCAGCTAGAGTAAACGTACATGGCTCCCATGAGCTCAGACAAAGCTGACTTGTGATATTTATCCTCAGGTAAAATTAAGGGTTGTGGCTGAGCCCATTGGATTGTTCACTACCACTGAAAGGAGCATTTCTGCTCCCAGTCCACAGGCCTGCTCCCTTCCTTGTGCTGGCTGGGGCAGCTGTGGCATTCTGCTGAGCCACTTCAGCTGGTTAGAAATGGGAAAAAAAATATTTACCCTGGACTTGGAAGTATTTCCCCCATAACTGAGTTAATGGTGTTAGTGTGAAATGGCTCACTCAACTGAGGAAATAAAAAAGCCATGCAAAACCCAGTGTTGGTCACAGTCTAAAGCCATCCCAGTGTACAGTCAGAGATGTAGAACTGGTATTGAGTTGAATATGGCAGATAATAACAGTCTGGTTTAGCTCTATAACATTAGGTCAGAATTGCTTTAAAGACATGGCACTTTTATATTTTATTTGACATCTGGGAATTTAGTTTCCTAAAAGATTTCTGGTGATGTTGAGTTCTGAGGAAAAAGTAATCTAATTTAATATGTAAGTATTCCTGCACAGACAGTTTTCTAATATCAAAGCTCTGTATGCCTTTAACATGAAGACTTCTGATAAGTAGATCTAAACTTAAAATAGTTCACTCAATGTCCTTGTCTTATTTAGTAAGGATGAAAGATTTTTCCATTTATGTATGATAGAACTGCTTAATGAGACCTAATGGTATAGTCAACAGAAAGTAATTTCATTCCTGCTACATTGTGCTGTACAGTAATGTTTGAAATTCGTGGAGCTTCTATCAGTTTGATTCAAGCTTATTTCATTCTCTAAATAAAACTTCTTGCATATTGGAAGTGGAAATTGAGAACTGAGATTTGTTGAGTATTTCCTAATGATTGTTTAAAATCATTACTTGATTCAGCTATTGTTATTACATTAATCAGGCTACAATTTAAAACAAAACCAAAACCAACCAAACAAACAAACAAAAACAACAACAACAAAAAACCCACAGCAAACAAACTAAGAGCCCCCCTCCCCCCAACCCCATTGGAGATTAGGAGACTTTAACTCCATATAAAATTGGAATTCCTGAAAATTACAGGACATCTGGATGTCTTGCTGTAGCTGTGGTACAATGGCAGTTTCACTAAAAACAGACAAACCCTATAGAATGTGTCTAGCTTTGATATTTGTTTTGAACAAAAAAAAATCACAAATTAGAAGTTTCCTTCCACAAAAGAAATGAGTAAGTAGCTCCTGCTGGCACAAAGCATTACACTAGACTTGTAGCTCTTTCTGCTTGACTGCTGAGCCATACAGAAAGTTTTCTAGAAGCAGTTTACAGTTTAAACCATGGGACTTATTATGCAAAATAACTAATTATTTAGTAGAAGTAAAATAGTATTCCTGGGTTAATAACTGGACAATGGGCAATGTATATTGTCTGCTCTCTTTCTAGTGACTGCGAAGATTGCTGTGGGTAGCAGAGTTACAGTACATGATGCTTTAAGGGTGGGTATTCAGGTTAATAGTACAGATATTTGTTTAATCTGTTTCTTTAAAACAGTACAGTAATTCTCTGCTACCGCTAAAAAAATTAGGTTTTGCAGTAAAGTGTAGCAGGTTATGCCTCTTCCTATAAAGCAGCAGAAGAGGCAGTGTAGTCTGTTTCAATTAACTAGTATTCTTCCTAGTTGTTGTAACCAATGTGTTAGTGGCAGTCATTTCGTGGAAAAAGGATTTGATAATGCTTTTATTTACCTCTCAGACTTGAAAAATAGTACCTTTGTCTACAAAAGGATCCTGTCCTGTGTGCTGTTTGTACCTGCACATAGTCAGATTTTAAGTGCATTAATTTACATTTGACTTGTGAAAGTGTGAAGTACATACCATCTTTTTCTGACAAAATCTCAGTTCTCAAGAATACCAGTTTGGTATTCTTTCCTTGATAAATATGCTACTACTGTTCAGATCATCACAAAATACATTTTCTTAGACTTTCCAGCAGATAATCAGAGAAATGAAACTCACACAGCCCAGTAGTCACTGCCACATGTGTGAAAAGGTTAATTCACAAAGACTTTAGCTTTAAAGTGTTCGCTGCTAGAATGAGCCTCTGGGCCTTAGAGTAAGAATTTGATCTAATGGTTGAGTGGTCCCAGTTTTGAGATGCTTTTCTCTATCATGTTGCAGACTTTTTCAGTTTCTGCTAAAGCCCTTTATTATTAGAGATGGGCCTGAACATTACAGTTTGGGCTGCCTCCCTGCTCTCAGGACTAATAGGCAGAGGTGGTGGGGCTGGAAGCTTAGCCTGCTCTCTGCTCTTGGCAGTTAGCTCAGATGCCAGCCTTTTTTAACTGGTGGAGAACCATTTGCTGCCTGTTGACATGAAAGAATTCAGCCAGAACTCACTCCAAGTAATAATAAATCAGGTTTATCAGCAAGAGTTCCCTCTGTCAGCGAATATCCAGTGTGCTTTTCCAGCATCATCATTTTTCGGCTCCCACCAACCATGCAAGCACCACTTTCTTTAAAATTGTTTCCAATCTGGAGCCCAAGGTTTTAGCTTTTATTGCATTCCTTAGCAGCAGCCTACTTGGAAACCTCCACAGAAAAATCTAACGTGCTTCTTCAACAAGGCTTGTAATTTCCTGCTAACTCACTGGACTAACAGGGCTCAGAGGGGAATGGCTGAGTTTTTTACGCTGTTAATTATGCAAATTAGGATCCACAAAACTTTCTTTTCTGCTCATTCATAAAATACTCAAGTTACCTCATTTATTTTAACTGCTAAAAAACGACTGTAAGCTTGGGGGAGCTTTCAACATCACTTTCACGGCCTATTGGCTGACCTCAGTAAATGAATGGAGTGACCAATGGAAAAGCATTTAATCTCTGGCAGTTGGAATCATGCTGCTGCTAACCAGCCTCATCCCTGGAGAACAGCTAGTGCATTCCTAGAAATGCAAGTAAATCCATGTGCTGTTATGACTACATGGAATTATTAAACTAAGAGGAAGCTGTTTCTTCTGTGCCAAAGATTTCCAGTCTTTGGTCACAGGAAGCCTAGGGAGCCAGAGTAACTTTGATAAATCACATGGTGCACAGTTCCTGGTGCTAATGGTCTGTGGTTCAGGAAACTTCTCTGCCATGAGAAGACCTGGTTGTCTTCAGGCTACGCACAGTTTAGCGCCTCCACTGGAAAAAAGAGTGAGGAGGAAGCACTGAAACAGGCTACAAAGGTTTGATAATTGCTGCAATAGGGAGTTGCAAGATTTTTCATTTCTCCACTGTGTTTGGAGGTTATTGCTTACACATACA
Organism: Jacana jacana; assembly: GCA_013400555.1. Lineage (NCBI taxonomy): Eukaryota > Metazoa > Chordata > Aves > Charadriiformes > Jacanidae > Jacana > Jacana jacana. Next base: position 5,559 of record VZTM01035136.1, on the reverse strand, counting down.
AAGGCAGTGTTCCTCCCTTGCTGCAATTTTGTAAAATCTGCTTTTGAGAAGTGTGTTTTCTGCTCGGAGCCTCAACACAATGGAGTGTGGCAATGAGCTCCAAGATTCTGCAAGAAAAATCATGGTGAGTAGGTGAGTTGGCATCTGCAATATTCTCTATGTTAATTCAGTGAAATAACTACTTTAAGTGAAGAAATCAATCATTAATGACCTAAATTAAAAACGTCAGGTTAGGACTGGACAAACATATTGTAATGCTCGTTTATCTTTTTTATTGTTTCTGTAATGTGTATAATTTTCCGTTAGACTGGAAATCTACATGGAGTTTAATGGTGTAGACAGTTTTTATTTTGTGACAGTATAAGTCACTGGTTTTATTACATTAGTGACTTTATAAATTAACCGATTGAATTTTTCAGTAGATTTAGGCTTGATATATATAAAGTAGCCTATTCTAATCTGAAGCTTGATTGAATGTGTATCTGTTGTCCTTCATATCTTTCACATAAAAACTTAATATTTGGTACCTTTTTTTTTTTCAAGTAAAATTTGCATAATTAAGAGTTCTTAATTACATGAAGATTCTTTTTATTTTTATTTTGCTTTAATTCCTCACAGAATTGTGTTTATTGTTTGTTAAGGGAATTGCTCCCTAACCATTAGCATTTATTGTACTGGAAAACCCATTTGAATTGTACAAACTCTTAAGGTAGACATAGACAAGGAAGATGTCTGCTGAGTTAATAGCATTCTGCATAAAAGCTCTGGCTTGTCTAGTACCTCCAAAAGAAGGTCATAGAGTCCCCTTCTCTGGAGATTTTCAGGACCCGCCTGGAGGCAGTCCTGAGCAAAGTTCCCTAGGCAATTCTGCCTAGGGGAGTTGGACTAGATCTCTAGAGGTCCCTTCCAACTCTGAAAATTATGTGATTCCATGAATTGTGAGTCAACAGTGTTGTCCGGTATGGATGAGTTCTACTACTCATGATTCTAACAGATGTCTGAAAATAAAAGAGTAATAAATGAAAATAGCCCGAAACCAGAAGTATTCTTGAAACCAAGTTCTACTTTATCCAGTGTTCAAATAGCTTTCTTCCATGAAAACTCCTTTAAAAGTTTTTGTAGGTATAAGCAGAAGACATGCAGGCTGCACCAAAGGGTGCTCAGAGCCTATCTGCTAAGAATGGGTGTTGTGAGAGGAGTTGATTGCCTCTAAGAACATCCGTCATTCGTGTTGTGTAGTACCTTTCTAATACCTTCATCTTTGGAACTTACACTGCGGTGTTTGCTGAACTAAAATAATGTTTAATTTCTCTTTCTCTGTTGTAATCAAAGGGAACTCGTACATTCTTAGGTCTTCAGCTTCCATTTATGACCAGGCTTGCTGGCTGTAGCTTAGACAGATGCAGGTCTTCAGATACAAAACCCAGTTCTGTAGCTGGTTCCATTATTGGAACCAGCTATTATATTATAATTATTATAATAAATAAACAGTTATTATAATACTTGTTATTGTCTGCCATGATTTGCGTATCCACACTGTAAAGTTAATTTGAAGCTATTTGATTCTTGCCTTTAACCCTCCAGCTGCCTCTGAACAGACATCTCCCTCCAGCACTTGGCAGTACCTTCAGTCTGATATCTCGCCTTGAGAGTGGCCTCCCAGCCAGAGCTCAAAACTGCTTTCACCTGGGTCAGTCCTGTGCTTAGCCATCATGTAGCTCCTGGTCAGGGGACTCACTTGATGGTTCTTCATTGTGAGTATTTCCCTTTAATGAGCTTGTCACAGTACAGTGGGGGAGGATGAAGGTGTAGCTTAGCACCCAGAACCTCACAATGTTCTGAAAACTCCAGTGTCACCAAGCAGAGATGTTAGTGGACCTTGCAGGCAAAAGCCTGGATGTCTAGCAGCTTTGTAATAAAAACTGTCCTTCAGGGGAGACTGGTTGGTTTGAAACAGATGTAATATTACCATTTTGCAGTTGGACTTAATAGCCCCATGGAACTTCACCATCTGCATTTGAATGAATAAAATAAGTTTCTGTCATAGCCGCGAGCTCTGATTTGAACGGATTTTTCAAGTGGCTAGTGGCCAGCTTGTGCTTTTAATACTCGTAGAAATGCTAATCCCTGCATGCTAGAGAAGTATCTAATGAAGGCAGACTAAGATGACAGAAATCTAAAAGTTTTCATATTTTTTCAGTTTAAAGTTGTTTATTGGGGGTGGGATTGAAATGTTTTTTAAATAGGGAATGTTTTTCTGAAAAGAAAACAGATGAAAACTTCATGTAAGTAGAAAACGCTATCATAAAATCCTGTATATATGATAGGAAGTAGACAAAAATATATCCATCTTCCTTTGGATTATATGAAACATGATTAATTATTTTAATTAACTAGTCAGTTAACCACTTCCATTTGGGAGGTGCTGTAGAAACACAAATTGTTATTGCTAGTTGTTTTAGTACATGAGTACCAATGAGTATTTCCTACATTCAAGGCTAATTGCTTCAAAAGGTATATTTAATTAAAAGAAACAACCCTGCAATTTGTCAGTATAGATTCTTTTTGCTGCCAGTAGTTAATGAAGAGCTCCTACTTCAGCAAAGTACTGCAGTCCTGAAAGATTCATTGCAAGTGTGTAAGTTACCAATATCGTTGCAGTTCTCTTGAGAGTTGCAGAAATTTAAAATAGCACTTCTCCAAAGTTCTGATAATGAAAGAATGAACAGATTTCCCGAAGAGAGCTGGCAAGTTTCTTGCAAGTATCCTTGCAAGTGAGAGAGTGTCTTCATTTAAAAAAAGCATGTTTGCCAAGTAGATGAGTTAAGGGGCGTTATCTTGCCAACAATTTGCAGTTTTAACTCTGTATTTACTGAACTGATTTCTTTCTTTTCTTTGGCTCCTTAAGCTCACTCAGTTGAGATGTATGAAAGCATTGGCTGAGAATGGTGCTCACTGGAGTACCTGTCATGTTTTTACAGAGGCTTTTGCTTCTACTAAGCACAATGGGGAATGTGTAGTTTTAGGCCCAAAATAGTATTCTACACTTTAAGGTTTGTGGTATTTTCCTTTCACTTATGTATTTTTAGTCACTGGTTGACCAATGTTACAATTCTTCTAAATAACATGTAACATTCCTTCTTCTTCCAGAGCAGTAATATAAGCTAATTAAAATAAAATAAAATAAAATAAAATAAAATAACATAAAATAAAATAAAATAAAATAAAATAAAATAAAATAAAATAGCAGAGTTTAAGAGACTAAAATAGTAGAGAGAAAATACAAAATGAGATATATGAGACACTCATGGAAAAAACATAGTCAGAGTAACTGTTTTGGATATTTTGAAGATTAGAGAGATTTTTCACACAGCTTTAAGGGAAGGGATGTATCTGTGACACCATTTCAGGAAAGCATAAATCATCATCTCTAAAGGTTTGCCTGTCCTTTAA
>VZTM01035135.1:1426-28820 GCA_013400555.1 Jacana jacana | reverse complement strand
GACTTGGCTATTGGCACTGGTTTTACCCTTGGATTACCGCCCAGCCCTGTGCCTCAGTTTTCCTGCTTGTAAGATCTGGAGAACAATAACCTACTCTGAGACCTAATTGGCTGTTTGTATAGCACTGAGAAAATGTGAAGTGCTACAATATTATTAGTATGATTGTCTAAGAACTATTTTAAAAAGCAGCTTAGAGAAATCAAAAGAGCTTTTGTATCATGTATTTATGTGTACTTGTTCCTCTACACGACTTGCAAGGGATTAACAGCTATTCCTAGGTTAATTGGCCTCCATGGCATCTTTTCTCTTGAGTCTTGAAAGATATTCTGCCTTCAAATCCAAATCCCCAGATGCATTTTACTGACTAGTATGGTAAGTGAATCAGCTGGTTTTTTTAGTAGTTATTCAAGCAGTTTGATGGGGTTTAGTGAATGGCCCAAATCAAATGACAGCTGCTTTTGCATGTTTTCTCTGCAGATGTCATTTTAATAACTAGCATCAGTGCTACATATACCTCCTACAAGCTAAAGATGGAATTCCTCAGCTGAAGATCTGCAATTATTTCAGGTAACATCTGAGCTGAAGTACCTCTGTGGAAGATTAAAGATAATAAAGAAAAAGGTCCTGCAGATCAGAATGCTATTCTCCAAACTTGTAGGAGGGTGGCAATACTTCCCTAGTTTTGTCTGTTGGACAGACAAAAGCAGTTGTTATCACTTAATTCACTTTAAAGCACTATCCAGAATGACCCAATATACATTGATCGTGTTATTTGAGCAATTATAACTTCTTTATAAAAGCTTTCAACAGCAAGAGCATTGCAACAGAGGAAAAAAATCGGTTTCAAGGGAAGTTAGATGCCTAACTGCCTTTAAATATCTGAACCCTGGTCTCATTTTATAGCTGTTCAGCTAAAATTATCATTTCAGTATGCCAGATTATGAAGAGTTGCCAAACATCAGACAGACTGCATTTATGCACCGGGACCTGAAATCACATTGGTTCTAAACCTATGAAGCTGCTATTCAAAAATAAGTCTGTAAAACTTGTGGTGAAGAAAATGTGAGGCATAGATTGGTTACGAACAAATCTATAGCACTTCAAAGGCTGAAATCTTGGAGAAAGTAACATACATGCAGACTACTAAAACAAGATTTAGTACTTGCTCACAGGATACAGCAATATGAATCATGTAAAATTCATTTTAAATAAAGTATTTATGAACTGAAACAGCCATAACCTTGATAACAGTAAAGTGTTTCTGGACTCCCGAAAGATAGTGTGCAACTATTCACAGCTAAACATACAGACTCTGTTTATTTTTCTCCTGAATTCATCAAGTGATCTTTGTAGAAATGGAGATAAGTGGTTTTACTGCCTCATTTTGGATTACTGCTATATCCAAACAGTAAAGATTCTATTGGGTAATTTAACCGCTGCAGTTATTTTAGTCTGTGCTTCATAGTTCGCTCTTGGTCTACGTTATCCTCACTAGTTGGAACACTGTTATACACTATTCAGGATACTGAAAATGTACACAGGTCCATGGACTATTTTCAAAGATTAAATAAATAAAAAAATGCATGTTCTTTATCTTGTGAATATAATAAACCAATATAAGTTACCTCTGCAGAAAGCAAGCATTCAATAGCACTCTAGAGCCAGTGATGTCAATGATAAAAATCAGTGGTGTTAGAGTTGTCCCAAATCAGGGAAATGGGGGCTGGGAATGACATATGAGTGTTTAAGATGTTGATTTGTCTTTTACTGTAGTTAAACAGATTTGGTTTTGATTTTCTTAACATTAACTATAGCAAGTTTCAGGAAAGACTAGTATAGAAATTAGGTGGAGTTCTCAGGGTAGATCCAGTGGTGTTGTCACTGGAAAGACAAAATACGAGCAGACCTATCTTAAAGCAAGAAGCGGAGTGAGAATGAGAAAGACAGCATTCTATATTTAGATATGAATACAAATATTAAGAATACACAGGTGCACACACATATGTATAACAACATCTGATAGATATAATCCAGGGCATGAAAATAAGGAAAGATTCTTTTTCTTCCGCCTGCACAGTTGGCTACACGAAGACATTGGATTTGTTTTTTGGCTTTTTAAAATGCTTTTAGAGGACAGTAGAGATAGGAACAAAGTCATAATGTTTTTGTCAATGTCACTCATGTTTTTGTGCTTTAGTACAGGTTTATTTTTCTTGCTCACCCTCAAATTTATAGTATCAGCAGAGATTTTGAGAATGAAAGATTCTTTACCTTTCTGTCTAGTTATCTGTATGTACCTGCTCAACGTTCATTAGGCTGTATATGCACCAAGCTACTAGTTGACTAATGAGCTGTATAAGACACTATTAGAAGGCTTACAATATATGGCTTCTGATGTAAGGGGATATTACTGTACCAGGTACACACATACTTTTATTTTTTCATATTCTGAGAGGGAGGTGGAAGATGTTAGTCTCGCCTCTGTGCCTGGCAAGATCATGGAGTAAGTCCTCCTGGAATCTCTGCTAAGGCACATGGAAAACAAGGAGGTGATTGGAGACAGCCAACATGGCTTTACCAAGGGCAAATCATGCCTGAATAATTTGGTGGCCTTTTAAGATACTGCCGCAGACTTAGTGAATAATGGCAGAGCAACAGATATCATCTACTTGGACTTATGCAAAGCATTTGACACTGTCCTGCATGACATCCTGGTCTCAAAACTGGAAAGTCATAGATTTGATAGATGGACCACTCAGTGGATAAGGAACAGGCTGGATGGTTGCACTCCAAGGGTTGTAGTCAACGGCTCAATGTTCAAGTGGCAGCCAGTAACAAGTGGTGTTCCTCAGGGGTCAGCACTGGGACAGTGCTACTTAACATCTTTGTCGGAAATATGGACAGTGGGAGATAGTGCCCTCTCAGCAAGTTTGCTGATGACACCAGGCTTGGTGGTGCAATGGGCACGCTGGAGGGAAGGACCTGGACAGGCTTGAGAAGTGGGCTAGTGCAAATCACATGAAGTTCAACCAAGCCAAGTGCAGGGTCCTGCACCTGGTACGTGCCAATCCCAAGCAAAATACAGGCTGGGTGGAGAATGGCTGGGGAGCAGCCCTGAGGAGAAGGACTTGGGAGTGATGAAGCTCAACATGAACCAGCAGTGTGCTCTGGTAGTCCAGAAAGACAACTGCATCCTGGGTTGCATCAAAAGAAGTATGGCCAACAGGCCATGGGGGGTGATTCTACCCCTCTACTCTGCGCTCGTGAGGCCCCACATGGAGTACTGTGTCCAGCCCTGGAGTCCTCACCATAGAAAGGACATGAACCTGTTGGAATGGGTCCAGCAGAGGGCCACAAAGATGATCAGAGAGATGGAGCACCTCTCCTATGAAGCCAGGCTGAGGGAGTTGGGTTTGTTCAGCCTGGAGAAGAGAAGGCTCCGGGGAGACCTTATTGCAGCCTTCCAGTACCTGAAGGGAACCTAAAGGAGAGCTGGAGAGGGGCTCTCTGTCAGGAAGTGTAGTGACAGGACAAGGGGTAATGGCTTTAAATTGGAAGAGGGGAGATTTAGATTAGATATCAGAAAGAAATTCTTTCCTGTGAGGGTGGTGAGGCACTGGGACATGTTGCCCAGGGAAGTTGTGGATGCCCTCATCCCTGGAAATGCTTAAGGCCAGGCTGGATGGGGCTTTGAGCAGCCTGGTCTGGTGGAAGGTGTCCCTGCCCATGGCAGGGGGGTTGGAACTTGATGATCTTCAAGGTCCCTTCCAACTCTAACCATTTTATGATTCTATGATTCCCTGACTGTTAAATATCAATAGCAACACCACCTGAAAGCCTGAGAGTAATGTGATGAACTCATACAGTGAACCATTAAATACAGAGAATGCTCCAACTGATATTTCCAGGCTGGTTGATCATAAATTATTTTATCATGTTGCTTGGCATGTGACTCATCACAACATCCTAACACGATGCACTGGAATTGGCTCACTGCAGTATAATATATCAAACATGTAGAAGCACAGGAGGAAACTGATACATCTCACCCTAATGAAATGCAGATTTTTGTCTATCCATTCTGTTAATTAGCCAAGTACCTCAGATCTAATTATGAATCTATCTTTAATATGCTTGCTTCACTCAGCACATCATGGGCATACCATGGTAATTATGCTACATACAACTAATGTATACTATGTCCTCTACTGCAGAATTTTTAACTCTGTGATTGGGATAATTTAATTTCTGGATGAATTTTGTAAAATTTTACTTAAATCAATCCTTCCCTCTCATCCTTTGTTTAGGTTTTGAAACTATGTTATGAATGCTTGATGATAGAGTATATTTTATCTACTGTATCTTTAAAACATCTTCTAAATACATATTTAAACACAAGGTTGACAAGACAGTCTTTTCTGCCATCTGAACTGTCCCACCTAACACAGGTGAAGATGTTGGCTGTTGATGATGTTTACCTAGACTTTAGTAAAGCCTTTGGTACCTTTTCCCACAACATTCCCCTGGAGAAACTGGCAGCTCATAGCTTGGATGGGTGTAAACTTTGCTGGCTAAAAAACTGTTTAGATGGCTGGGCACAAAGAGTTGGGGTGAATGGAGCTGAATCCAATTGGTGGCTAGTCACAAGTGGTGTTCCCCAGAGCTTAGTAGTGGGCTGGTTCCATTCAACATCTGCTTCAAAACTTAGAGATTATGGACTGGAAGTCAGCTCTGGTGTGTGTTTACAGCTTAGTAGCACTGTCTGTAGGTAGGGAAGCACTCATGTGTGCACAGCAAGAATTGTCCAGCATCAGCTGGGGCAGATGCAATCATCCTTTGTTTAGGTCTGAGTTTGATCATGAACCAGTTCTCTTGATCACTGACAGGGCTTGGAGTATAATCAGGTGCCAAATACTTCTAAGAAGCCTTGATAGATAATTGCTTATATACCTTTAACCTTAATAGTGATTTATCTATATGTAGGGAGAAAAAAGGTGATGAGTACCAGCCCTGTGTCTGTCCTGTTTCTTTCTGGAAGGGAAACTAGGCCTCCAGACAGGGAAGAAGCTGCACTGCAGCAGGATAGATAGCCAGATGCCAAAGCAAGAGTCATTTTGGGTGTGTAGTCAACACAATTTCCTGTGCTGCTTCCATTTGCTGCCAGATTTCTCCAGGACTGAAGAGCACACAACAAAAAGGGGCAGGGAGGAGGTCATCTTCTCTTTGGGAATGGGAAAGAGAACCTCTCACTTTTTTTCTTTTTTTTCACCACTCAGTGTGTGAAACACAAGAGGCTATGTTGTATTTTAAAACTCCACACCAATGAGGCAGACCTGGCATGACACCTGGTAGGGAAGATTAGAGCAGGGAGACACAGAGAAGAAATGTAGTATGAAGATTCTCCTGAAAACTCACCATAGGGAAAGAACAAGCCGATTACAAGTTTAAATGCCTCAGGAACTTTTGAATGAAAAGCACTTCATAAAGGCAAGATAATATAATAGTACTATTATGTCTGAGAACTTGAAAGCAGAGGCAACAGCAGAATTCAAATCTTATGTTCAGAGCAGTAGTGGCGTATGGCACTCCCATTGTCTCACACTGAAGAATGAGATTCTAATTTTTTCCTTTTAGTAGAAGCAGAAAAAGTGTTTATAAAACTATCTCTTGACTCCTTAAGCTCTCTTGCCTTTTTTTTTACTTCATTTATCAACAAAGAAAAGACTAATTTAAAAGGATTTTTTTTGTTGCCAGAACAGTAAGAAGAGCAAGTATTAAATGGAAAACAGTATGTTAAATACAACAGAAACACCTATCACAAATACATTTCTATTCAGTACTTGAAAATGTGCACAACTTTTCTCACACTTATCCTTAAATAGCAATGTTGTCATACTACTACATGTAGACTGTTATTGTCTAGAAAATTATAATCTAGGTGTTCATAAATTTATGGTAACAGCTATTAGATGAAATTAATAAGAAGTCAGTTGCTAGTACCCACAGGATTTGATTGTTATTTTCAAGGAAGAAGCTGAAAATTTAGTTTTCTGCATTAGTCCCTTATCAATTAATTCTGTTTCAGTTCAAGTGAATGTATTTTCACATGTAAGTGGCTATCTCTCATTTTAAGAGTTCTCTTTCAAAGTTAATGAATGCATGAATAGCAGAAGTGGAGCTAGAAAAAGAGAAAATGACATGCATATGCCTCTAGATGCTGTACTTTGAATTTAATCTTCGGAGTGGTCGGCTGCAATACAGGCTTTGTAAGAGATTATTGCAGTTCATACCTACCCTTAATTACACAAAGGGCACATTATCTGTTGATTTCTAAATCGACTTTTGATAGAATGGTGAATTAACTCAAATTCTTTGTCCATGTGTCCCCTTTCTTCAGGAATGAACTTTACAACAGTGAAGCTGGCTTGGAGTAGAGTCAGAGCTATGTGATGTCAGTGAGACGCTAGAAGCCAAGACAGAATCCATTGTTGGACAGTGGAGTGGGAAGTGTGTTCTTGAGCTGAGCAGTATAATCCTTGATCACTCTAAGCAAATATATCATACAGTCCTTCCTTACGTATTTGATAAGTTCTAGTTTATAAGTAAGACATTTTTGCCTTACCATTATCTCTCCTCTTTATACCTTCTTTCCCACTGGATGGCTGCCTTTTAATTTCACTGCCTAGTATTTAGAAAGTCTTTCCTAATACATGAGCAGTTTATACTTCTGCCAAAGCAAAGGTCTGTTGCACCCATAAAAGCAGATCTGCACTAAGTGGGATTTAATAAATATTAGGTTGTTTTAAACTTAGTCATAAGCACAGTAAATAGTAATTATAGCTGTAAAAACATTTTTGCACCCTGTGGCCCTCTAAAAACTGTAATGCTCCAGGGAACAAGCTCCAGGCCTTAAGCTAACTATGCTTTAGCAAACTCTGCAAGGCCCATTCATGGTCTGTTAGGATTGTTACCAACTTGCTATGATAATTTGCAATGTGAACTGGAGCTTGGTACCTGGTGTCTCTTGCTAGGTTGTACAGTTTTGAAAGCATGTGGTATTGAACAGTTTAAAATATGAACATATCTTGAAAGCAAAGGTTCTACAGCTATAAACAAATTGCTGATGGTCAATTACTGCTCACTGAAAACATGCAAAAATTAAGAAAAGGAGAAGCCACTGAGCAGAGAAAAGCGAGCTGGGGTTTCAGTACAGGGCTCCTGCTGCAGTGGGAAGGCAACCTCCTTAAGCACCTCACAGCACCTGCGCTGGTGCCAGGGCTCAGAGCTGTCAAGAATCTCAAATATTTACAAAAGGCAAGGATTTCAAACTTATTGCCCACCTCAGTATCTCACGTGGAAGAGCTCTGGAGCTTACCCTGTGCTTTGAGGCGATGGGGACCACTGAGGGTATGGCACCAGTGCTGTGTGCTCACAGCAGGTGAAGCGTATGGCTGCTGAGGGCTGACTGCTTTGAACCCCCACTGATAACAACTGAAAATGAGAAGGAACTAACCATTGCCATGAAGGCTGTTAATGAAAGTCAACCTAGCTAAGTTTGCCTTTGGAATTTGAACTGACCAGACTTATCAGTCCGATCATCATCACAGTGATCTTTAGGTGCCTGCCACATCCTTATATATACATTCCTGCAATATCTATTTGCTCATTAAAATTATTCTACTCAGTACTTTTAGCCCCACATGCTGGACTTACAAAACAGACGTCTGCAAGATTTTATATCATATCTGACCTCAGTCTTCATATTGTGAAGATAAACAAGCCAAGTCTCATTTCCTTTTTTGTTAGGGCTGCAGGCAGATATCAAGGCATCTGAATAATTCTTGGCCTGGGGTTAAGCTAACTGATCAGGACATGAGGAACTATGACATGAGAAATTGCCAGACATGACAGATAAACAGTGTAAGAAGCTGCCAAAAGTTACAGATAGCACTGTGAAGGCTGTCAGGGACACCTGGGTCTCAGAGGTGGTCAAGGGGGAGTTAAGTGAGAAAGGGCTGAACTTCACAGACAGCTTGAGGGGAGCCTTGTGGATCTTTGTGAGGGGACCATCCTTGCAAAGTTAACAGCACCTAGTAAGCCTAGTAGAGCATGTAATGATGAAATTACCTAGGTAGCAGAATGAAAAATACCAAGTTTGGATATGGGTGTAGCAAGACTGAGCTCAACGGAAAAAAATAATTAACAGTAATTATTTGGGACAGGGCTGGAGTGAGGAAAAGGTGGGAAAGACGAGGGTAAAGAAAAGGGAAAAGGGTACACAAATGGTATGTTTGCGGAGGTCCAGGCTTATCTCCTGTGCTCCAGTGCAGCTGGAGGAAGACAATAAAGCAAAATTGTTCCAACTGTAACACATGTGTTGATCCTGCTTCAATGATCGTGAGGACTGAGGGCAACAGAGACAATGCTTTCCCTTGCTTACATGTAAAAACCCAGACAGATGTATTGAGCAACACATTGTCAATGGCTGTTGCAAGCCTGAAAATAGCAGCAGCCTCCTAAAGACTTTTTGACACTTTTTGTCTTCTTTGCTATGATAAATGTCTAATAGCACGATTTTGCCTGGTATTCCTCATTGGAATACATGTTTCCTGGATATGGTAATCTGATTTCCACATGGCATTCTAGATATGTTTCACAATGATAACTTATATTTTTCTTTTCCTTTTGCATCTACTTGAGTTTGTTTTAAGTACAGACATAAGATGTTTGACTTTTCAACCAGTCATCTCAGCAAACTCGAGAAACTCAAGGGTAAATTAAAATATAACATATGGTGATCTTCTGACATCCATTACAGAGTTAACATTTAGGATCCTGTTTCTGCCATAGCACAAAAGCTCTTTCATATATGGAATTATTCAAGAGTTTAGCGATTTTAAAATTTCCTATGTTAAAAATCAAACTACTATAAAATCATCTAGGCTTCCTTCACAGCAACAATTTCAAAATAAGAGTTAAGAGGAAAGAGAGAGAGGAAATGGATAAATTCTCCTCTATGTTTCAATTAAAGATAACAGAGTTTTAAGAGAATAAAAATCCTCTGAAGCACAATGAGTGTGACGGTACATTTCCCTTGAGAAGGTCTTTATTTATGAATTGGCCAGGTATATCGATCTTTCAACAAAAACCAGTTGATTTACTTTGTTCCAGAGCGGTAATTATACTAAAAGAGGAAAAAAACTACCACATATTTACATCCAGTGAACTGTACAGTAGACTTCTTAGTCCAATTTGCAGATTCTTTTGCGGAAAAGTTGATGGTGAACCCTTAGTTGTTTCTTTTTACTATGTCACAGGCTGATGGTTGGACTCGATGATCCTAAGGGTCTCTTCCAACCTAAATGATTCCAAAATTCTAAGCAAAAAACATAGATGTTACCTTCTCAGAGCACTCACGGTGTCACTCAATTCATCGTGAGAACACCAGCTGATGAATTTGCAACTTAGATACAAAATTCAATTTTTTTTTTAAATTCTAAACTTGAACTTTTGGTTGTATTGCTTATTTGTTTTTAATACACTGTAAACACCCACAGCCCCGATATTTGCTTAATAGGACAGATTCTCTCTGGTTAATTTGTCTCTTCCTAATTTGCTTCAATGAAACATTCTGAAGTTTTCAGTGTTATGCAAAATGAAATTGCTTTTTGTAATTTGTAATTAATTTCGTAATTATACATCAGCTTGCTCCGTATTCAGTGTAGACATAGCAGAGTCCTTTGGAAAATGCTGATGGTGGGAAAATGTGTTTTCAGCCAAATAATTAATATTTGACATCCTCTTAGGTTAAGAGAACTTGGTGTGAGGGAGGTACATAATGTTTGCAAAATTCAGTGAAGATCATGGCATGGAACCAATAAAAGAAGATTTTTATGACTTGATTGATAAAAAATATTTTTTCTCAAGTACCAAAGACAGATGTTTTCTTCATGTTATGTTTTGGCCATTCCAACTGCAACTGCACTATTGGACCTCTGCATGATGCTTTAGATACACATACTACCTCTTCCCAAAATATCTTTCCTTAGAATTTCCCCATTAACTTTAGTAAAATAAATAATTAAATGCATAAGTACATATTTGTCTTTTCAAAGTCTTTGCTTAGAAAAGAGTACCAGTTGTTTTGTGCTGTAAGCGGTACACCTGCATGTCAGCTCAACAGTTCACCCCCATGCACAGATTAAACTTCTGTTGCTTTCAAAATCAACAAAGCAAAAAACTTCACATACCTTAGTGTCCTTTTTTTTTCTTTTTTTTTCCACAACTCAGAAACGAATCAAGGCCTCAGGGTAAATCGGGTAAATCAAAGAGAAAGCAACTGGTAACTCTTGTTTTCTAGTCCATAACCCTACAGATTCCATATGTATTTGGAAAAACAGCCATAGACGTAAAATTTTCTTTTAAATGTCTGACACCTCTTATTGCTCTTCCACTGAGAAAAAAGGTTGGAGGACTTGGCTTCTAGTACTATGCACTGATCCTACCTCCCCTTGCTTGTAAAACTTGCTTTTTCTGTTCCATACATCTGTCTGTCCCACCATGTAGTCGGATGTTGACTTTCTATTTTAGAAACAAGAACAGAACACAGGTTCCAGTTTCTAGAGGGCTTTATCTCATCCATTATGGAACATAATAAAGAAATCTGAAAATGTCTAATTCTATGGTAGCTGTAATGTTTCCTTAAATTAATACAGATTTTGAGGTGGTGAGCGTTTGTTAGTTTAAGTGGCTTTGGCCTCATTAGAATATAATGGGTTTTCAAGGTTAGTACTGTATCATGTAGGTAGTAATAATAAATAATTTCCTTGTCAGCAGGGAGTCAATGAATATTTTGGGACTCCATCTGCAGACTATTTGGCTAGCAGGAATACACTCTACATATACTCTGCTATTGATGTGCCTGTAAAACTCCTGTTAATTATAATGGGGATTTATAAATGGACATCAAAGACCAGTTTCCGAGCTCTCTGAAGCCCTGATCCTGCAAAGGCTTATAAATGTTTTTAATTTTGCACACTGTTAGTAGTACTGTTGAAATCAATGTGACTTACCATTAGCTACATGCTGAGTGTTTTTAGGATTGGGAGCTGGTGGTGATTTTATACAGATTTTACTTTACTGACTCCACTAAGTTTACTTGTTGTGATCTGCATTAAAATGACAGTGAGAAAACTATGACCTGAAGGGGAAACGCGGTTCTAATTCTAAATAGATTTGAGATCCTTGCAGAACTTTACATTGAAAAAAAAACAGCAAAGAGCTGCACTAAAGGGATGGTTGGCCCATGTATACCACAAATTTAAGTTATGCAAAAGTGAAATCATATACAAAAATTTGTATGGCTCTAAAAAGGTGAGAAAAAACATTAATTGAAAACATATCTTGGTTCTTTCTCTTCACAAGTGTCATTAAAAATTATTTTTCTTTAATTGAAATGTAGTCTTTCTAATATTTAGTAAATGTTGTTCTGTGAAAAGCATTCTGTGGTACAGATGGATATACAGCACAATTTCAGGGTAATATATTTAATCAGGAGAGTCAGTAAAAAGATAGAACTGTCCATATAAAGAATATGACCACTGCTTGGCACACAGCAGCTGTAATAGTTTAAGCAGATGCTATTAAATAAGTACCTGTAGCAGAGAGCACAGGGGGTATCAATACGGAAATTATATTATTGAAATAATAATATAATTATTTTACCAAATAGGTAAATCTACCTATATGAAAAATATAGTTCCAGTCAACTAAAAAAAAAATTAAAAAAAAGCATAAAAGGAAAAAATAATGAGAGAAAACATGTGGGATTAAAGAGAAGCATTCCTTTGCTTCTCATATCTTAAATCAGGGACTTAAAAAATTAAACCTCTTCTCACATCATAAAAGGCACACAGGAGAAATCTAAGTGGGCTTCAATTTCTCACACAGTGGAGGCAAGGCGTCCCTTTGTCCTTGCTCCGTTAGTGCATCCCTGTGCTATTTGTCTTTGTCAGACCTCTGCATTTGAGTACCTGCACTCTGAAGTCCCAGTTTGGGCCGTGCTCCTGTGCTAAATGGATGCGCTGTAGGATATTGACTACTGCGAGTTTGACAAGGCTGCCCTTTTGACAAGGTGAAAGAGGTCATTATATTCACCTCTGGGATGCAGCCAATATAAATCTCCTTCTTAAGGAGACACAACAAGTTTAGATAGCAAGCCACAGGTCCAACGGAGTCCTGGATATTGCCTAAGCAACATAGATTTAAAAAATTTTTACAAAGTGTTTGGGGTCACCCAAATATGATAGGAAACCATCAATAATGTTTATTGTTCTCGGTGGTATAATGTCTGTATGTAGGACAAATTCAGGAGATGTATCCTGGGGCTTTCTGTGACAAACAAGAGTTTCTGTTTGAGGGGAAATTAATGAATGCTGGCCCATCCATGGGGGAGAGGAAAACATATGCAAATGAGCAAACCTCCACAAACCATGGCATTTCTTAATCTTCTTCATCTGTCCCACCCCTTTTTCCGGTTAAGTGAGTTATTGCAGCCCTAAAGCTGTAGAAATCCTAGCACAGTTGCCACTGGAGACTGGGGCTGAATCCCAATGAGTGGAAAACACTGATTAAATGACAGAAAAGTCTTTTCCATTCCAGTAACTCCAGTGGTCAGACATTGTGATAGCAAGGACTTTGAATGTCATTGAGCTAAAGGAGCTTTCATACTCATTATCATTCTTTGCATATTCAGCCACAAGGTGGGCCCTGGGCTTCACAGCCTCCAAAATGCTCTCTTCAGTCTGAACAAAATTAGGAGAATCTCACTAAAGAATCCCATATGGCATTAAAGAAGCTGGCCCACTTTTAGAGACCACAGACAACTGAAGTTCTGCTGCAAAGAAATAATTGTGACACCCAAACGAAAAGCCTGACGGAAACACAGCAAAACATGTATTATTATCACAGAAGCTTTAAACTGCAGCAGACTCAGAAATGCAGACAAGTTCTTATACAGCCATATATACACAAACATATGTATTTATAGTCCATACCACATAGAGAAGTACATAAATTGTCCTCTGGATTATGTCTTTTCTGTAAACTGGTTGTGTTTGAGGCAAACTGCAAGTTTATGGTTCAGATGCCTAGAATCTTCAATATTTAAGAAACACCAATTTCTTTGCCTTTGTGGTTATTTTTGGCAAGTTATGCCACCAAATATATCTGTAATATCTCAACATTAAATCTAAATAGTCAGTACCTAAATGTTGTCTAAATTATATTCTGAAATAAACATGGGTGTGCCACTGAACTGACCTATATGAGACATAGTATAGTATACACCACAAAACAGGATGCAGGATCTAATGAAACAAAAATCCTTGAGTTTGGCCCTGTTAAAAGTAAATGTAGAATCAGATGACTTCCAGAGATTCCTTGTAACCTAAAATATACTTTGATACACCCTTCTGAAGAAATCAACTACAGAGGTTTTCTACTACCAGTTTCTCACATATTTCTCCCTTATTTTGAAGGCACAGTGGAAGTGGAAGCCTGCTGTTGGCACTGTACATAGCAATGAATTGACGGTTACATGGTACAGGATGCTGACCACAGAATCACGGAATCACAGAAACTTAAAGATTGGAAGGGACTTTGAAAGATCATCTAGTCCAATCCCCCTGCCGGAGCAGGAACACCTAGATCAGGTCACACAGGAATGCATCCAGGTGAGTTTTGAATATCTCCAAAGAAGACTCCACAACCTCCCTGGGCAGCCCATTTCAGTGTTCAGTCACCCTTGCTGTGAAGAAGTTTTTCCTCATATTTAAGGGGAATCTCCTCTGTTCCAGCTTGCACCCATTGCCCCTCGTCCTATCATTGGACGTCACCGAGAAGAGCCTGGCTCCATCCTCCTGACTCTCACCCTTAACATATTTATAAACATTAATGAGGCCACCCCTCAGTCTCCTCTTCTCCAAGCTAAAGAGACCCAGCTCCCTGACTTTCCTCATATGGGAGATGCTCCACTCCCTTACTGTACAATTGTCAGATATAGGAACGTATGTTCTTTCGTTTCGATCAGTCCCTAATAGTTTTATTTTCTGGATCCTCTCCTTTTTATTTGCCGCCTATTTCACGTGAACATCTGCCTTAACCTAAATCTCTAACCTTTTTGCATGCATGGGCATTGACAGCTATTTGTAAGGATCACATATATTTAAAATGCTCTCTGTCTTTCTGCCTGGTTTGCAATTGCCTTCCCGGATGTCTGTATGCAGGCTGCTGTCAGAGCATCTTTCCTCACATTGTTTAGTATTCAATTCACTGCTCATTGGCTTAATCCTCTTCACTCACTTCTATTAAAAAGGGGATTAAGCATTTCTAAAAATAAAAATAAATGTTTAAAAGTTTGAAAAGGTGATGCAAGTAACTGTGAGTGACTAGCAGTTTAAACAGTTCAAACATTCTCTAATTAAATGCCAGTGTCAAGGAATGCTAAATGATCCTAGAAGTTGAGTTCCTCAGGGGCTCAGAGGTACTCATAGATACAGCCAGGCAAGCTGCACACTGGTACTAGAAGAACAGTTATATTCCTACGTTCTGCCAGAAAGTAAGTTGGAAAGTTAGGAACAGACAACAGCTTTTAAGAAGTGATTTAATGGAAGACGGACAGAGTATCAAGTTGAAAGTTCAAGTCCATTCCTCCCTTAACTTAGTAGAAAAAGCCCTGGAACATATTGCTGAAAGCTTGTTCACTGCTGATCCAAATGGAAACAGGACTGCTCAGCAGAAAGTTCTGCAAAACTTCCAATGTTATCTGCCTGCTACAAATTAAGTACTTTCAAGTAATAATCCTTATTTCTGCCTCTGACTTTGTTTGGAACATATTTACTGCCAAAGCAAAAGTATAGGATATTTCCTTAAGCTTGAAAAGAGACTTCTGGAGATGTTGGTAGACATCTCTTCTTCCTAATGCCATTACACAACCAAAATTGCGCTTACACTGCACTCACAAATTCTTGGGTAACACACGTTCTTCTAACACAGAAACCCTTGTAACTGAGAGGGAAAACTGAGGCAGGAAGGGTGATGACCAAGGTTTTGTTCAATTCCAGCTGTCTGTACTATAGACAATACTGTCTATACTACTGTCTATACTATGTGACTATACAGTTACATATGCACTTTTTTCTGCAATTTACTAATCCCTCATTGGTGTTGAGATTAAACAATGTTTTCATAACCTCAGGAAAATTCTATGTGGTTTTACTGGACATATATTTTTACATAAACAGAAAAATAGATAACAAATACAGGGCAATTAAGCTGAAAATTAATAATGGAAGTACACACTTCTCAGCATTAAAGAGAGAGAGAGGAATAGAGAATTTAAGATGCACTTTGTTTTCAGAGATGGGGAAAACTCCGTAATGCATAAATATAATACTGAATAAAGATTGCTAAAGATTATGAGAAGGTATACAATGAGAAGACGATGGCTGAGATTCTTATGGTAGTGAAGTGTAAAAGACAGTGAAAGATCTATCCTGAATTCATTTTAAGACCCTTAACTGAAGCTTAAAGAATGTGATAAGCCATCCATAGGAGGCAATTTTAAACTAAATTTCTGAAGAGAAATGAATTAAATTTGAGCAACTTCAGAGAAGCATTGATGAGAGAGAAAGCTATAAAGGGCTAATCAATAATAATGGAGTTTTAAAAAAAGGAATGTGGAAAAGAATGAGCATGTATATAAGGCTGGCAAAAATGTTACATGAGATTAATCTGATGAATATGAGGTCACTGCAAAAGCCAACGTTTGATGGAGTTTCTAAAGAAGTTTCATAGAGAAAAAGGCAGAAAGTGTCTGAAGATACTTTTCTGTAGCTAACTGGTTTGAATTAGCCAAACTAAATTTTTCTGTTCTGGATGAAATAATTGGGAGAAGATTTTGTTTGGCTATGATTTACCACTGACTTTTAGGTATCTTAGAATATTTGTAGTCACCCCTGTTTGGTCATTAAAATCAACAAAGTAAAGCAGTATGTTCAAATTGTTGCAGAAATCAGGGAAGATTCAGTAGGAGCAGATGACACTCATGAAGGAGTTGTAAAACTTCTTTTAAGAGGAAAGACTGAAAAGATTTTGATTGCTGCACTCATATACTTGATGAAAAGGTTTGTCCAAAATTTTAATGCTTTGATTAATTTATGTCTCTTTTTCGTGATTTTGATGTATGCAATTTCAAAGTACTTTAAAATGTATTTAAATGGCATTGGGGAAAGCATAACGATCCTGTAGATTTGTATCTTCATGCAGATGTACATGTAGATCTTTTGTCAATGTATATATTTAGACCTGAATTAGCATTTGATGTGAATGTGTAAATACTCTGCAATGAGTGTAAAAGTTGAGGCTTTTAGTTAAGCTGGAGGAAAACAATCTACCCTATTAAGTCAGTTATAGGAGGAGAGGAGAGGAGAGGTTCGGAGAGGAGAGGTTCGGAGAGGAGAGGTTCGGAGAGGTTCGGAGAGGTTCGGAGAGGAGAGGAGCTCAAAATTTTCTTTATGAAAAATCACAATTTAAAAGTGTCAAGAAAGACCTTATTGTCTGGTGCACTCCTAAAATTACAGCATGCCTTATGTAAACTTTATATTAAAAATAGCTGTAAAATAATTGACTAACCAACATTTTTTCAGAAAAAAACCCAACCAAACATGCTTCTGATGTTATAGAACCAGAATATAAAATAACATTAATAATTTTTTTTTCCATAGTTAAAAATTTTGTAGAAGAGAAGAGAAAGGGATGAAGCTACCTGGAATAAATTCAGTACAGCAAGGAGTGCAAAACTCATGATGAAGATCAGGAAGCAGGAAAAATGCATAAACATGATCTTCATAATCCTTAACAGAAGCAGAAGCTGTTAGAAACCTCAAGGTTTTCTTATGATGGGGTGACAGCAAGTGTTATTTATCAAGGACAATGAGGGAATTCTGAATGCTACTTCTACTTCAGGTTGAAGCAAAAAAAGATTTAAGTTTATTAAAAATAAGCAAAACAAAGGTAATTTAATTATTTATATTGATTTTAATTATTCTTATTAGAAAATTACTATGAATTTATATATAAAAAAATTAAATGGATTTGAAGCATTTTGAAACTGGTTTCATGGGTTGTAAGTAGCTTTTTGTCAAACTGAAAGTGTCTGTGCCACATCTGAGAGCCTTGCGGTTAGGCTATCATACTGTCATGGATAAACTACATTACATAAGATTGAACAAGAGCCTGATTGTTACAATAGTGTGATAGAAGTTGTGATAAGAATTTCCAACCTGCATTTGAGAAACTGCTTTCAGAAGCCTTTACTATGAGGGTGGTAGACCACTAGAACAGGTTGACCAGGGAGGTGGTTGAGGCCCTTTCACTGGAGATATTCAAGGTGTGACTCAATGAGGCCCTGGGCAACCTGGTTTAGTTGGGGGTGTCCCTGCTGACTGTGGGGAGGTTGGACTGGATGACCTTTGGAGGTCCCTTCTGCCATGGACTATTCCATGATTCTATGATTCTATGAATCAGTACTTTAATGTTTCTACAAATCAGAATACTGGTTGATGAAAATTGTTTTGTCAGAAAATGCCCTACTAACTTACTTAGTGACATTGCGTTAGTTAAATTTTGAAAATTCTAGTTTTGGGGAAAGAATCAACACTTTATCTAATCTCGCCCCATCAACTTAGTAGAAACAAATTAATCTGTTAAACTGGGTCTTTTCCTGTGATGGTTTCAAAAAGGAGAGAATTTATCCAGTGTCCTATTTGATCCCCATATTTAAGCTAAATCATGAGAACATAAATCAGAAACTAAAGTAACAGCCGTTCAGCTGACAGATCAGGTAGGAGGGAACGCTTAGTCACAGTGATTAATAGGTCTTTTCAGGAAGCACTTAGATACCATGGTGATGGGTGTTATAGCAAATCCTCAGATAGTTCTTGATGACTTCATATGGTCTAATTCCTTTTTGACAGTAAAGGGAGGGTAAAAATTAGACTTCTAAATTGCCTGTTTGGTATTCACATGGAAATAGACTGAACAAACTACCATGACTACAGGGGTCTAGGTTGAGACTGTCATTTTCAAGGACACTTGAAAGGACATCTCCTAATTTCCTCAGATGATTTTGAAAGACTAGCTGAAGGTCTCATCTTGTGAGCTGTTATGCACAACTGCACATAGGTCAATCCCTCCAAAGTTTTGAGCAGATTATTGTGTAAGCATTAAGCTTTTATGGACTGGGGTTTAAAACAATAATAATTAAAATGCCCTGATTGGAAGACTTGGGCAAAGACTCAAAGAAGGAAATGTGGAAGGTTTTTTGCTCCAGAAGGTGCCTATGACTACAGGGAGTCCCGTGTCTGGCTGCAGCCTGATAGAATAACCATGGTCCCTGGTACTTATTTTGCCTATACCTCAGCTTCAGCAAATCAGTCTCATTATTCTTATTGAAAGAATAATCGAAGACTGTGGAAAAGCAGTCATTACCCTGAAGGAACAGTTACAGCTGCATTTCTTCCTGTCCTCCAGCAACAGGGAATGCTTCTTATTTTTAGCAATGCTGAATATGCTCAATGTTCCAGACCTATCTTTCCATTTTTCTCTTTCCTATGGAAAGAAAACCAATTCCAGCCCTTCTTCTCTAAGGTGGAATAATTATGTTTCCTATACAGCACTCCTAATCCTTAAGCTTTTCTGAATCACCACACTGGCTTAAACAATAGCTACCGTTTCCACTTTGAAATTGTCCTTTTCTAGAATATTTGGTATGAATTTGCCTGGAAAGAAGCCCTACTAAAAAGAGGACTAATTTTTTGATAGGTTATCTTGAAAAGCCTATTATATTTAATCTGACTCTAAATTAGGAAGATAAATACTTAAACTGATTTTTTAAAATAAGATTTCTAAGCAAATTATAAAACTAAAGCCTATTGGCATTTTGCCTTTCAATATAAAAAATAGATGCATTTTTTGGATCCATGACATTTATGATCTGATGCTGAGCTGGAATAAATTGGCAGAGCTCCATTGAAGTGAATGAAATTGTGTTGATTATCACCAGCAGTGGATCTAGCTTTTACATCTCAAATGCTATGTAGTAATTACTATAGTAGCAATTGTAGAGAGAACCAATGCAACCCACTATTTTTTTCAGAGAGAAAAAGGAATATGTAGAGTTTTCTTATGCTTAAAAAAAGCTTTGTGTGAACTGGAGTGCAAATTATAAGTAATTTATAAGATACACCGTAATCTTTTTGCCTCCCTGACAGCCGCATTTCCAAGCGTATTTAAATATTGGCATATGGATGATTCCTAAATTTGTTCTGAAGCGTCAGTATCCACAGTGGAGGATCAAAAAGGGAGGGATCAAGGGAGAACTTCCCGAGCTCCTCAATACCAGAAGCATTACTGTTGGGTCACATACTTTGCAGAGGTAACTCGCTGTTTTCTCCAGTGGAAATAAGCAGCTGCTTATTCCACAAACAGGAGACTGCGTGCACTAGTGGGGTCATCTTTTGAATACATTTATTCATTTCTTAATTGGCTAAATAACTTCTCTACGACCTTCTGTCTTTCAATCCACTCTATTTCAATTTGTGCTTGGCAGGATCAGTGTTCCGAAACAGTGAATTGCTTGAGCCTGGATACCTAAAACTCTGTCTTATCCTTAGGGCTCCTCACCTTAAGAACCTTAAGATGTGCTTCTCACCTTTGGAAAGCATAGCTCTATGAGAAAAGTATTTTTTTCATAAGGGATGAACCTTTCAATTTTTATAAAATTATATATTCTTTTAGCAAGAGAAAGTTCATGTTCAAGTTTTACCATGATTCTGTGCCTCTGGTTAGAAAAGATCCCTGGAGGTCATCTGTTCCATCTCTTCATCCCCAAGCTGAAACAATTAAACCTTTAGTATCCCTGCCAGGGGTCTGTCTAGCCTGTTTTCAAAGTCCATAGCAGATGCACACTCTTACCACTTTCATTATCAGTCTATTTCAGTGATTTGCTATTCTTAAAGTCAGAAAGTTTTCCTAATGTCACACAAGGCTCTCATGATGCAATTTCAGCTCATGGCTTTTTGACCTGTCCTCCACACAGATAGAAAGCAGATTGTTCTTTTTCTTCTTTTTAATTTCACAGGAGCTTTTTCCATATTTCAAAAGCAGTATCATGTTTCTTTTCTGTCTCCCTGTCTAGACTACACAGTCACAGTTCTTTTAAGCTCTCACAGGTCATGTGAATAGGGTCCTACATTATTCTTGATAATTTATGCCAGGGATTTCTCTACCCACATCTTGTAGTTTGATGCCCGTAAAAGATCCAGCTGAAGCTGTACTAACACTAGTAGAAGGGAAATACTGCTTTGTGTCTTTCAGATTTGGTTGATGTACTTCGCTGTGCTGATCTGTAGTCTTAAAACTACAAAATATCATTGATGCGTGCTCAGCTAATGTTACCCAGATCCATTTTTAGTGTAATGTAGTCAGTCAGACAAATAAACATTCTAATCAAAAGGCAGAATCTCGCATTTATGTTTATTGATTTTTGTTTCCATCCCAAATATTTCTTCAATTTGACAATATTGCTTTGATTTTGGAATCTGTCCTGCGATTTATGTTTACAACTTTCAAAACTGATATGCTATGTCAGTTTAATAAATCTGATTTCTAATTCCATTGTTTAAATTGTTACATATGGAACAGTGCTGCATCTCTGCAGAACCATATCCTTCCATTTTAACTCTTGTCTGTCTCTGTTTTCTAGATACTGTTTCCCATGACAATATAGAGTAGGCTAATTCAAGTACCACCATCTGGGCCAAATTCAGAGATGATCTATTTATTTCTTTAAACTCACTTGCATCGCAGTGTTATGGTTTGAGAAAACCCATAACAAATGATTGTCGTTTAGACAATTATTCTTTCACCCTATGGACCCTCCCCACCTGGAAAGTGGAATTGGGGAAAGCAAGGAAACAAAGGGTTGAAATATAAATAGATTTAATAGGATAAGACTAAATAATTAATGATAATACCGAAGAACTATATTATATTATTAATCCAAATAATATTATAAGAATTATATACAAGAATGATACATAGCAAATTCTATCAGCAGGAAGCTGTGCACTCCCAGCAGTGGACAGCAAATGTCAGAAACTGCGNCAGTATATGTCAGACGCTGCAAGTACCACAACTTTGGAAGGAAGGGAAGGCCTCAGGGACCCAGAATCTGGGCAAGAAGTTCTCCAGACCTCTGCCATCAAGGGGAGTGAAACTATGTAGCAAACCTTTTAATTTATTTTGAATGTGATGTTCATGGTAAGAAATAATCCTGTTGGCCAGCCTGAATCAAATGTCCAGACCTTGCTCCTCTTTATCCCTGCACCTGGCGAGGCTCAAAACTACTGAGACCTTGAATCCCACATAGCATAGCTGGCTATAAAGTAAATATTTTCATTAATTCAGACACTAGAGTCTTCTAGAAGTGCAGTTTTCCCCAGCGTTAGAAGAGAAGTTAGTTCTGCATTGGTCGGTCTAGGACACCCATATAGCTATGAACACAAGATCACAACATTACTAAGGTAGGAAGGGATCCTGGGAGATCATGTAGACCAATCTCTTACTCAAAACAGAGTAGACAGTGAATTTATACCTGGTTGCTTAGTTTCCACTGTCCCTTTGAGTCTGGAAAATTCCCATAGCTTCTCCGGGCATCCTGTCCCAGTGCTTAATTGACCTCATAGGGTAGATTCTTTTCCTTATATTCCCTTGAACTTACCCTGTTTCAATTTATTACTAGTGTCTCTTTTTTTTCCCTCTTGTAAAGGCTCTGTCTTCCTGGTAGCTTCTTCTGAAGTGTTAGAAAGCTGCTACTTTTTCTTCTCCAGTGTAAACAAGCCCTTTTCTTTCAGCCTCTTCTCACAGGTTGACTGCTCCAGCCCCCAGTCATCTCGATGTCCTTCTGTTGGACTCTTGGACTCTGCTGCACTTATTCAGCTTTCTAAACACTTCTTGTACCAAGGTCCTGAAAAATGATTGCAGTATTCCTGATGGAGTCTATTAATTGCTGAGAAAAAGGGCAATAATAACAACTTCCTTTGATCTATTGAATATGCTTTTGTTGATACAGCTCAGTATGCAATGAGCTTTTCTGCCAGGGTACAGAGATGACTCATATTTGGAGTACTGCCCACCATGTTCTTTTTCAGCAGAGCTGCCTTCTGGAAGCCAGTCCCCAGCCTATATTGCTGCAGGGGGTAATCCTGTTTCAAGCACAGGACATTGCAGTTCTCATTGCTGTGCTGGATTTCATAAGGATCTTGTTAGCCCATTTGTCTAGCCTTTCTAGATGCCTCTAAATTGCAGACCTGCTCTTGAGCATATCGACTGCACCCTCCATCCCAGAGTTACCCACAAATTTGATGAAGACAAACTTCATCTAATCCTACAGATCACTGATAAAGATATTAACCATGATAGAGCCCCAGATTAATCTATGAGGAACTTTACTTGTACCAGTCTCCGGGTAGAATATGAACTACTACCATTTGAGTATGACAATCCATCCAATTTTTAACTTACCTAGTTAGTCCATCAAGCTACACCATGATGCCCCAACAAAGGCATCATGAGAGACGGGGTTCAAAGCCTTGTTAAAGTCAAAGTAGACACTGTCCACCACATCTACAGATCTAGTAAACTCATCATAGGGATCAATCAAGTTGATCAAGCATTGTTTACCTATGGTAAACACGTTGGCTATTCCCAATCACCAGAAATTACTTCTAAGGGAAATCACTCCCTGGAGAGCTCTCAAGGATCAGAGTGAGACTGAGTGACCTGTAGATCCCTTTTTGCCGTTTTGAAAATTAATATAGCATTTGCCTTTCTCCAGTTCTAATATATTATTTCTAAAAACAGAAGACCAAAGCAATCTGCAAAACATCAACACATTATTCAAGATCTGGGGTCTGGGTGGAAGCTGAATTTTTACAGTGGCATCACACTTTTCTAATTTGCTCTCTATTCCTTTCCTACCACTTTATTTACTTTTTTGACTGTCATGGAGTTAAAGTATTCATATAACTATCTGTGTAATCCCAAGGACGCATTCCACTACAGTAACAGGCTGCTCTGTGTCTATTTATGAAAACCCGCTTGTTTTTTCTGTGTTCTCCAATTTACATTTATCTTCACTGACTTTTGTTTGTCCCTGGTGTCTCAGGTGTTTTGATTGTGTGAGTCTTCTTCAGTCCTCACAGCTGACTTTAATTTTTCCCAGATAACTTTCTCTCATTGCAGACTTTGACAACGGTCTTTCTTTACAGGTCTTTTGTTATGGTTTCATTGGTTCGCACAAGGATTTCACTAAGATTCCATTCATAAATGCCCTACACTTCAAAATCTGATCTTTAATATATTTTTTTCTTGTTTTCTGCCTTTTAAAAAGATACTGATTTATGTGAGGACGTTTCTTGGTCTTTCTTTTACAGAGCAGAATTGATCAAAATATATTAAAACATTAATTTTTAAGGGAAAGCAGAGAATATTGTGCATATGAAAAGCGTACAGGTTTACAGTGTATAGAAACCTTGCTATGAGAAATGCCTTTGGATTTTGGTAGGTATAAATGCTCAGCTTGCTAGATTTAAATTTTATTTAGACAGAAGACAAGTTTTTGATTCTGAAAGGTTATCAGATGGTACCTTTTCCTGCAGATTTTCAAAGCTAATGCAATACTACTGTTGCCCAAAATACTAAAATCAGTGTCCCCAATATGACATTGGATTTAGAGGTAAAAGTATTACCTACTGAATCAATAACATCATCCTTTTAATATAAGTACATGGTGAAGTAAATAGAAGTTTTGTTACGGACTTCAATTGGATTTCACCTCTAAATAGCTTTTAGGAGCTTCTTAGCCATGTAGAAAAACTATTGCTGACCTTGTTTCGCATGCTGGATATTGAGAGATTTCAGTGCAAGGTGATATATCTTCAAATTTAAATTCAGTTACAGGATGCAGAAAAAAACAGTGTTGCATTGTCAAATATGCGTAGGCAAGAAATGGGTGAACAAAATTGTAATAGAGAACATAATGATGTTTCTATATTCTCTCCTTGCCATTCATTTTTGCAAGCATGCCTTAACCTTGAGATATTTATTCTTATTAATAAATCACAGAGAAGCTACAGTAATAATAAATTTTCTGACATTTTCTTAATGTTGGTGTCTCTTAACTATGGATATGATTACAAGTTCATCTCCAGTGCTAGCTCTGAGGATTTTATTGTAAGAATCTTCTGCAACTTACAAATACACAAAGAAACACACTAACTGGGTTTTGTAATGAATATTTGGAGCCAATGAGAGAGGATGAATCACTTTAAACTGATCATAATAGATTTGTCATAAGTCTGAATCTCAGAGAATGGAGTCATGGCTGATGACAATCATTCTTGGATGGTTGCTTTGAGTGCCTCATGTTGCTTGTGAACATGACAGCTGTTGAGTTTTTTATGAGAGATACACTGCATACATCAAGAACTGAAGGTTCTCTATATCTGAAAACTTTGGTGAGCATTGTAAGTGAATCTCTTCCATCTGATTCTAAAGCACAAAACTGGTGTTGAAAATATTTGGTTTTCTGTTTTACCTACTTATCATAACCTTATACTAAGATACTTTCCATGACTTGGTAGAAATCTGCTCTGGATCATTTGGTATTAGGATTTCCTGGTTTATTTTAAGTGTTTTGCTTGTTTGTGGTCTGTTTTGCTTTGGTTTGTTTGTTTGTATTTTTAAGAATCACTATTAAGAATTATCAGTTAAGGCGGTCTTTTATTATTGTTTTCTATTATTTACTCAAGCACTTTGCCAGACTTTTATTAATGCTGAGTGTATTTTAGAAGATGCATCAACTTTCTTTTGTATTGGTTCAAATGGATTTCTATGTTTTGTCTAGACTATGCTTACAATTAAATTTATTATTATTTTTTTTCTTTTTAACTTGGTCCACTGCAAGTAGAGAAGAGTAGGCTGATGTATTACCATATGTATGTACTACCAGAGTACCCCAGAGTCCTTATAATGGTTTTCTAAAACTCTGGACTTTCTTATGATTTAAAAACAGGGACAACATCGTACATTTTCATCTTATATCAGTAAGAGTTTGATTTAGCTTATCTTCTGGTTACGTCGAAACAGATATGGTTAGAACAAAACTGGAAATTTCAGCATCCTGTAAGAGAGTAAAAAAATACAGCCTTTTTGTGGATAACATCTAAACTTTTTTTTTTCAGTATTTTTATAAATATTAAGGTTTTGATTAAGAAGCTGCTAATTCTCCACTGAAGTTCACAGACATAGCTCTCAACTGCTGAATAATTTTATTCTATCTTATGGTATTAGATAGACCTTTAAATGCTCTGGAAAGGTTTCTCAGTTTGTCTATAGTGAAGCATGCTGGGTATGAAGGGCTGATGGTTTATAAGTACTATAAAGTACTTTAAGCTGTCATATAGCAGCACTGCCAGGACCCATGCTTGCCACTCACACCTGCCCTCACTCCACTGCTGTGCAATGGAGCACACTTGAGAACTGACGGAGCTGAAAGACAACTGTTTCCTTCTACTATGTGAGTTTTCATCAGCATTACTCTCTCAGCTCTTCACCACTACAAAGCTGTGCTGGCACGAGGGAGGACTGGGACATGGAGACAGGACTAGGTAACATAGGATGCTACTGGCAACAATAGCAGCTTTAAAAATATCAAACTGCAACTGAAAGTTCTTTTCATTGAGTGGCTTTCCTTCCTCTTTCCATAGGCTTCCTGTTTTATTTTGCAGGATTAGACAGCTACCACAGTGCTGTAACATATTCCATGTTTTTCCACTGCAAATTACTCTCAAAATTGTGTATTTGCTTTAAATTAACAATATTTGGATGAAAAGTTATTGGGTTATTTTGCTGGAATCAGTAAAATCAAGGACATGTTTCCAATCCTGACATAGATGGAGGTGAGGGAAGAGAAGAGTGATGGTGTGGTAAAGAGTCTTTGCAGCTGTGTAATCACAGCTGTATCACAGGATGCAGGAGGCAGCACTGCTGTTGAGTGCAAATAGCAAACCTTAGCACCTGCACCTCAATATAATTAGTAGAGCTCTTACTTTTAGAGAAGAATTACACATTTTTAATTGTCTAATAGATAGGTGGTATAAATCATGTTGTGGAGGTGACATTACTTCCCCCAAGTTTAGGCTAAGCAACCAACTTTTTCATGATTATGTTGCAGAGACACTCACAGACAGAATGTTGGCTAAAATCTAATTCACTGGGATCTTGGCACAGGATGGGGTATCAAATCCTTTGAACAGAACGGTCAGTGGTTGTCCAGAGAGCAACAAGCATCTCCATCACAAGGATCCTTGCAGCAATGTCTTCAGCTGGATTGGATGGGACTCCTTGACCTGCTGCTCTGCTTAGTTCTTGCAGTCCACCCAGTACTGGTCCTGTGTGACATCTCTGTCATATGGAAGTACCGGTGCAATAGATTATTTCAAACTACAAACAAAACATCTCCTAATTCTCCTAACTGTCTACAAAAGACTGCCCCATTCTTATCTCTGCACAATTTGATCATTTTTGCTGAAAGAACCTCCTAAGAGTCTCTGAGATAGCAAGTTTATCCACCCAGGGTGTTAATCAAAGTATTCAAGCGTAGAAATTGGTCAAGGTATTGCAGAGTTTCCTGAGGGAAATCTTCCGGACAGTCCAAAATTTCCACCAAGAGAGCTTCTGCACCAATTAGTCAAATACTTAATTGAGAGGGTGGCTAAGAGTTTGGTCAATCACTGTCTCAAGTCGCTCTATTGTCTAAATCGCTCCATTATCTTTTCTACGCATATGTCTATATGGGGAGTTTGTGGAACACCCAAGGAGCTAATGACTTGAGTGCACTAGGTTTGCACACAGGCACAGCCCTGTTACACAGTTACATCACAATTATAACTATAGTACAAACTTGAATTCCATACTTATTTTTATATTTATGTTCTATACCTCTTGCTGCAATTAAAAGCTAGACAAGAGGAAACTCAGCACCTCAGCAACTGTAGCACTCTCCGAGGAGGACTCTAATTTCCGACCATTTATTTAGTAAAATGATTTTAAGCAAGACTTTTTTTTACAATTTTTTTTTATGCCATTAGTGCATTCAAATTGTCTTCATAGTAAATGCATGGCAACTAAAAATAAAGATAACCACTAACAAATTTAAAACATGAGCTATTTTCCTTCTGTAGTGTTGTGGTTTTGACCAATCAGACAGAAG
>VZTM01035132.1:2161-14819 GCA_013400555.1 Jacana jacana | reverse complement strand
TAATAGAACTAAATAGACAATATAGTACTCTTGCATTGCTCTTTTATGGATCAGTACTAAACCAGAGTTACAAAGTCATCCTTTTTAATAAAACAAGAAAAACAGACATATGGTGGACTAAAGGATACGGTTTGCACAGACTTTGAACAACATTCACTACGTATAACATAGGATAAAGTTCTCTCATGTAGCTACTTACTGCCTTCCCCTGCATGGAGTTACTGACATGCTTTACTTTCTTCAAATGAGCAGCTTGCAGTTTGAAACTAAAGACTGCAATAGTAGTAGCAATCGAAATAATAAAGATGCATTAGAATAAAACTCAGTTCAGAAATCTGACAGTTACAAGTGTCATAAAGGATTTAATAAAAAGACCGGCCCTCTTTCAGAGAACTTGTAATTGGGAAAAAGTAATAATAGACTTCCAGTCCCAGTAAAATCAACACAGCAGCAGTTGCCTCTTTCAATGTCAGTTAATCTTATGCATACCTCGTATGATGCTGTGTGGAGTTCTTGCATATTTTGCGAGATAGGTCTTAATAGATGACACAAAAAGATAACTTTACAGGACTATCAATATATCTATTAATAGACAGATGAGTAGATAGCTAGATAGATAGACCGACCAACCGACCGACCTTTTCTATGCATTCTAGGAGATGTAACTCCCTACTTCTCAGGAGCTGTCAACCTGTATTGAACACAGTGAGTTTTGCACATGTTTTCTGCAACACATGGACTTTTTAATCACCCAACTCAGAGCAGCATCAAGCTACATGTTTCAGACTGATTATATTAGTCATCTTGACACTCAGATGAGACTGAAAACAAGTGCATGTCTTTGTTACACGTGCAATTACCTATATTTGTGCACCAACTGAAGTTTTTTTCATTCAAAAAATATTTCATTCGTCTTCTTAATCTCTTGTTAATATGTACATCTCTTCCATTAATACAAAGTCTATTTCTTTGAATAATTGGAATAGATCCTTGGAAATTAGGCCTGAAAGAGATACATAGATAATTAATCTGAGCACTGAAGGGCATTTTTTTTTTATTTTTTGTAACGATTTCTTCTTCAATTTTCTGTCAAGAGTATGGAACTGTGAGTTTAGATAAAACAAAATAGTCCTCTTTAGTATTGTTTCTCAGCTGATCCTATCTCTGCAGCTTCAAAAATAGATGACCAGGAATAATACAAGTAATATACATGCATTTATAAAGTTTTTTAAGTGAAGGACTGTGTTATTTATAGGCTTGTGTTTTACAAAGGTCATGTGTTTTATATTTATGTTTTTATTCCTTTATCTAGACAACACTGCAACAGTATTAACCAGAAGAAATGGGTTCCGAAGACAGGAGCAGTCTGTTTTCTACTTGCCAATATTCATTGTGGACAGTGGATCACCTTCACTTAGTAGCACCAATACTCTCACCATCAGAGTCTGTGATTGTGATGCAGATGGTATTGCTCAGACATGCAATGCAGAAGCCTATATCCTGCCTGCAGGACTTAGCACTGGAGCCCTGATAGCAATATTGGCTTGTGTCTTGACATTGCTAGGTACGTCTTCTTCCTGCCATCCTTATTTTCCATTCAACATATAGTAGCAAAAAAAAAGAAAAAGAAAAAGTGTGTGTGTGTGTAAGCTTCAACATCACCTCCCCCCCCTGCCCAGATTTCAACTGGAAATTTCATTAGTGGAAAAACATCCATTTAAAATTTTGGTCCAATATACTTAAAGAAATTCTGTAACATTAGTAATTCACCTAATCCCAAATTGAAATGTCTCTATTTCTGTTATATATAAAAAGGGAGTTTCTGAAGGTTGCATAAAATGCTACTGTAACCTGGACTGGGAATAAGCTTTTCTTAAATAAGTGTCATATATCTTAAACAAGAGCACTGAGTGGAGACACAGCATGTTACTAGACAATAACTTGCTTATTCTACTTAGTGCACCAGGATTCAAATACAACCAATCAATCAAGAAACCTAGGTTTTCATTCTGGTCATTTACAGAGTGTGCCAAACAAGCATTTGGTAAAAAACTGAGCATAATATAGTGTCTAACTAGTGTCCTGTGCACTGATGAGAAATCTGGAAGATACCTTATCATTGATTTAATTTGCCAATGAATTTGACTTCCAAAATCAGCCACCTTGAATTCATCACCAATGTTTATCCAAATAGAGTTTTGTATGTAATGTCATCACTTGAAATCTAAACTGTTTGTTTGGGGTACAGGTCAAAGCTGCAGGCAGGGTTTAGGCTGCATTTCTGTGCTAAGCCTGTCTTCAAGTTGCATTTTGGTACTGTATCCTGCTGCTGTTTTGTTCTCAGCCAGGTGCAATCTTCACAAGGAAGAGGTGCCTAAGCTTCACTGCTGCCCAGTGAAACCCCAGTCAAGTGCTGATCCTTGTCTGGTCCCAGAGCCTTTCTTCTCTCATTTGTTCCTAGAACACATTTTCTGGAACCAGCTGAATAGTACTACTGCTAGGAATTTACTTTCTTTTACCCTTTTTCTTTTCGCATCTGATCATGAGAAAAAAATCCTGAAAATCCACTAGCACACCACAAAAAGTAAGCTGAAGCTGTTAGCAAGTGGTTCCAGGGCTGGGACCAAGGGATGCACCTTTTTGTGTAAGAGTTTATCAGTAAAAAGAGGAGACAGGCTACTGGGTCAAAATAATTTTCTGACCCAAGATTAACATGCAGCGCACAGTCAGTCACATTGATGAATGTCACCTCAATGTGATGCCAGTTGTAAAACGGAGGAGGCATGAGATTTGCATAAGTATCATGGATACATGCATTCTGACACCAGTATCTTGAATTCTCAACAAGCTCCTCTGCAGGTTAGTGTGATGTACTTTGATATTTGTTCTTGCTTCATACATCCCTTTGTCTAATAAATAACCATTTGTTTTGATCAGGGATCAGATTGTCTCAGTGGGATTTCTTAGTGTTACTATTTTTACTTAAGCAACCAACCAGTTTTAGATAAGCACAATGTTTTCACTGATACTAAGAAGGAAGAATGTTATTAAAGCATGCTGTTATTAAAGCATGTACAGTTCTGGGCACCTCAGCACAAGAGAGATATCGAGGTGCTGGAGCGAGTACAGGGCAACAAAGCTGGTGAGAGGCCTGGAGAATAAGGCTTATGAGGATCGATTGAGGGAGTTGGGGTTGTTTAGTCTGAGGAAGAGGAGACTGAGGGGAGACCTCATCACTCTCTACAACTCCTTGAAAGGGCACTGTAGAGAGATTGGTGCTGGTCTCTTCTCACAGGCAATGAGCGACAGGACAAGAGGGAATGGCTGCAAGCTGCAGCAGGGTAGGGTTAGGCTAGACATTAGGAAAAAATTTTTCACGGAGAGAGTGGTCAGCCAGTGGAATCAGCTGCCCAGGGAGGTGGTGGAGTCACCCTCCCTGACTGTGTTTAAGAGCAGATTAGATGTGGTGTTGAGGGATCTGGTGTAGGGGAGAACTTTGCAGAGTAGGGCTGATGGTTGGACTTGATGATCCCAGGGGTCTCTTCCAACCTAAATGATTCTATGATTCTATGATTCTATGATTCTAATCCATTATAATAGCATATAACATGGTGTAGACTAGTTTTTCAAAGTAAAATATTTTTAAAAAGTTAAAAGCATTTTACCAAAATCTTTCTCTCTTCTCATGTTGACTGGTGGAGATTAAATTCTAAATTATATTCTGCAAGAAAGTTTCAGTACTTTGTTAATTACTCAAACCAGTTTTATAATTATGCACTCTGCAGTGAGGTTATGTTTTAAAGAAAAAAAAAGAGTGCTTGCCATTCATTTTTTTTAAAGCACATGAAAAGATAGTTTGCATTCATTTTTAGAATGTAGATCATTTTTAGAGGAGTAAAAATTTTTACTTCCTCTGAAAATTATATGGTAATTTAATTCAAGGTAATTTGTTTTTCAGTTAGCATCTTCCAGCTGCAATAATTGCTTTTGTAACAAGTGTTTAGCATAAAATGTGTACAAAAAATCACACAAAAAAATTTCACCTGTAGGTAACCCAATCATATTTGAGAGGTTAAAGATTTTCTTTATTTTGAAACAATGGAAAGCTACACTGACATGATGCTTTTTCATTATTTTTATCCTCCATACTTCTGAATATAATCTATTAGTAGCACCTGTTTTATTAGAAGCACTAAAACCCTTCTATTAGTGTGGCTCTAGAGTTTATAGGTTAATAATACATTGATTATACTTCAAAATACAGATTTAAATTATTATTTTTTCAGCTGAAAGATGAGGAATTTTTTATTATTACCACAATACATACAAGAACCCAACTAAGTCAGCACACATAACTGTGTGACTTGTAAACAAGAAGAAACAGGCCTAGATATCTTATCCTCTAAATGTGTACAGCATGGGACTATGTAGTATGTGTGAGTTTTAAAAAGTGATAAATCTATAACTTTTAATTTGGGGGTATCCAAGCTAAGTCACAGAATCACAGATTCACAGAATGATATGGGGTTGGAAAGGACCTCTGGGGATCATCTAGTCCAACCTCCCTGCCAAAGCAGGTCCACCTAGGGCAGGTTCCACAAGAACTTGCCCAGGCAGGTTTTGAATGTCTCCAGAGACGGAGACTTACATCACCTCTCTGGACAGCTTGTTCCAGTGCTCTGTCACCCTCAAAGTGACGAAGTTCCTCCTCATGTTTAGATGGAACTTCCTATGTTCAAAATTGTGCCTGTTTCTTCTTGTCCTGTCACTGGGCACCACTGAAAATGACTGGCCCCCTTCCTCTTGACACCCACCCCTTAACGATTAATAGATGTTGATCAGATTCTCCTTTGGTCTTGTCTTCTCCAGACTAAAAAGACCCAAGTCCCTTAGCCTTTCCTCATAAGTGAGAGGCTCATAAGAGAGATGCTCCAGGCCACTAATCATCTTTGTGGTCCTCAGCTGTACCCTCTTCAGCAGTTCCCTGCCCTTCTTGAGCTGAAGAGCCCAGAACTGGACACAGTACTCCATATGGGGCCTCAGCAGCGCCGAGTAGAGGGGCAGAATAAGCTCCCTTGATCTGCTGGTCATGCTCTTCTGGATGCACCCTAGAGTGCCATTGGCTTTCTTGGCCACAAGGGCACATTGCTGGCTCATGTTCATCCTGTTGTCCACCAGGACTCCCAGGTCTTTTTCCTCAGAGCTCTTCTCTAGCAGGTCAGCCCCCAGCCTGTTCTGGTGTATGGGGCGCCCTACAGTTGCCCCTGTTGAATTTCATCCTGTTCCTTTCTGCCCAACTCTGCAGGCTGTCCAGGTCTCGCTGTATGGTGGCACAGCCTTCTCATGTGTCAGTCACCCCTCCCAGTTTTGTATTATCAGCAAACTGGCTGAGGGAACATTCCATCCCTTCATTTAAAGTGTGGTTGTGTATGCAATGCGGAAGCTGTTTTTTGAAAGTTATAGGGTCACTCAGTGTGAGCATCCAAAAGTCACAGTCCCTTGCAAATATCAGTTTAAATGGATTAAGCAACACTTATATAATAAGCTTGTTAACAAAGAATTGAGTGCAGGTTTCCTGAGTCTTGGTCTTGGCAATCTCCAAATTTCATCTGACTGTACTGGCAACTGGAAGGTATAACTAAATAGGTTATTAGCGTTCTGCTTAGGTGGCTGAGGATCTCCAGTCTTCAACTATATGAATCATGACACTCCTAAGGCATAAACCAATGTGCAGATTTTCTCACAGCTGATGCAGCTAATTGCTATAGTAAATGCCAGGCTTAGGGGTATAGTGTATACAATGTATGATAACACTCTGTATTATCATATGTATGTATGATTTAGCTCTGTCCCTTACTGTATAGCTGTGCATGTAGTCCTCTCCCTCAGGTTATCTCAGGGCTTTTATGACTTCCTTCCAATTATGTTGCAGTTGCCTTAAGTAGAAAAGGAAAGACTAATAATAAAACAGAGAAATGTGCTCAGGTCACCTAAACCTGACTTTTCACCAGATCCTAACTAAAGCTGACATTTCATAATAAATCCATAAAGCACGCTTCAAAATGGCAAAGCAAAAATCCATTTTACTTTATTCAAAGGTGTTTGTTTAAAGACTGGTTTAGGTGGACTGAAACCACTGATTACATCTATACCGACTCAAGGGTAAAACTACCTGTTACCACAGGTAATAGAAACACAAATGACATTTTCTCTTGCCTATTGTTCCTGTTAAACAAACTCAACATTTCTAACAATTTACGTAAACCAGAACAACAATGTTAGTTTAGATCTGTCTTTACCAGTTCTGATTATTTAGCTTTTATGTTTAGTTACTTCTAATATAAAATAATTTATTTATTTGTTAAATTACATATGAAATCAGCATTGACATTTTAACTCTTCAGCATGGGTTTGGTGTGCTATGGAGGAAAAGTGATGGCCTCAATGCGCAATATGTATGGCTCTAAAGATTTTCCATTCCATTATTTCTTCTCTAAAAAAAAAAAAAGGTTTCGTAGATGTTCAGTCAGTCACTAATTACTGACTTAATCTCTACTTAGTGATACATGAAGGACTAAAAAATGACCATGACTTAATGAGAAATGGATAAGCCTTAAAACCATTTTCACCTGATTTAGATCTAGTTGTTTGGGGATTGTGTTCATCTCTGCAGTTCTAGCAATACAGCAACAGCTTTGTTCATTCAGAGGTTAGACTCTATTGTTCATAGCTGTTGGAAAGCTTAGAAATTAATAAACTCATAAAGCCATCCAAATGCTAAAATATTTAACCTGCACAAAGATTCCATATTTTTCTTGGCTTCAAGAAATTGTGAGATATGAAAGAAATGCTATATAAAACATTCATTATATCTTGATTTTTATTGTACCTTTAGGCAGACCTGCCTGCTAAGTTTTGTGGTTTTTACTTATTAGCAGGTATTTAACTTTCAAAATGAAGTATGCTAAGAGGGACAGCAGTGTGAAAATGCATCTACACTTCAGTAAAGAAAATAATTAGCTGCTTACTTATGTGGCAATAAAAATTGTGGCAGTAAATATAAAGACAATAATTAAAAAGTTATGTCAACAGAAATCTCAGCTTAAATGTATATCTTTACTGTCAGCAAGCTAAGTTTTCTTTCCCTTCAAAATACCTTTTATAATACTGAAGAAGCCTTAAGAGTGGAGTGCGATTCTTGTCTCTATGATGACAATTTTGTGTTCTCTGCTGTAGAATTTACAGCTCAATTTGTATTATACAAATATGAGAATGTTTTGGGATTTCACAAAAAGCCACTTTAAAGGTCAAAATCTTACATTGTCAAACTGCTTATGTAAATATTGTTCAAAGAAAAATGCTGCAAACTGGTGACTTCTGAATTCAATACATAAAGCATGAATGGGGGAGATGCCAGGAGCAAAAAAGTGAAAGTGTGATGCTGATGCTGCAGTAATGTAGAATCACAAGGCATATGTTAGTAGATGGATCATTAGATGTGTGCCTCTTAGCAACTTTAAAAAGGAGGAAAAATATTGCCTAATACATTTGTACAAAAAATGTGTTCCAGTTTTAACTTTAGATGTACATGGCTCCAAAGGAGAAAAAAAAAGATGGGCAAAAAGTCCACTTTTAAAGTCCTCTTATACTTTAGCCAATTCCAAATATTACTGTAACATCTGTAGACATGTGACAGTTTTCCACATGTCCAGTGTCTGAATGACTGGTTTATTCTAAACATGTGATCCCAACATCAAATCATGCCTCACGATGACCAGATTGCTTTTAAAATATTCCTCCATGAAAAGGGGGGCTTTCAAGAATGTCAGTACTACACTACAAAATTTATGGAGGCCACTTTTGAAAGTAACTAGGGAAGCCTAAGCTTAATTTTATCTATGTCAGCTTTAGCTTTTCCATACAGCATTTAGTTGGCATATCAAAGTATTGTAAGTAAGCATTGTAAACCTTAGACATGTGGATGCATGTCACTTATTCTTAAGATTAAAAATAAACATAAAATCAGAAAGGATTAGTTGAATGTGGAACGACATTTACTTTTCAATGTACTGTTACTTTTATAGTCATAGTGATGCCGGTTATATTTTAGGAGTGTCATTAACTCAGCAAATGTTATCCAGATGCTACAACACAGTATTAATATTTTTCTGGAAGGACAATTTGCACTCCATCATGTCCCACAGATGGGTGCAATATTCATATTACTAGTTCCATATTTTTTATGTCTGCAATGATATTACTCTACCAAAAACTGTATTTGAACAAGACAAGACTTAATTTCTCCCAGTTCTTTTGGCTGTCACTGCAATCTAGTATTACCTTTCAAGCTGAGAGAAACTTTAAGGATTACAATTAATAAATTAATTACACTTCTAGCACTGGCTCATCCAATAAACTCCAGGCTGAGCAATTCACTCCAGCCTGAGCAATTCATTATGATGTAATCCATAAACCTGAAATATAGTACGTTTCAATTTATAGGAAAGTGAGGTCTTATACAGAGATACTTTTAATGCATGAACTATGACAGTCTTATTTTACACGTAGCTCAACAATTCAGTGTTCTCCAATCTACATTTTTTTAATTTATTAGTTTTTTTTTCAGCTGAGTTTTCCCATATACGTTAATTCAGTCACTTCCCTAACCATGGTTGTTAAATTCTATTCAGTGACTTTATGAATGTGCTTTTATCGCTTGGCCAATTAAGAGTTCAGGAAAAAGTCCTTTTTATTTCAGGGCTGTGAGTTTGTAATAGTTAGACTGAACCAGCCTTAAAATTTATGTTTAGTGGACATCATAAGAGATAGAATTAGAGATGAAGACGTTAATCCAGAATGGTTTTGGAAATAGATTCTTTAATGTTTAAAGAGCTGATGGTTTAAAAGCTGTTTCAGAAGCTGCTAAGTTTCAAATCTAACTGCATAATATGCCGGCTATGTCCTTATGTCTTTGCCATATAAATTAATGAGTACTTCCACCGCTAGAAAAAAATATGAGAAAACTTCAGCATTGCTAAAACTCCAGTCTTTCTTTGTTTCAGTTCTAGTCTTGCTGATTGTCACCATGAGGCGACGGAAAAAAGAGCCCCTCATTTTTGATGAAGAGAGAGATATCAGAGAGAACATTGTCAGGTACGATGATGAGGGTGGTGGAGAAGAAGACACTGAAGCTTTTGACATGGCTGCCTTGAGAAACCTCAACATTATCCGAGACACCAAGACCAGAAGGGATGTGACACCTGAGATTCAGTTCCTGAGCAGACCGACTTTTAAAAGCATCCCAGATAATGTCATTTTTAGGGAATTTATCTGGGAAAGATTGAAAGAAGCTGACGTGGA
This sequence comes from Jacana jacana, assembly GCA_013400555.1. Lineage (NCBI taxonomy): Eukaryota > Metazoa > Chordata > Aves > Charadriiformes > Jacanidae > Jacana > Jacana jacana. The sequence continues at coordinate 5,459 of VZTM01035132.1, read as the reverse complement.
CCCCTGCGCACCACCCTACGACTCCTTGCAGACATATGCATTTGAGGGGAACGGCTCGGTGGCAGAGTCACTCAGTTCTTTAGATTCGATCAGCTCAAATTCTGATCAGAACTATGATTACCTCAGTGACTGGGGCCCTCGCTTTAAAAGACTGGCAGATATGTATGGGACTGGACCAGACTGCTTATACTCATAGCCTTGGAACCTTTCTTTGAAAATGCACTGAAGAATACTAAGACAGAAAACTTAACCTTACAGACTGAAGAAAGTTGTAAATATTTCTCCATTTTTAACCTTTTAGGTTTTTTTGCCTTGCTGGAACATATCTTCATTAGACTTGTCCTAGGGACTGCACTGACCCCACAGAATATGAGCATTTGGTGACATTTTTGATAAAATGAAATGCTCGGCCACGTTCAAATAGATAGCAACCCTCAGATACCTGCAGAGGCAACTCACTTTCAAGAGTATGTTATGCACTGTGACCTCAATGAGCCAATGATACTCTGTAGATGTCTTTGCAGTATTCCTAGATCTAGAGCAGAGAGTCTCTGGTATGAGATAAATGTAAGAAGAAACAAATTTACAACTATAATATATCATTCAATAAAACATGACAATGTGTAGTATTTACCAATGCAAGGGTTTTTTAACAAATTTTCTTTACAGTGTTGCATGTAGCTTGCTAGGCCAAACGAAGGAGGACAGATGTGAAAACAAACAAAAGCCTAGCAGATTTATTTTTTTCTTCTCTCTGTTCTTAGAGCTATTTAATTAGAAGTCTCTGTAATATTCTGGGTAGTTTTAAAGTACTGTTTGTACAAAGAAATTCCACAGTGTTTGTCATCAGTTTACTGAAGTAATTTTACAAACCACATAAAATGAGAAATATGGAGGGGTAGTCTTATAGCTGAAAAGTTTTGTGCTGCCCAGGTAGGTATAGAAAAGATGTTGCTATCTATTTGCTATTTTTTATTACCTCTTCTGATTTGTACAGGAGAATTTATCCTTTTTTATTATTATTTGTCATAAAGTGTTGTATTTATTTTGGAGCTCAAATCTCCTCTAAATTCAGGTCCATTTTACTGCCTCTTGGTATTAGACTTGTCAGAACATGCTGATTTTTCTCCAGTGTCAGATAAATGTAGGAAATGAAGCATGGAAATGGAGAAATTACAGTAAAGCAATCTCACCCACCATTTGTTTCTCAGAAAGGAGAGCAGCTACAAGGACATGCAGTTGTTCTTCTGAGCCATTACAAAGTCTGAGACATTTAAATAAAATATTTGTACATTGAATTTTTTGAAAGTAGACTACAGAGGTAGCTGACAGTGTCTTTAATGCAAGATTTAATTTTCAAGGTTAAACATGCTGTATGCTTCAAAGACTGTAAACACTTTGCTTTTCTCCATCCATTTCTCTTTTGCTGCTGCTGAATCACAGTAAAAGACTTTTTTTTCACTTTCTTTCTTATGTTAAGCAGTGTAATACTATTAACTACAGAAATCATCTTTAGATCCTGCTGCACATGAGTATGTTTCCCCAAAGGTGTTAACTCACTACACATAATTCCTACGCTGGTTCAGGAGTGACAAAACAGAAGGACAACTGCTGTTGTTGGTCGGATAAATATTTAACCAAATAATTGGTTAAAATATTATATGATTTTGAAGTAGGATTTCTTAGAATAAGACAACTTTTTTATGATTCTGACAATATTTATACTTCATCTTTCATGATTTATTACTAGATAATAAGGCATATATTCAAGTAAAATAGTGGTTTTAAGTATTATTTCAGATTGTTTTGCTTAAGATAACTTGTAGAGGAGTTCCTAAGTTAGACTATGCTCCTGCAAACTTTTTTGCTTGTACCTAACTTGAAATTACTTGACTTGCCTGCAATTACTGAGAGGCATACAGAATTGTTTGCAGGACTACGTTTATGAATAGGAGGTACTCCATAGAGGATGATGCTCATTCTAAAAGTAGTTCTTTCTGAAAGAGAGATCCTTGTACTGAAATCCTAATGTATGGGTGACACCAGGCTGGAAGATGGGAAATCATCATTAAGGCTTTGTAATTTTTGCAGTCCAGCATTATCAATTAACTATGTAAAAGTGGCCTTCAGCTCCATCAGAGAAAACAAAATAATTTTAATTATCTGCAACATATTTAATTTGAGTTACCTTTTGGTAGACAATCATCGCTTCATAATTCAGTAGATTTGCTTCTAGTTGTATTAAATATATATATATATAGGCATATATATATATATATATGAACAGATTTTGTAATGGAACTGAAAGATATCACCCATGACTTTTAGTCATACATGTAAGATTTTCAATAAAAAATATTAAAAAAAAACCCCAAATGAACCATGTGTATGCAGTTTAATGACAGTGAGATATGCTGCAAGAGTTAAGCAGGTATTAAATCAGCAAGGTGCTGAGAGAACAGGTTTTTATTAATTTCCTTGTTGTTTGTGGGAAGACAATTCATGCATCTGGATTAAGATGTCAAAAATACCGATTTTAACACATAACACTCAAAGGAAATTTATATGTGGTTTAGACTAAACAGCACAATTCCCTTCCTTTTCCACCTTCTATAGCTGTGAAAAACGAAAAAGCTCTCCTGTTATGAAACTATGTTAGGGTTTGGGGTTTTTTGTGTGTGTTTTCTATGGACAGAAATATGCTTTAATCTAAAATCATGAAAACTCTTGCATATCTATGTTTTCTTTTGCACAGTTCCAAGGTAAGGGTAAATTTGTTGTTATATCATATATGCCTACCTATTGATTATGATATTGTAGTAAGAAAGTAAGGTGGAAATTCCAGATGTTTGAAGACAGATGTTACCAAAATATACACATATGGTCTATGTAACACACATACTATATAATGCCCTACCTAAGTTACCATACCATAAGTATACCATAAGTATAGGTTTTCGTATCTAGTTAAAATTCTTTCTTTCAGTGTTTTTTATATGAAGTAGCCCAACACCATGAAGTATACTCTACTGACTAAATCGTGTGAAATATTTTCTGTGTCCTGTTAAGAATTTATATGAAAAAAATTAATTAGAAAAACCTTTTAAAAACACTTTCTATTTTATTTATTTAATTAACTCTCTAGAAATTGTCAATACCTAATGGAGGTCACAAGTCTTCCTTAAAAACTATGTCAAACATTGCAACCATACCCATCTTATGGTGAAAATCCAACACCTCTTTTCTTCCTCCATATGAAAACTGAAGAGGCTGATTTAAAATTGAGATTTCCAAGTGC
>VZTM01035131.1:15526-25576 GCA_013400555.1 Jacana jacana | reverse complement strand
CATCTATAGGTTGATACAATTTATTCAATGATTTTGAACCATTTTGAATCATTGCTTGCAGACAGTTCACATTTTCAAACCTTTCTGTTCTATGATATAAATTGTTGTCTTTCATTGCTTAAGGGTTTTTAATGTTATCTTAATCCTAGAGCTGGAGTTTAAACGAAAATACTTAGTATCACTGAGNTGAGCCAATTTTAGATATGAAGAAAATTGGAAAAGTGAATGCTTTCTAAATAGTCTTGTTTACATTCAGAATGGTTTTTACCACTGAGTGACAACGCATGAAGTTATACAATGGAATTAAATGTAAAATGTTACAAGGCTTGTCGTACTTCATAACCCAAATATTATAGATGACATCTAGTAATTGCTACTTCTAGCGGTGCTCCTTGGACAGGTCAAATTCCTTGCAACTTAGGTTGTACCTTGATCAGATAGAGCTGAGTCTCTTGAATAGCACTGAGGAATCTCCAAACTGGACACACCTAAGTAGTCCTGTGAATACCTGTAACAAATATCAATTGCTGTATTGAAAAGCAATGCATCTTTTAACCCTGAAAATTCAGTCATTTGTATTATGCAAGGGAGATATTTTGAGTAGGGAAAGAAACACAAAGCCTATGCTACACTGGTTTTTCAAACCTTGTGAAGGAAAAGGTGCTCATTAAGTCAGATGATCACATTTGCTATTACAGATGAAAGGGAATTAGGAAGAGAGGACACCTCATCATTCAGTGAAAATAGAAGTGTCACCTGCGTATAAATACATAAGGCTTTCCACAGCCATCAGTCAGACTTATAATAAGGAGAAAAGTACAGCAGGAGATATGACACTGACCCTGGTAATACAGATAATCAAATGGGCTTGGGGAAAAAATTATTTCAGAGTAAAGGTCTGCAGGATGAATGTATTTGTGGGGATGGGAAAGGAGAGATACCAGAGTGGGACAAAAAAGGAGCATCAGGTTAGAACACCACATGGAGAAGCAGTGAGAATGAAAGCTTAAGTGTTCTCTTTCATTTACGTCTTTTTCTTAGATGGTAGAGATGTGATTTTTGTTTAGAGAGGTGATTCTGGAAACAGTAACAAAGGTTTTTGAGTGAGAAAAGACAGCAAGAAGATTTTGGTGCTGATTTTTCACCAAGAACATTAATGGACCTGCACTCTGAGTTGGGCCAACTGAAGAGAGCACGCTGTGGTGGTCATGCATGGTGGCCAACTGAAGGGAGCATGCATGGGGCCACTCTTTGCAGAAAGGAAGCAGCTCCAAAAAGAAAGTGAGCCATTTAGGGAATTGTGAGATTCCACATCAATAACCATTTTGGAGAGAGGAACAAGGATTCATTTTATTTTTCACTCACAAGCAGAAAACCCTGAAAATTCTTTCAATCTTATTTAACTGAATTTCTGAGGAAGGCTGGGCTGGGACTATGCAGAACTTGAATACATTTCCTAAGGCTCACTTGTATGAACTTGGAAAAGCTATTTAGTTCCTGTCCACTACTGATTTCTTTGTTGTCAAGGGGAGATACATGTCCTTCATTTTACAGGAGTTCTTTATTTAGCTAGTGAGATTCTTGGTATATAAACAGTCTCAGAGATGCTGTTTATAGCTTTGATACAGTTGGGTGATCTACATATAGATGTTGGTGAGACAAGAGCAGTCCTAGAAATAGGTTAAGCTAAAAGACTTTTAAGTCAGGCTAATGACAAAGACTCTTCCTTTCTCTCAAGAACAGCAGAAATGTGGATTCATGTAGTGTGTTCATGTGACTTAAAACTCCTCACTGCATTTAATGGAATTGACATTTTTTCATTGGTAAAAATTGCTTTAACAAAATAAGGAAGCTTTTGGGTAGGGGAAAATTATGCACCGCCTGCGTGCTAGCTTGGATTTGCATTCCTGAAGGTAGGTGGTCAAGGAATCCCAGAAATAGAGAGAAGAAAGATTTAAAAGGTGAGTTTGATTTGAATTTTTGAGAAATGGTGGAGCATTGGGAGAAGATCATGGCAAAAGTGCACCAAAGTGGGCTACTAAGATTGCTGGAGGACATCTGTATATTAGTCTGAAAGTGCAAGAAGCGCTCCAAATCCCTGACCCCTGNAGAGAGAGAGAGAGAGAGAAAGAATCATCATGGCAACAGATCTTACACCCAAGCTTGCCAGCTGACAGGATCTCTGACATTTGCTTACAGGTTCTTGGATTGCACAGGATTTATGTTCTTTGCCTCTCTTTGACCCATCTCCACAGATGGGATATAGAAATAGAAACGGTGCTTTGAATATCATTTTCTGCAGAGCTTTTCTGGTTTTCAAGGGTTTTCTCCTTCTCCTGTGGGAGGACTAGTTCTTTTTTCCAACCATATATGAGAAGGGGCAAACTCAAAATAATTTCACATCCAAGAGCATGCCTATCACTGCTTTGCAGTTACATTTGCATTACATTTCTGGCAATGGTCATGAATGACTGGCATCGGTTCTGACTCATTATTCATTCCTCGAAGGATTTGGCATATCAGCAAGAGGCAAAAAACTCTCATTCAATTTCACATTGTTTCTTCCAACAGGCAGATGCACCATGAGTGATTTTGCTGGAGGAATCACTTGGGAAGTGGAAAAGGAAGGTGAAGCCTGGAAGTCCCAGAAAGGGGCACATTTCTGTAGCAATTTAACTTGTGCGAAGAAAATGACTGTCATCAAAAGGGCTACAAATGACAATGTTTACCCAGCTCATTCAAATAGAAGTCCAACAGCTAGTAACTGCACTGGACAGTAACTGCCACTGTAATGGAGCCACTGCTGGTGAGTGACAAAATAGCACAGTGATAGAGAAGAGGGGGATAAAGGGAATGATTATACAGATTAGATCAAAAGCAAGTGAACGGGAGGTGAATGTGGGAATTATAGTCAAAGTCTCAGAAACATCTGTGATTTTTTCCTTCTTGCTTTTCTCTACTCTTACACCTCTTGCTTCCCATTCTGGGGACCTCTTTTGAGCAAAGTTGTAACAAAGAAGGGAGATAACTCCCAGACTCATTAAACATTGCAATAAGCCCTGAATCTTCATTTTCAAAAACCAGTCACACATTACTATTAGCTATGTTCTAACTCGCTTTTCCCCTCTGATATCCCCTACAGGCTCTATAAGCATCTGTGGGCTGTGTCTTCATAGCCATTTTTAAGTGTATTCCACCAACCTTCACTGACAGTGCTATTGACAAATGCCTTTGTAACATCATGACTAGCTAAATTAATAGCAGCAAATGTGTCAATTAATTTTAAAATACAGAAAATAAACCACCTTCCTTTTCAAATGATACTAAAACAGACAAACACAGGCAGGGTCATTTATCAGCCATTTATCCTTAATTTGAGACATCTTCAGTGATAAATACTTGCTTGATTAAATGAGACAGTCATTCATATTAAGTATTAGAGATAAGAATATCAACACTTGGTTGAACACTTAAAGCTTTAGGAAGCAGCTCTGTGAAACGAATCTTTAAAGGAGTTTCTGTCACAAACAGCTCTGTAAAATGGGGTTGGCTGGTCTTTCTCTTACCAGATGTCAAGATTCTCCTTTAACCCAAGACCGGCTGGTTCAAGAGAAGGAGGTGAGCACTGCTGGGCCTTCAGCAATGAGCAGAGAAGCCTACCAACCCTCTCATCAGAAACAGCTACACAGGGCAACGTTACAGCAGAGGATTGTGCCTTTGGGATCGTTTCTTCTGTGGAGCAAGATGAAAGAGTCATGGCTGGCAAAGGCCCTAAAGGGCAAGAAAATGAAGGAATGAGAGGCCAGTAACTATGTGGGACATTACACACACAGTACTATATTAAAGGAGCTCAATGTCACTCATTTCAAAGTGAAGATTAGGTTTGCAACTAAAACATCAATTCAGTGCTGCATGTGTATGTTTTTAAACTAATTTTAGCATCACAGAATTCCACCACATTTCCCACCGGGAATTCCTGGAAAATGAGACTCAGGTAGTTACCCGGCATATAAAACCTCAGCCTTAGCAGTCAAAGTTCAGAAAGGTCAAAATTCCCTGGAAGCAGGACCTTATTATGTGTAGTATGAGGTAACTGCAGTAAAAGAAAGACCCACCTACAGCTATTAAAAATACATGGAACGTTGTCTCCCTCCAGAACATTGCCACTGATGTTTTTCAATTACACTGATGTGAGTTTTAATCAGATTGAAATATGTCTGCATAATTAGCTATAGGGACATTTGACTGATGTAGCAACATCAGCAGAGAAGTAAAAAAACAGCCATAATATCTATAATGTTATGATAATGAACAATTAGAAACAGCAATGTGTTATCTGCATTCTAATTGCTCCTTGTATAGTGCTCAGAGAGGTTTGATTGGGGATGTGGTTTTTGCTTAGATTCTTGCACAAAGCCCAATTACAGCAACAAAAATGTTAAGTTGGCTTTTGTGGGTTTCAGGTGAAATACTCCTTGGACAAAGAGATGGAAGAGCACAGAAGCCAAGGTTAGAATTGCCGTGTCTTCAGTATAAGAGCAAATCAGAGACCCCTTTCCAATGTCTGTGATTTAAATTTGTTCCACCTTCTAGCTGACCCATACATGTCTGAGACAAGGCATGAATGGCATGTCCTGCATGTGCTGTGCTGGTATTTCTGTGTCATCACTGTCTTCATCGTTTTGGCAGGGACATTTGGTAAAAGGAAGCCAGTTCTTCAACCCAAATGTTACAGAGGCAAGAATTTGTAGGATCTTCAGTTAGTGGCAGCTTGGTTCAACCTGAAAAAGAGGGTTACGTGCCCTCTAAGCATCTGTTGAAGAGAGAAAGGAGCTCATATACTAATCTCTCTAATCTGTCATTGGCAGAGGTTATGGTAACCTTACAGCAGAGGCAACTCCTATGGATATGCCAGATGGTGAGATAAGAGGGAACAAATTGCTCACTGGAGAAGATGGCCCTATTTTGTAGTTTATTGCCAGGCCCAGTCCCAGCATAGGCCCTGTGAAACATAATTTCTAAAGGTAGTATATGAAGTTGCAGTTTTAACTCCTGTTGGGATAGCAGGTGTGCAGGCAGTCTGGGAACACAAGGACTATGCAAATTGCTGCAAAGAGAGCTGTCTGAATTCCCTGAAAGGAAAAAGACACACTTTCTGTGACCAGATTCGGGAGATGAGGCAGATCTAGAAAACTTTCATCAAGAACCTCTCTCAAGAGGCGTCTCAGGCTATTTCAGTTAAAACTGTTTTGTTTACAGTTATTCATTCATACATATTCATTCACACTGTCTAGATTCTGGGTCTGTAAATATACATTTTGCATATTTTTTTTTTCTTATCTCATTACAGGTGACTGATTTTTAGCAAAAGTCAATAGCACCGTGAATTAATTGCCAGAATGAGGTATCAATCTTTTTCCTGTAGGATATCTTGAACATTTTTCTCTGTTAACAAATTAAACTTTGTTGCAATTGTTTGCAATTAAGCTTTCTTGAGTTGGGACCATCAATGTTTTAAAAATACCTTCTTATCTTTATTGTAAGAATTCAGAGTATTCAGACTTCTCTGATTTTACATTTTAGCTACGCTGAGGTCAATTCATTAGCTGACAGAAATCCATCCAGATAAAATATTGGCATCTAGTTGTATACTTTGGGCTTGTTCAACCAACTCACTCCATTATCCTGATTTGTAAAGCTGGCCTTCTAAGTGTGTCGTATGTATTACAGTGACACATCCTATAATCAGTTCAGTCATCCTGCTACAAGAAACAAAATGAATGGATATACCATTACATATCTTACTTGTCTGTTGTAGATATTTTTTTATTTGTAGTTTAATTTCTCTATTACATGTGTTAGGATGTGTTAAGCAATAAGAATAGCTGTACTGAATTGATTACCTCTTTTAATTGAATTTTGAGTTTTGAGGACCCATATGATGGTTTTAATTCTGTGAAGTATGTGGGAGGAGGGAAGTATCAATAATTGTTGGAACAATGAATTAGCTAAATGCCTTCAATCTCAACAGAATGCACATGGGGGAAAAAGCAAAGTAGACTGAGAGTAATACCTCCATAGAAGAATATCCATTGCAGTCAGGGATAACAGAGGCCATTAACCCTTCCTTTGCCAAGCTCATGTCTATATTGCATAATTAACAATAGGATCCATTGTAAGGTCTGAACATTTAGGCTTGCCTTGTCCCTGGGCAAACATTCCCACAAAAAACTTTCTCTTACTTTTCATTATTTGCATTTTATCTGCTCTCTCCACAGTGTTCATTTCCATCTGTGTGTATGAACATAGTTGCATGTCCAACAGTTTGTTGTGATGAGTGATGTTAGGACCCCTTCTTCCTCTGGAATCTCACCATTTCTTACTTTCAAAGAGGAATTGTGAGAAGGAACTAAAGATCTATGTGTATTCAGTAATTTTTCTTATCTCCTCATTCCAAAGTGGACAGTTTAAAAACTGAGATTACAGTAGAGTTCAGGTCTGGGTTGATCAAACTTGTGACTCCAAGCAAGTAGTCAGGGTTTTCCTGTAGAGATTGCAGAGGAGAACGGACTTGAAGTCAAGATTATAGGTTAATAATGCAGTTGTGGATGTTTCCATTAATAACTACTTACCCATGAACTACCTTTGTCTTGAGATCACCCCTTGGAAAGATATACCAATTGTAAGCCTTCTGTGGCAAGTGAAGCTCTGAGCTGAAAGAAACCTTAATGGGATTTTTCCATAGTCAATATGAATATAAAGGCCTTTGTTGCTAATGAGACTTTTCAAATGCCTTAGTATCTCTACAATGCACATGCCAGACTGTGTCCCAATTTTAGCTGAGACTATTATTCAGGTGAGACATTTTTGTTTTATATTTTCCCCTTCTCTCACTATGGAGTGCTGCAAAGTGCTTCTGGGAAATGATGTTAGAATAATACTACATCTAAATCTTAGCTAATGACCTGATGCCTTTCAGTACTGGGAAGAATGTGTATTTACTCACTATTTTTCAAAATATATTCAAAATAACTGGCTCATGGCTTTGAATTTGTTCCTGACTGCCTTGAGAAAGTGTTTTAGGTAATGGAGAGTTGAGGATGAAGTTTTGAGGTCCTCATAGATCTCTCTGGATAATGGAAATGGGCCTAGCTCTATTACTGAAGTGATGACAGGTTAGCTTTATTACAAAATATTAGAAGGAAATAACACATAAAGAGAATTAGAAGCACTTGGTTGCCATTAAGAATCAGCCATGATATTTCACAGATCCAGTAATTGCTAATATATTGCTAACTGCCATGTAATTTTAAGTATCTGGTAAATAATTAATTCTATTGAAATTTCAATTGAAATTTCTGAATTACAGGTTACTTGAAAAAGAGATTATCTATTAAAGCTGAACAGAATGTAATAGAATCATACACTGTCATTGGTGACTCTTAATGGATGTGTGTGGACTCTCAAAAATCTTATTAATAGATCCTTTATATGTTTTATTAATGATATTAAAATAGTCAGGATATTTTATTAATAATATTATTAATAGTACTACTCCAGGCTTTCAAAATGAAGACATGTATTAAAAAGTAAATTACTATTAATTGTGGGCACAATATAATGGCAATCTTTATTGAGGGACTTACAAGGTGCATGCATGTGGTCTCACATAGCTTATTAGTAATTAGTATTCTTCCAGATAATTTCAATAAAAGACATGTGTATACTTAATAGTGATATGTATCATTAATTTGAATTCTGAACTTATTCTGTTTTTTTGGTTATGTTTACTGGGTTTGTTTTCCCCCCACTGCTCACAAAAGTGGTTGCAAATGTGTTCTTGTTTATCCATTTGGTGAATAATTACTGTTGCTGTGTGTACTCATGTTTGTATATGAATTTGGGCGTTGATGAAAATAGAATATCATACACTTTTATCCTCTGCTGAAAATTATAGCCAAATGGTGTGGAGCAGAAAGAAGCCAGAAAAAACCCTGTGTGATTTGAATGACCAGCTGTACAGCACAAGACTCCTGGTGTTACTGGAGTTTGACTGGTAGTCATTTCTTGTGCTGAAGAACTGTCAATTTTATCGAGAGTAAATGAAGTGTGAACCCAGTGATCTATTTGTGAAAAGCAGTTTGAACTAATAAAATATGAAAAAAAATATGTTAAGGAATCATTGGCCAATAAAAAAAGTGTCTAATTAATCAGATTAATTTACTGATGTTATCAACTCTATTGAGCAGGATCTATTACAAAGGGCTGATAAAGTATTTTTCACCCAACCAGGCAATCAACGTATTGTATATGCACTGAGCCATTTGGGAATTTTGGAGTATTTCCCAGTTTTTAGAGAATTTTAAATTCTCTAAATTTGCTAAATCCCCTGCTTTCCTTTGAGAGTTTCATCCAGCATTTGCAAAAAATGTTGGTTTAATTATTCTTGGGTTTCTTTTCTTTTTTTTTTTATTTTTTTTTGTCTCAGGTCACAGAATGACAATTTCATTACTTATTTGGTCTTCTCTATATTTCCAAGAAATGATATATGAGATCAAAATAATTTCAGAAGCACCCCTGTTTGTTTTTTGGGCCAATATAAATGCGGTCAACCTTTCTGAAACACCTTGATTACAGCCTGGCCAAGAATGCAAGGGACAAGGGTTTCCACAGGGCTGGAAGATGATGACTCCAAACTTGCCCAAATATTTATAAGAGGAAGTGCTAGACCACACAAAACAGTTACCTGTGAGAATTTTCCAGACTTCTCTCAAAGCTATTACACTCTTGAAAAAATGTTATAGTTCAGGACTACAAACTATGAACTAACCTTTTGTGAGCAGGGGAGCCTAGATGAGCAATTACAACTTTGTTTGAGCTGTTTTAAGGTCTTACTCACAATCAGACAATGCTAGTTGACAATCAGTCTAATCCACTGCAAAATAGCAGGTAACTCAAAAAAGCCCACTGTTTTACTTAGCCTTACTTACACTGTTTTTACACTTAGCCTTACTAAGCGGTGACCCTTTTGCAACACAGGTGTCCAGAATAGGGACAATTAGGAGCTCATGCCTTAGAGTGGCACTGGCTAAAGCAATTTCTTTAGCTTTTTGCTGGTCCTGTTTCTCAGCTCATCACCCAGTAAAATTCCATGTAACCAGCTTTAGAACAATCAGTTTCTACATCCAGACTTTCAGGGTGCTCTGGCTTCCTAACTCTATGGATGCGGTTCCATGGAGTACTTGCTTTCAGTCTCAGATTGAAGAACACACTTATCCTCACCTGTACACTCAGATCCTCAATTAAGTTTCAACTTACTACTGAAATAATCAGATCTTAGGTATGTTTCCAAGTCCACAACAACTGCGACAGAGCTTGAGGAGTTAGCCCTTTGCAGATAGCATAAGAAACAGTTGATGTGAAAAGCATGTAAGAAAACTAACAGCAAAGAAGTTTGGCTTTTGATGTTCTAAGGACCAGGACTACCAGCATGGCCTGGTTACTTGTGCTGTTTCATAAATGTGTAACAGCTAGAAACAATGGTTAGGTACATTTTTAAAGTGGATTTCCAACTGCTTCTTTTTACTGGGATGATGCAGACAAAGTACAGGTGATCTCTAGATCCCTGGATGGCACTAGAAATCTGTAAACAGCTGGGGGAGATAGTTTTATGTAAGAGTGTTTCCAAGGCAATGGTTATTGAGAAATGTTTTAATTTGAACTTATTAATGTGAACCACAGTCTGCTGGACTCTGAGGACCCCGGTAATGTCAATAGCTCAGAATCTATAGGCAAATAATAGGTTGGTGTGTGTGTGTGTGTGTGCTATAAAATCTGACTTAAAACTAACCTTGTGTTACTTAATCAAGGGTTTTGTGCTCCTTTCCTCAGACACAAAGCTTATTTTAAATGGAATAGGCATGTCTAAATGCCTTTTAAGATTATACTCAGGCTCTACTGCTTCTTTGTGCAGTTTCCTTCATATAAAGTGGGGTCTAAACCAGACTCTTTCCAACCTAAATGATTCTATGGTTCTATGATTCTTTCGCT
>VZTM01035126.1:10374-28710 GCA_013400555.1 Jacana jacana | reverse complement strand
TTAAGTAAACTATAAGGGCTATTTCTTTAGAAACATATGCCAATCATATGACCAAACAAGATTGTGCTTTGCACTTATATATCACCATTTCTTGGACTAGTGCAATACTGACAGATTTTGAAAATCCCTTGGTTATGACCTCAAGAGATGCTTAGCGAATTTATTTACATTAAATCCATCAGGGCAACAAAGGCTAAATAAAACTTATCTCATCGCTTTTTTTTTCCCCTTTATCTTGATTATATGCAGTACCGTAACTGGCAGAGTACCAAGGGCTAAAACTCTGATGTTTTCTCTGCTTTCTCTGATGTTGGTGTACTAGCAGCTTAAACAGCAGTTTTCCTGCCAATTTAAACTTCTACTTTTTAATGAAGAATTCAAACCAGAAAAGTTAAGCATTCCTTGGGTTTGGTCTTTAGTAGGAAGTAAGTTTGAATTGGCACTGTGATTGCTAAAGCTCTTCTTTAAAATCTTATTGAACCAAAACTGGAAATTCTGTTTAAATCCTTGTAGTTGTCTAAGAACATAAAATACCAAAAGAGTAATAAGCAAAATAAGAAATAAACCCCCTCAACAAATACATTTTACAACTTCGATTTTGGAGAAACAAGCTCCTCTTTCATTTCTTATTTATTAATTTTAAGTAAAATCATTCAGGCCTAACTCATAAGAGAAATTCCCCCTTTGAAGGTGACCTCAAATCTCTCTCAAAATATACAGCAACATAAAATATACACAGAGCATTTTATTCCTATACCTGCACCATCACAGAAAGGTTATTTCCAGTCTCTGAAATAACATTGCAGATTTCTCAGGGTTTCTGTATATTTTATGTTGAGGAGCTCTAGAAGGTTTCCTTGGTTGTAACCCAGTGTTGTGGTTTACTATTCACTGGAAGGGAAAAAGAGGCACAAGAGACTTTGTGGTGCCATGGAACAACATGCAAAGAAACTTGTTTTCCTTCATCTCTCCTCCTATATATATTCCACATTTTCTCTTAATGGGTTTGGGACAAATGACCAAAACAGTTTATGGGGTAGGACTATCGTGAACAGTTGTGATCTTCCAGCTACTGTCCTGAGTTGCTGGTAACTGTGTGACTAATTTGGAGGCCTTTACAAAAGCTGTAGCATTATCCGGCCATGGATCATATATGGTGTGACTTACTGAAAGTTAAACACTCACCTCCTTTCCTAGCTAGTAAACAGCTTGATCCAGCTATTAAGGCAAGAGGAGATGCCTGAGCCTGTGCTTATCCTGAGGACCCAGGAAATTGTCATATTCTGGAGGTTTCCAGAAACAGAGCTGCCTGCCTTCCAACATGAGTTAGATGCTATAATACATTCAGAATCTGGGCTCGCGCAGTTATTCAGAGCTTAAACTTAAACACGTGCTTCCATATTTAACTGGCATTGATGATATTAGTCATATTGCCTAAGAACAAGCTCATCTTCAAAGACACTGAACTTTTATGGCTCTCGTTTCTTCGTGTTAAAGGTGCTCTGCACCTTAGAGAAGGCAGTATACTTGCTTAACTGTTTATTCCCCTTCCATCAGGTGATGAACTGGAGATACGGTGACACTGAAATGATGTCTGAAAACTATTATTAAATTATGTTTACTTTTCCAGAATTTATGGAATGCTTTTTTGATTGTCAATAGATCTGCTAGTGAAGATTTAGTTGTGTTTTCAGTAGTCCCATTCACCTTTTTGTGGGAAGACTTGAAGTTTAGTTTATAAAGATAGAGAAAATTGCTGGATCTACAACATAACTGCAGCAGCATCTGCGCTAACATAGACCATCATACACACATCCATCCCTTGAGCTTAGTCCTCATTGGAGCCATGGCTCATAATTAACAACTATCAGCTGCTGTGATTACTATATATTTTGAATTACATCTGTATTCAGGCTAATTTTCAGATTCTGTATTATAATATACCTCCTGTGTTGCAATGAGTGTTTGGACAGGCTTTCAGAAACCAGGCCTTGTATAACACTAGGTACATTTCCTTATGTTTCAAGAAGAAGCTTCAAGAGATAGAATGAAACTGACTTAGTTGGACTGAATAGGATTTTGACATCCTAGATGTCATGAGGGTCGAACACGATGAACTACATGAAGAGGTGCTGGAGTATTTGACTTAAATTGTTTCTTTGAAGAAAGTATAAACAAGGCTTTATATGGTGTACCTTTTCTAAACAGTTAGGAGGTCCTCCTCCCTTCAGGTTCACCATGCCATCAGGAGCAGAACGGGATGGCCTTTTTCAGGGGGAGAACACAGAAATTTTATTTCTCAGGAATGGACACTAAGCACAATCAGCACTCCTGAGATTGTCTGAAGGCTCCAAATTATGATGATGCCCTTGCAGAATCAAGAACAATCAGAATCCTGAGGCAATCAGAACATACAGATCCCTGAGATCTACGTGAATATTCAACCAGACACCATCAGATATCTGTTCTATTTTGGTTGAAAGGGACTTTTCTGCAAAAATATGTAGAGATGTGTAGCTACTCCTCAAAAAAAGTGCTTCTCTGCTTAAGTCCTGCTTTAAAATTTCTCTTTACCTGTGGCTGAATAAAGCACAAGGTTGGTTATTTGCAGTGGACTATGAACTCAATGCTCAAAACCAAGACAAACAATGCAAGGATTGGATGAAATATTTGCTGAAGCATTTTTGTCAGCCAAACGCAGGTAATATACATTACAGATTTACACCACAAAGGAATAACCACTGTGTGCTGGAGATCACCACAGAAAAAGTGTAATAATGTTTCTGTATTAAAGTGAGTTCATCGCTATGTGATTTTCTAACCAAAATGACATCCACAAACTTCCAAGACAAGCATGTTTCCAAAATGTCTTTTCTCCTGAAACCTTCATGCACATCTAGCATTTCTCTAAACTCTGGTGCTGAAAGACAAAGGGGAACCCAGCTGTTATTTGAGGATTCATTCTCTTCATACACATCCTTTCTCATCATGACCTGTATTGACAGTTTTGGGTTACTTGGCTGCTCCTTCCTTAATCCATGGGAAACCTAAACTTGGCCAACATTTTGCTCAGTGTGGTTTGTTCCCTCTTCCTTTTCCACGAAGGCTCAACTTTCCTGGCTGACATTAAATAAGCTGGAGGAGCCTGTATTAGTCCCTCACAAATCTGCACGAGAGGGAAGAAAAGGGACAAGAAGGTAATAGTAAACCAGCCACAAATGCTGTTGTCCATGGCTATAGATCCACAGAACAGGTGGCTTATGCCTTTGTGTTTCCCCATGCAGATGATTTGATAGTACAGGACTAACCCCTGAATACAGACACATGGCTCCAGAGACATTTCCTCAATTTATGGGGTGAGGGAAAACAGCAGAATATATATTTCAGAACATATTAGATATTTCTGAAATACTTGATGGTACATATACTGTGTGTTTAGTACGTGCATTATACCTCAAAGTATTCATGCATGGATATTTACTTTTATTATTTATAGACCAGTTACCACACCAAGCCCACTTCCAGGCATCAAGAATAAACCTGTATTTCACAGTTATTTTTATAACCAGTAGTAAATCTTGTAGATGGTGTGAGTACTGTGAAAGTTATCTGACCTTGAGCAAGAAGAAAACCCCACAGAAAGATTTCTGTCTCAGAAGCATCAAGGTCTGCCTGAGAATGGTTGTTTATTTGCAGCTGGAGACAGTTTGGATCTATCCTAGGTTCATTATTAAAATGAAAAAAAACATGCACACTTAACCCAAATAATTCAAAGCCAAAATTACTTTCATTTGCAGTGGATTGAGCAAAGTGTGGGGCCAGCAGTTTTTGGAAATGGCTTCTTCGCGATTCTCCAAGAAATGTACACATCAGCATTAAACAGCCATATCCAGCTGAAAGACCAACATCAGGAAGAGCACCAGTACTGTATTCTGTAACTTGCACCACACCATATGCTTATGTTGCCCAAAAGTATTCCAAATAGCTCTCTTTCCCTGGTGCCAATGATGCTTTAAGGAGCCAGAAGACTGCCAGTAAACAAACAGTTAGTAGCACCAGTGATTAACAGATGTTGGAAGAAACTGGGAGAAACCACCACAATCATCTGTTAGATTCAGCCTGCACAAAACAAGGAATTTTCCCAAGGCAGTCTGCATGGTGTGAATTTATAATTGCAAAAAAATTAGAGACACATGAGTATTTTTCAATTAGCACTGGAAAGATACCTCTCTACAGTAGTAACAGGCTGTGCCTGTCTGAGCAGTTACATATAGTAGGCCTTTCTTGGGCTCTGAAGGCAAAGTGGATGTCGTGTCCATGTGCTTGAATCTTCCTCTCAGAACAGGGTGCCCACATGGCAGATACTGCTCTTGAAAGACAACCTCCTGAATCTGTGCATCGTCTGAGGGTGATGTTGGGCCACAGACTGTGTGAGCAGCCTGGCCAGTACCAGCCAGCACTTTGACCTATGCTGCAGCCCTGCTGCAGCAGGGTAGGTTTAGGCTGAACATTAGGAAAAAATTCTTCACAGAAAGAGTGGCCAGTCACTGGAATCGGCTGCCCAGGGAGGTGGTTAAGTCGCCATCCCTGACTGTGTTTAAGAGTAGATTAGATGTGGTGTTGGGGGATATGGTGTAGGGAGAACTTTGTAGAGTAGGGCTGATGTTTGGACTCGATGATCCCAAGGGTCTCTTCCAACCGAAATGATTCTATGATTCTACAATAATATCTGCTGTGAGGCAAATTAATTCTAATTCCACTGGCTCTGCAAGTACTGGTCAGAGCTAGGTTAAAAAAAACACATCAGATGGGGCAAAAAAGGCAAATATTACAGGAATTCTTTATTGAGCTCTACTGTAGTAGGAGTATACTGAGTCTTTATTTACACTTTGGCTACCTGTGGGTTATTGAGTACAAAGTGCTACACCCTGTCTTGATAGAACTGTCTTCTATATTTCTATCAAAAATAGTTCTAGCTTTGAGAATATAAGAACATAAAATTTGGTATGCATCAGAGTCAATAGCCATGTAATCCAGGATTTCTCCTCCGAAAATAACTGGACACGGATTAATGAAGGAAAATCCACAAGCATGGAGTGGACAGAGTGATAATGGTTTTGGAACCTTTTCTTCGTCTTGCAAATCATGGTTGGGGGATTTCCTGAACAAGAGTCAGTAGGTACATCGCTATAGTTAATAGACCCCATGGTTCTTCATGTCAAGAACCTATTGGACTTTTTTATGGCTTTATTAGAGTTTTTGCTTTCAAAATATCCTGCAGCAATAAGTTCCTTGATTTAATTACACATTAAATAAAAGAGCATCTCTTTTGATATTTTAAACCTCTACCTGATCACTTCTTATGACATGAATCATGGTCATTAATTTTCCTGTATTCCTTTTTGCCATGCCATTTATGACATGGAGTATCCTCCTTCCACTGCAATCTCTCTTTTCCTACTCTGGTCCATCTGTCTTACATGAAAACCTTCTGTATCTATCATCACCACATCACTTTGTATGTAACATTCTATTTTAACTTTTTGGGGTAGGGCTGCACACAGAGTAGGTAAAATAACTACAGATTCATAGAGTAGTATAAAGAATACTTTCTGAAGGTTGTGAAAAAGGGCAAAGCACTGATTTGTCCACAGTGGAGCAAATAAGAACTATTTCTATGAATAGAAATACTTAAGTTAATCTCTCCTTTCAAAATGTCAGTAAGCCATTGGATGGGGTTGAATATCTGAGCTACTTGATCCAGCTGAAGTTGTCCCTGCTTATTGCAAGGGAAGTTGGACAAGATGGCCTTTAAAGGTCCCTTCCAACCCAAACTATTCTATGATTCTATGACTTAGAAAACCTTATTGCAAAGAAGAATACACATCTGTTAATAAAAGCAGCCATCAAAAGCAATATACTATTCTACAGTGAAAGCATAGGAGAAGTTGTGATATAAAAGCTCAAATATTCCTCAGATCACACAACTTTATGTTCATTTCTCAAAATTTCCGTAAAAGCAATGCAGACTTAGAGGCCAAACTTTTACATTCATCTTCCATCAACTTCAGTAACTGATATTTAGCAGTAAATTCATGAGAGTTGCAAGTGTTCAACCTCTGGAAAAATTTGGCTGCTTTTAGAATTTAACCCTGAAAGAGTAAAGCTGGAATGAGTCACTTTAAAGCAGGTTTTCAAGCATCTAATGGCAACCATCTGGGACTATGTACTAATGTCAATTCATCCTTTCTATATCCCCCTGTTCAGCTATAGCAGCTCAATCCTGAATCTGTGATGTAAACCTAAAGTCCTATACCATTCTCATTCAGTAACAGAAAATCTTCAATAAACTGATGTTTCCAAGATCTCAAAATACAGATCATCAATGGAACGTATTCTTCCTAGTAATCATAAAGAGTATTTTACAGGTACAAGAAATGTGGTGCAAACAAACTGAGTCCAAAGATGTCTCTGTGTCATCCCAGTGACTTCACAAACTACCAGAGCTTTTCTGCTGTGCTTACTGTGATGTCACAGGAGTCTCTGGATGTGTAACCTTACAGGCATATACAGTCCATAGCTATCTGCGTTGTTCTCTTCCTTTCTATTTATCCCCAATGCTAACATAAACTTTTAACTATAAAATGTTTTGATTTATGACAAAAAAGTTAGTTAGGAAAGTTGGAAACTAAATTGTTCAGTGGAATCTTTATCCTTTGGTAATGTAGTCAGTTGAGCAAAAGCATTTTGATTCACACTATTCCAATTTAACTTCCTGTTGTAGCTGACCCAAAAGCTGACCATTTTTATGTTTTGTATCTTCAGGAAAACAAAAAATGCAGTGATACTTCTTAATCATGGCATTTCATACTACATCTTTTAAGATTTTGCCTTAGTATACACAAAAACTGCAACAAGAGTCATGTAAATATATAAAGGCTTTCTATTGTTTCTTTCTAAAATCCAGTGTTGAAATTATTTTACTGACACTGTAAATTAATTTAATCATTTTTGTAACAAAAAAAATAAAAAAATGGGACTTTCTGTTTAGTTTGATAGCATAGCTGGAAATGTAACTGCAACTTAATATTAGGCCTGAATTTATTCTCTTTAGAATGATGTCTTAATTGCTCCACTTCTGTATTTGAGCTCTATTATTTCTTTTGTTTTACGGTTATATCATATACTTTCAGTTTTGCTTTATACACATTTACTGTTGTATACTGTCAAGTAAATAAGAAGAAAAAGGGCATAAATACTTTATTACTATGTTCTTTTATAATCTTCCCACTGCCTAATGGTTATAATTAATGCAACTGTAATAAATTTTTGCATGTTATTCAAAATTCAAAATATAAACATGCTCTAAAAACCAGTCCTCATGCAGAGCACATTGTAATGCTTTGCATTTTTGTTTCCATAGTGGAGGATCTGGACCAAAATCTGGAGTTCTAAACATATCTTTGGTTGGTTTCAAAGATTTCCCCTGAATTTGAGGTACAGGTTAGGTTTTAACATCTGTTTAAATTTAAACCACTTAATCAGTTATTAAATTTTAAAATGTGTGTGTGCAAGAGAGACAAAGAAAGAGAGAAAGAGAAAATGCATGCAGAAGAGAGCCTGGCTTGGCAGGAATTTCACATGCTGTTGCTAGAAAAGTTTGTTTTGCAGTCAGTAAGTTTACCCACATTATACACTTTTGTGTACAACTGTACAACAGTACGTTGTAGTAATTTTTAGTATTATTCATAATCCCAGTATGATGTCACATAGTCCACAATAGATTTGGATTGATTTTTTTTCCCTTCCAAATGCTGTATTCCTGAATACCCAGTATCTGTCCAATCACCCCCATACCTAATGTGCAACAGACGGAAAGGGCAAGTTTCCTTCCATGGTTCCAAACACACACTAAAATGCTCAAAAACTCAAATTAAACTTGACTAGTTCAATGCCCTGAATGAGAATATCTCTTAGGTTTCCCTTGCACAACAACAGTATGGGGAGGTGAGGGGAAAGGGCACTGAGTTTCCATGAATCACTTCTATTATTCTCTATTCCTCTTGTCCTTCAGTCCCTTGCATAGATGCATCTTTTCCCCATCTTTTGCCTCCTTAGTCTTATGCATCCAAAGTAAAAACCATGTCCACTATGTAATTTAGGGTAGCTTCTACATCTGTGGTGTTCAGACAAGGCATAGTAAGATGTAAGTAAACAGAGAAATTACATTCCTTAGTGGGGCAAGGGGGCTGGAGAAATGGGTCTTTCCTGTGTTTTCCTCTTATGATAAAAAGGTGTGGCTACATGAGGATTAGAGATGGAATGAGTATTTGCATGTGTATGCATTTATGTATACCATCTAATGGGGGAATAAGTGTTGTATTGAGCACTGGATATACAGCACTTCAGAGTTGCCTAAATGTATTCTTTTGAGTTTACATTGCAGTTTTCCACAAGGTTTGTAAATTATACTCACAGCGCTCTTCCAGAAAAATATAATAAAATAAGGAAATGTTTTTCTTTTTTTTTAGTACTATTTTACCTTATTATTATTATTATTATTTTAACCAAAATAGAGAAAACTTTTTACTTCTTTGGCTCAGAGGAATTGAAAGTAGTGTTATCTACTGCTCAGTAGTAGAATAGATTCATAGAATCGTTTAGGTTGGAAGAGACCCTTGGGATCATCGAGAACAACCATCAGCCCTACTCTTCAAAGTTCTCCCCTACACCATATCCATCAGCACCACATGTAATCTACTCTTAAACTATGCCTGGGCAGGGCCAAGCCAGAGTAAGCTCTGGTGGAGGTCCATAGTAGAATAGTCAATCAGGTAGCAAGATCAGTTCAGATAGAGGTGATGTGGGCTCAGTGTGCTTCTCTCAGCATCACTTAGGAGCCCCTGAAACATTCCCATACAGTTGCTCTGTATTGTGAACAACTCTGAGAACATGGTTTAAGAAGTGAGTGAGGGGGATCCTGCTGGCCTTCGCAGTGTGTGACTGTCTTAGTTCCTTTGACACATCTCAGCCTCCTCCTTGAGCAGTTAGGTCCTGGAGCTTTCTATCTATCCTTGTTTCCATCAGAGCCCCAGTACAGCAAGTGGTATTGCGTCAATAACCACTTTGATGCAAAACTACTCAATCATTAGAGGGAATATGTGGCAGTGAAGATATTCTAGCTTTTACATTTTTTATCACACTAGGGCTATTTTTTCTTTCTTTTCCACTCTTATTATTAACCTTTTTATAGAAAATTGGCTTACCAAGAATTTATGAATTAGCAAGTCTATTATAATGATGAATGATAATTACCATTTGAATCCTGAGTCATTCATCAGCTTGTTCACCATATGTCAGGTGATACAAGAGTGCATGAATACTTGTCTGGTGAGTATTTCTCAACTGATTGTTATATTTGCCTGAACTTTGGACCTGTATGCCAAATACTAGGTGAATAAAAATTTAAATTATAGAAAAAAAAAAGTACAGGTAATGTAAGGAGATGGAGAGTGACAGCACAATAAGAGGCAATGCTGGTAGTGACACTTACTTTAGTATTAGACAATTATTAGCTATTTTTAAATTTAGGAAGATACACAGAAAAGTGTGGTATGGCAAATTAAAAACTTATATAAGATGACTATGTAAGGAATTATTTTTACAAAGAAAAAGTCATGTTTGAGAAAGATCTTTCCAATCATGCCAGCTAGCCAGGTCCAACCTGAAGATGCTTAAGAATTTCTGTCCTCGTCATCTGTTTAGGAATGTGAAGGGAGGTAGTGGGTCCTGCCAGGATCCCAGAGAATGGGTGTCTATATGTCCCAATCAGCATTTCCTTTGATCCTACCAGTCTCCTTCCTTGATGGTCTTTAATGACATGAAAAAAATGGAAAAGACACAGGAGCAGAGCTGTCACTGGGCCTCTAAATCCAGCCTGGGGTCTGTGAATGGGGTAGTGTGGAGAAAATTTCTTTTTGTCAGTGCCAGACACAGCGGGGGTATAAATGTAAGATTTCTGTCTCTAGAGTTCTCAGTCTATCTTCTCTCAAAGCACAAAACAATACAAAGGTATCCTCTGGGCCCTCCATAGAAAATCATCTTTTTAGATACGAGTGACATAATTGTAATAGGAATGGGTGCACATTATGTGCCAAGTGATAAAGACTCTAAGGATGAAGTTAACATTAATGATTATAACTTCAACTATTTCTTTTCATTTTGACGTACTGTATCTCTCTTAGGTTTAACAGCTCATAAACTGAAGCCAACTTTCTGAATGATCATTTAATTCTTGAAATGTAACCACAGACTAGGGAGAAAATACTAAGATATTAATCCTGGCGGCAGACAGCAAACGCTAGACCCAAAAGCTTAATGGTGCTGAGCTGAATGGAACATAACAAGTCTGCTATCCTAACAAAATGTAGTCTCTGTCTCTGTGTGGGTTGGGGATGTTCTCTCGCTGCAAGCATCTGAACACAGGCGAACATAAAGTAACAGTTAAACCGAGTAATGTTGCATAACTAAACTGTGGGGATCTTGTTCAGTTTATCTAGCAGGGGGAGCTTTTTTCTAAGACTATTGTTTTAAACAAAGGTCTGATGTTCTATCAACGCCCAGTTTTCTTCACTGTGCTAAAGTTGCAGTTCTGCTTTTTTTATTATTGCTTTGACTTCTGAAAAATAAAAATTTGAGTTCTGTATTTCTGTTCCAAAATTATGCATGTGAAGAAAAAGGTTGTTGAATTTTGGAAAAAAAGAAAGAACCGTGGAATTTCCTGCTGGATCCTCTCAACTTTGGATCAAACCAAGCCCGTGACTAATGGATGAAAATCTTTCAAACATTCAGCTCCCTACACAAATTTGGAAAGGTGAACCCAGAGGTGGGATTCACTGCCAGTCTGTATCTTACAGTGAGTGGCTTTGTGTACGGTGTCTGAATTTAAGTAGTCCATTAAGTAAATGGACTCAATTAGATATTACAAAACACAACATTTTGTGTAAATGATAAGATGCTTTTGATTCAGATGCTCTTGGAAGATGGACAGAAGGGCACCAGAGGGTAGCACAAGGAAGAAGGCTAGCAACAAAATGAATTTGCAACCTAAGACCAAGAAAAATGAAGAAGAGAACATGGTAGAAAATTTTCCTTCAGAGAAGTTCTGAATAAAACTAAAAAAAAAAAAAAAAAAAAGAAAGAAAGAAAAGAAAGCCATGTATCCCTAGGAAAAGGGTTAGGATTTGTGGCCATTAGTTTCAGCAGTAGACTTGCAGAGTAAGCCATTACTCAGACATAAGGAAAGATATCAGAATCATTCTCTAGTCTCCTTTGTATTCTGTAAAATTTAAGCAGTCTATAAAATAGTATGGGGGTTTTTGGTGGCTCATAAGTCATTACCAATGGTTTTGAATGCCTGCAAAAACCATCCACCATTCAGCCCTACCTAATGAGCTACAAATCTGGTAAAGATAACACTTCTGTTTCTGATTGAGGAAAAGCAGTGTAGTAATCAGGTGAACGTTCTCTCAAGGAAAATGCTAAAAAAAAGTTCTGTATGGTGGTAGATACTGTATCCCTGGATCAGCAAAAAGAGCAGAGATTCCCATTGACGCCTCCCACTGGAGGCCCCAGTATTCCTAAGGCCGCCTCTGTATGTCAGCATGTGAAGCTGATCTTTCCCAGCTGACGCTGGGCTGAAATTTCTTGGAAGCAGCTGGGGTGGAGATGTGCCAGACAACCTTAAAAAATAAATCAGTTACAAGTGAACCAGGGCAACCCCCAAGGCCCAGAGGTAGGGCGGGTGTTTTGCTACATGCATTACTAATTAACTGTGAAAAGTTTTGAGCGGTCCCAAAATTTTTTGTGAGTACCAGCTACCTTTTATAAAAAAGGCCATAAAAAGAAGGTAGAAAACGCGGTTCCAGTAACTGAAATTAAGCATACCAGAGTTTTGGGGAAAAAAACCCAACCCACAACCAAACATATTTTAGTTTTTATTTTACTTTTAACTTAATGTGATTCTTCATGTCAGACACAGTGTTCCTTATCATAAGTCATCTGACATAACCCAGAGTGATGCAACTTTTCTATAATGCTTATTCCTTTTTTCACCCATTCCCCAATAATTTTTTCCAGACAAAAAATTACTTCAGCCCGCGGAATGTTTTTGGACTCTGTCCTAACTAGCCAAAGCTTAACCTGCAATTAGGAGTCTTGAATCGCTTGGAAAAATAGGTGCTCTTTGCTCTACCTTGGGGTTCATGTTACAGTAGGGAGTGGGTATTCCAGACCCTTGCACATTCGGAATTCAGGGGCCTCAAGGGAGAGTAAGAATTGCACTAGAACAGCTTGGTTTGAAATAACTGAAGTAAAATAATCATAATTTTAATATTTTTTAAGCCATTTGAGAGATTGAAGGAGTCTTTGAGTTTTATCAATAATGAACAAATTCATTTTAATTTTTTGCAATACCTAAAATCTATGAAAGTCGGGAGTTGCACGCATCTGTTATGGTCTGAATACATTTCCACGGTCTTTCTGGACAACATTTTTCAAGGGAAAATACAGTTTATTTGCATCATTTTATGTAACAGTTGTAATCTAAAGACTTTATAGCATATGTCATAGAGAAAGATTTCTGCAGTTGCCTGTCTCTGCCAGAAGCAGTTATCTCTCATTCCATGAGGACACAGTCCACTCATTAAGGCTGGGCAAAATTTCAATTGCATGCTGTTTCTGCCGATAGCCAGCTTAGCTGAGCATGACACATGGATGATTATAGCTCACATTTACCTCCAAGATGATAGAGAACAGACACATTTGAACCACTGAACCACTGAATTGGTACTATCCAATCATACCAACCACTAACTTTTCTGTTCTTTGACCTGTCTAGCTGGTAGAGGGATGAAAAACAGGTCTGAGTAGGTACCTTTTGTAATTGACGAAAAAATAATTTAGTGAGCCTGGGCTGCATCAGTGGCTGGTGCTTTTCTGTATACCTGGAGCTGAGCTGTATAGCGTCCCAAGCTGTTCAGAGGCAGAGGCTTTAAGTCACCTTTATTTTCTCACCAGGGTCCTTCTGGGAGTCTACTTGCCTATTGTATTTCTGCTTCCTCGAAGCCTTGAGGGGAACGAAGTGAGCTGATGGCAGCCTCAGAAAGGGATGTTTCAGCCATGTCCTTGCATCCTGACTTAGGCTGTGTGCACCAGCAAGTGACACGGCGCAGGTGTTGCAGCCCAAAGCAAAAGAGGTGCATTGGAAACCAGGCTTAAGGTACACAGCCTCCCCCAGGACCACATTGTTAAGAAACACCAAATTTCCTGGAAGAACTCATGTGTGTTCCTGAAAGTGAATGTGTGTATGTGCCTTTGTGTATACATAACGCTGTGATGTGTGTGTATGTGTGTGTAGTATGCATTTACTTAATAGTCTTGAAAATAAAAAAAAAATAAATTAAAACAGGTGATCAATGAAAAACAGATACAGATCCTGAACTTAGCTTTCCTGAGTAAGTACATGAAAAGAGGCGGAGGTAAAATACAAAAAATTATTAGATTATATTAGATTAAGATTCAGTTGGGGATGGGGGCGGGTATATGCAAAGTCAAGCCCAGAGGAGATTTTTGTCAGAATTCTTGCTGATAACTGCAGCAGAAGAATCAGATTTAACTGGCTTTTAAAAACATTTATCCCTTTTTTTTTTTTTCATGTGCTTTGCTAAAGGGCATCAGGATGTTCTCTAATCAAAGTGGAAATATGAACAAGGATTTTATTTTAGGGAATCTTATTTTCCTGGTAATAGAAGTAGACAATTACTATGTTTTAAGGATCTATTCAGTTACCTGATAGATAGTGCATAAACTGGTGTATATGGTCCATAAACGCAAGATTTGTGGGTGAAATAAAAAAATGATATGAAGACAGAAGTTGACTTTCTGTATTTAGGTTAAAAATTCTCACACTTGCAGTATTATTTTAAAGGAAGCAGATTTAATAGTAGTCTTGCATTTGGTCAACTTAGAAGGTATGATTTTAACTAAAATACATCACTAGAAAATCCATGGAATTATTCCTCCATTTTCAAAATGAAACCCTGACAGCCCTTCATTTCATTTTAAATTAAAGAGTTGTTACAGGAAAAAAAAAGGAATAAATATTCAGATCTCTGGCTTGCTAGAATTGCTACAGTGAATGTAAACAGAAGCAGGTGGATTTGCAAGGGCTATGAAGGGAAAATGCATCCTGAAAATTAATATTGCCTACAATGTCTTGACCTACTGTAATACCTACCAAACCATCTTTAACAGTAGGATTTAAATTGCAGAATTGACATGGCCAGTTTCTAGACCTTGACTTTGCCTGGTAAGGAGATCCCTGATGTGGAGGGGACTAATACTAAGATTCTGTAGTTATCCTCTGCACTGAATGAAAAAAAATATTCATGCCTTTAGGGGTTGTGGGTCCTTGCTGTGATTTACATAACTTACTGTGAGCAGCCATGGCAGACACCAATTATAGAGAACTTTGGAACTGCTCTACCTGTAGCTCCCAGTGGAAGCCATGTTTCTGTTGTATTAAATCTGTACAGAAATGACAATGGGGGGAAAGGAAAAAAAAATAAATGGTGCTGTGAACATTATAAGTAAACCTTTGGGAACAACAATATATGTACTGTGGTGCAACAGATAATGCGATTTTGCTTAGTATTTCAGAGAGCATCCAAACCAAAGGAAAAAAAAAAAGCCCAAGAAATCCAAAAGAGAGAGCAGCTGTAATGTCAATTTGCCTTTCACAACCACTGCAGTTTTGTCAGGCAATAATCTAGAAAGCTGAAATTATTTTTGTTATGTGTTTGGTTTGGAAAGGAAATGTGTCCAGGTGAAAAGAATAATACATTTACCAAAGTGTCATCATATGTAGCGCAGAGAAGGAATTCTGAATGTCAGCCTGAATTAAAAAAATGTGCTGAAAACTGACTCAAAAGCTTATGGAGTTAGTGGAATTAATATTCACTATGGAAGCCTCTGTAAAGTACTCCACTGCACAGCTAAACACCTCCTCCACAGACTGAACATAAACTGGTGGTCAACTGGGACCTGCTGCCACCTCCACAGGAGAGAGGAGAAAGCCGGAGGCATATTTCCATCTCTCCATGTAGATGGCCTGGTACCGAAGCGGGAGCTACTGATGTTGTAGTGCAGCTACTCACTGCCTACAGCTCAGTGCAAGCTTCTTCCACTATGGCACGACTTCCTCTGGACTTCTGTGAAAGTGGAGAACTGTCTCTTCCCATAGACAAGAATGGAAATATCCTGCGCACCATGCTGTGTATTGAGTTTTGCTGCAAAATGTTCTGCGCCAGCTGGGCCAGCCACCCACACCAGACTTCAGCAACACTGGGTGGACTGGGCATGCTGGGGTGTCTGGAGATTCCCCAGGGCCACACCTCAAGTCTTCATCTTTGAAAAGTTGTCTAGCTCTCTTGAAATATTTCTCTTGGGACTTTGTGTACTGATGTACTCAGTGCTTCCTAGAATATTAGAAAACAACAAAAAAACCCTTCAATTCTTTATTTTTGTGCCAAACAAAGCCAGAATGTCCTTTTATAAAACAAACACAAAAACCCACCAAAGAAAGTAAAACACCAGAAAAATCCCAAACCCCAAAAGCTTTCACTTTCAAGAGGAAACTAGAGGAAGGAAAGCCAGGCTTTCCATCTTAGCTAGCACTGCTGCAGTGCTGCTGATGAAAGGATGGAGTAGAGCAGCAGTGGAAGGATGGGAAGACCATTCAGATATGCCGTGTCTGCGTGTGTAAGGTCATGACTGGGGACACTCTGAACCTTGGTGTGAGAAGAAACATTCTGTGCTGCTTCTTTTTCAGCATAACTTCTCAGCTACTATCATTCCTGCCTGCTGGGGATGGGTTTTATGCTGAATTGAAGAGGAATCTATTACATTTTTCTGCATATTTATGTGGTCTGAAACCTTAATTTTCCCCTTCTCTCTGTTGTTGGTTTTATAATAGCATGTTGACCTCTGGTAGTGGGCTTAATCTTTACAATGCTAAGAAAAAACTAGACACAGAAATTACCTGTTAACCTACCTTAGGCTATAGAGTGAATCACTGGTAAAGTTGGACGCTAGAACTTGAGACCTCATGTTCAGTTGCTTTGTTTTTCTGGTGAGCCAGCCTGTAGCAAAAAATCAGTCATAACTAAATTAAAAGTAGATGCCACTTTGTTTCCTCTCTTGCATGAATCAGTCCTGTCTGCAGCAAATAACTTGCTGGAGAAGTGTTGCTCGGCAGCTTTGCAAATTGTCACATGTACCAAATTCAATGGATATCACTCTTATTTGCATCTTAAGAGCTAGGACTGTTAGTCTGATATTTCTTCATGCTCCTCCTATATAGAGTCAATGCTGGATGAAACCCAGAAAGGGCTGAATTAGCTTTATCAACGTACATTTAAATTAGACTAAAAGGTTTGTAGTTGCTTGCTATTTTCAGCTGGGCAAATCAGCAAGTTTGAGTCTTGGCAGCCAAACTAGATCAAGGACTTTTTGTGAGGTAGGCAGCTTTACTGGTCTGAGCCACAGGGGCATGTTGCAGTGAGTCCAGAAAGGCTCCTAATCCTCAAGCATCCAAACTGGGGCTTGGGCTCCTTGGTCCAGCCTGGAGAAAGGTTCTTGTCTCTCTGGACCTCTTCTCAGCATGTAGTCAGAAGGGTTCCACACTCATCCATCCATGTCTGCCCTTTAATGCTGCTGATGAAAATGGGCTACTTTATGTACGGCTTAGGCTATGATGGCTTCATTATATGTAGTGGAGAAATCAGTGATTTTCAGCATTCTATCAGTCTGTAAAACTTAAAAACAGGAAGGCAAGCCAACTGTTGACAAATGGTATGATTCTGCAGCACCTCGGCAGCCTACAAAAATCCCTCCACCCACAATTCAGAGGTTTAGCCAGTTCACAGGACAGGTGAAGGAACTGATCATTCATTTTGCAATCGATGCTCCCTCCAGTCTCCTTTTATGAATCATGCTTCTGGAAGGCAGCAACATCACAAATCCAAGGAAAAAACTCAGTCATTTTCATCATGTTTCCAGGGAGAGTGAGTTTTACATAATTTGAAGAGGAGCTCACCTCAAAACACATGTCATAGGCTATGGGTTTGAAGCCACTGTTTTCTAACGCTCACACTTGCAGACATTTTTAATCTTTTAAATCCCTAATAAAAATCAACAATATTAAATCTTAACTAAAGCTAAATTAATTGTATTCATTCTGCTGCAGGTGTTATACCATAAATATAATTTCACATTTTTCTGAAAGGAGGGCGATGTTGACTTCTGAACCACTAAGCATATTTAATTGATATTTTAAAAATTTAAACACCTTTTTATAAGTTTCACATATTTCAGTTTTTCTACTGAAATAAGATGCTGTTTCAAATATTGCCTCATGTTAATGAACAAGGCAAGGTGATGTCTGAGCATATCAGATTCTTCTAAAGCAGAAAGAAAATAGTTTTATAGAGTGTTTTTGCGTATGTTATTAAGATTCAAGTCTTGATTTCTTCCCCTTCTAAACAGTGTCCCAAAGACCTGTGGTATCCTCTGTGTTAAGTGCCGGGTTCAAGAGATTAAGGGCAATGACTGGCATCTAGTTCACTTTTATTTCCATTTCAGTGCAACCTCACATCGCTATACATCTGTTTTGTTGATTCAGAAGAGCACTTGAGATGCTTTACAGTTGATTTTGACAAGTGCTACAATTTGATATGGGTAGATAATTCTTGCTGAGATGATTTCAAAAGTACAGAAATTATAATTTTGAGTAGATATTACCTTTCTTTATGATCAGAATTTTCATGTAATATACTGTGCACTTAAGCTTCTTAATCACATTTTCCTTTTTTAAACATTACATTCTTTCCATCTAATCTAGTAAAGTATCACAAATTAAAATATTGTTCTAAATATATCTTGTATCTTTTTCCGTGCACTGTGGACAGCTCATATAAAACCCACTTTAAAAAGCGTTCCCTCCTAACCTTCTCCCCAAAACTATTTGGTTTGGGATTTAATTAAGCAGCAAGACAGGACAGACTGTATGGTAGGGCTGATTAATGCACACCTCGGGTGCATTTCACCTCATGCTTCCAGTACATGTGAGGTGTGGATTAATCAGTGCAACTGCTTAGGCCAGAGTGTCTTAGTGTGATTAAAAAATGGGCATATGCTAAAAAAACCACCAACTGAAATACAACAACATATTCTTGCACCACAGAACATCACACACACTGAGGAGGAATTTAAAAAAAA
>VZTM01035126.1:0-10344 GCA_013400555.1 Jacana jacana | reverse complement strand
GGATAATTCAATTAAATTCCACGCTTAAACACAACAGAGCTATTTTGCTGAAATGTCTTTGGGGTGACATGAGAGCATTCAGTCTCACCTGTTCTCTCCTCTGCACCCTGTTCCTCAGGGGTGCACCAGAATGACAAACCCACCAACACTCTCCAGTTTCTGACTCCTTCTTTTATCCCCTCTCTGGTCTAATTCTTGACTCTCTTTCTTTTGCTTTTTTATTTATTTATTGTCCTGCTGCCTTAGGCATTTCTTCCTGACATCAGTATTTACCCAGTGTGAGACTGTGCTCTCTTGCATTGGTGGTCCCCAGGTGCTGCTCAGCACATGAATTGATGATGGAAGGACCCGTCCTTGGCTAACCTCTGTGAACACTGTAGTGGGGTTAACTCCAGATTTACACCAGTGCAACTGACAGCTTAAGTAGTCTCAGTTGGAAGCTTTCAGCAGAAAGCATGGCTTGGCACTTCAAAGAAATATAGAGTATGATGGACGGAGAAGTCCTCAACTTTCAGAAGGGACACTCACCACAAGCTTGTCTTCCTCTACAGGAGAATGGCCCAATTTATGTAGAAAAATTGCATGCTTTAGCAGAAAATACTGTCAGAATGTATTCTGAGAAATAGCAGTGTTATGTATCATGATTCCCTGATAACTTATTTCACAGATATACATGAGAAAGCGAAAGCTCCCGCCTCGCACCTGCACACATCTCTCCCAGAGGCCCGATCTCCTGAGTATTGACTGAAGTCAACTGAGAGACTCCCATCGAGTTCAGCCTGGTTTGGCCGTCAGAGAGTGAGCGCTGCACCAGCAACTGCATTGATTTTCAGAGGGCTGTGCTGCTGGCAGGGGAGAGAAGGTTTTCCTGCTTCACAGAAGGGCTTGGATCAGCAGCGCCCTGGCGATCGCCTGTGGCTCCGTGAACTTCAGTGGGTGGTATGCCCTGGCGTCTTCATAGGTCTCAATCTCTTCTGTCCCTTTGGAAAGGGATTTGGTTGAAAGTCTCTGAGTTTAAACTAGTGGAGTTTCTGAAAAAGGTTTTTTTTGTTTTGTTTTGTGTTTTTTCTTTTTTTTTTAATTTTCTCTCAAGAGAAGGGAATATAGCCTAGAGTTTTTAAAATACCATTGAAAATGAGAAGCTACTCAGTTGTGGGGGAGTGTGAAGGGTCCCCAAGGAAGAGAACAGACTAGCAAAGGGGAGAGAAGTGTCTGGAGTAGTGATGGAGGGAGGACGAAGCAAGCAACAAAAATAACAAAGTAGGGCTGAGGCTAATATAGAGGAGGGAGCAGAGGGAATTTAAAGAGCAGAGCGGGGAGAGGCATATGTCCAAAAAAGGAGAAGATGATTAGAGCAGGAGGCGGGAGGGGTGGAGATGGGAATGCTAAAAAGCCCAGCTTCCCATCAAACACAAAAACCGAGGGTATGAAATGGCACACTCTGCTCAGGGGACTACTCCTTACTGACGCAAGCAGAAACACTGAAGTCGGTTATTCGAATGAGGGCTGCAGGAATGAGCCCCATATTCACAAAAGGATTTCAGATCCATGCTCATAGGCAGCATTCTTACAAACCTGGCTGGGCTGAATCGACATGTGGCACCTTGGCTCTGCCGGTCCTTTACCTCTACTTGGTGACACTCCCGTTTGTTTTTTACGGTATGCTCTGCCAGCCACAAAACATAAAAATATATAAATAAATAAAAAGGAATCTGCTAAGAGACATAGGTCTTCCCCTACTGAGAGATGCATGTGAACACTTCTGTCTAATACAAGTTGTATTTGTCCAAATTCTGCAGAGCTGAAATCTGTGTCAGCATTTTCAGTCAATAAAAACAGTCGATTCAGCCACAGGTTTTTTTAATAAACATGTTTACTTTTAAGTTTAGCTTATGCTGTTTAGGTGTAAGTACTAGTGAAGTCTAGTTGCAGATTTTAAGCTAGGTTCCTGAATGAAACTTTTATTTTTACCTGCACTAAATGCACATTCTACATTCTTTATTCAGACAAATAGTCTTCTTTCTAGTCAGTAGTCACATTGAGGTTTATAGGGTCATTCATGTAAATTGGGAGTTGTTGAAGAAATAAGTGTTTATGCAGAATCCATCCTATAAATAGCAGAGAAAAAGCAAGTAAAGTAATTCATGCAGGGCTGGTGATATATACACATGGCTACTCACAAAGTTTCCTCTAGTGTTACATTTGTATTCATATATGTCAAAAATGCAATGTTATTTCTTTTTAAAATAAATTGGAAGCACAAGTCTGTGGTGTATGATTATTTTATTAACTGATAAATCAGCTAGCTCTCAAGGGCACGAAGGAAACATATTTATTTAATTTACAAATAAACTGTATCCATTCCCTATTCCCATCCTTTGTTAGAAATACACATTACACTAACAAATTCCAACGTTTGATACTGAGGGACGCTAAAATACAGTTATACAGTTTGAAAAAGTAAACAAAGAATGTGTTTTTTTCCTCCTTTTTTTTTAATCGCCAGACTTCACTGCAAACATAATCCCATACAATATGGACAAATACGTTTGTGCTTAAGAATGAGTTTTCAGAAGACCCATGCTTTCATAACGCAGTGGCTAATATTTCCACAGTGGCTTTCTACTTTAGGCACAGGAGTTCATATTCAAACCTCTGAATAAGAAAGTCTGATTTTCAGTGCCACTGGATGCTGATTGTTTCATACTTGTATGGCCAGATATGTCCTTGTCCTCCACTGAGATCTAAATGGGTGGATATCTGCACCCATATGGAGATGCCCCTCTGCATTTGAATACCTTGGATAGAGTGTAAAAATCTGAATAAAAGAAGATCAAATACAAGGGTTTTTTTTTCCTGTGACAAATCACAGGCTCTTATAGAAGATGTAAGAGTTGAGAGCTACTTAGTTGAGAGCATTCTCATGTCTTTTAAACACTTATAAAAGAGGGTTATTCCATAATTATCCATTACGGGGACAAAAACTTCTTCAATTATGGAATAACTCTTTTTTTATCTTTTCTTAGTTGTAGAATCCCACTCTAATCTCCTATTTCACTGAATAATTTACTATTAAAAATGGATGAAAATGCCAGACACTCCTTTTTGTTCTCTTCCTATGTATATGTATATATTAAATAGATTATCCCAGTTTAACAAAGGAGAAATATATTCTCTGGTACTTCCTACATCCCACATCTGTTCTCTCCCATGCTTAGCCCAAACTGAGTGCTTTTATACTCATGAGCGGCAAGTCTGTATCTATATACTTGGGACCAGTTGTTGTCTCAACTGCAATTGAAAATTAGGTGCCAGGTCTGTTCTATCATATGCAACAGATTTGGAGTTGTCTTAACCCTATAAGAGCATCTATGTCATAACAAAGTGACGGCAAAGACCAAAAAGTGTAGTGTATAATATAAAAACCCTGATGGAGAAGAAGAAAGTAGAATCCTATACAGCAAAAATGAGTAAGTGTGTGAAATGTTTGGTAGGTAAGGAATAAAAGCTTGTAGCAGAGATACATGGGAAAGTAACTGCCAAATGCTGCTCAAGAAAGGAAAAATTATTCTGATACTTTACTGAACTAGGTAACATTTCAAATAGTCTTCTTGGGAATAGCAGAAGTCATTAGGATCTGATTCTGCAATCCTTTCATAAATATTCTCATTGATTTTATTGTGGCTACAGGTTTAATAAACTTTGTTTATTCTTTACAGCTATAGCACTGTGACGTGCAATTTAGTCTTCCAAACTTAGACACCTGATTTTGGGTGCTTCAAAACACAGTCTTAAGGCTTCAGCTTTGGGTCCTTATCAAGCTGATGAAGAGAAGCCAGCTTATTTGAAGGCTGGGAGTGACCCTGCAGAGCAAAGACTTGACAGCTAAAATAAGTAGACAGCATCTACATCTTGAGGTTTCTTTCCNTAAGCAAGGGCCTCTCTGCATACCATCCCTTGGTATAATCAGGTCTTATCACTGTGAGACGAAACACTCTCTGAACAATGTGCTGTTAGTTTCAGACTTTAGTTAGTTAGAAGAGGCCCAGCTAAAAAAGTAATACTACTGAACAGAAAATTGGTTTGTTTTACCTCAAACCAGGACACCTAGTATTTACCTATGTAGGGAACTTGGATACATGATTTAGGACAGTTTCTTCACCACATGCCCAAAACTTTGGCATAAGTCAAAGATCAAAAGCAGGCAATGGGGTTCCTACTGCAAGTTTCTTAACATTGTGGCAAAACTTTTACCATTTTACACTATGGGGATGCAATATGCGACAATGAAAGCAAATAGAAAGTTTGCACAAATAAGGCATTAAAAATGAGGAGATAGATAGCAGCAGCTGTTAGTATTATTGTTGTTGCTGTTATTATTATCAATATTGTTGTTATTTTGTGCTAAGCAAACTCTGGTGCTGGAGTTGAACCAAGCAAGACAGTATGAGGCTGGGCCCCCTACAGACACACCTGCACAGGGAGACTCGGTAGTCGGCTGAACGAGTCGGCCATGTAAAACATAAGGCCATGTAAGGCCTGTGCATAAGGCCATGTAAAACACTTGATTTGCGTAGAAAATAGCAAAAAACAGCTGACAATATGTGAAAAATAACAGGTAGTAAGACAGCTTTCGCTGCTGTATGTGTTGCTATTTCTTGTGTTTTATTCAAGGTTTGTTTTCCTTCCTCTCTTACACACGATTCTTAAGATGAGATGTTAAGTATGCAGTAAACTTCTTGTGGCAAAGGAATTTCTGGTGAAATACCATGGATTTAAGTGTAGTTGGTGTCAGAGATGAATCAATCCCTTTACATTTTAAGCAGGGATATAAACTCTGCTCACTCAGCTAAATTATCAAGTCCAGTTCTCCACCTAACAGGTGCTAAAGGAATTAAAACCATATTTTCTTTATTTCACATGAATTTTGTGGATTTTAGTGCTCGTAAAAGTAACAGATTATTGACATGCACTATTCGAGTTACCCTGCATAAATCTGCAACTGCACCTCTGTTCTGCCTGGAAAACTCCCCTGGTATTCCAGCTTTGGACCCTTGCTGAAAAGAGACTGCCAGTGTGTTAATCTGTGCAGCATGCTTTTTGTGTGGACAAGTTTCCACCACAGATTCGGTTGAGGCTACCAAACTCATTTCACATGTGGCCCAAATCAAATTTTAAGGCAGGCCTCTGGAGATGAAAAGCTGGGGCATTAATCCACTATACGTGTTGCCACCCAGCTACATTTCTATCACAGTTTCTCAATTAAATGAGAATGGAATGAAGGAAGGGCATGGGGTCCTGCCAGGTGGTAACTGGAATATGACTTTTTTACTGTGCAAATTTATTTCAGTTATGAAGTCATAATATTATCATTTTCAAAATCCTAGTGCCTAATGTTACTTCCTCTGTTCCCCAGATTCCCTCCCCAAAACACCCAGGAATTAAATATATAACTATATATATATGCATATTTCTGTACACTGTAAGAAATCTAAGTTACACCATAGCTTATGTCATTAGTTGGGGTTTCTGTTATGGGTCCTTTCCTTCTCATAAACTCACACACACAGAGCTCACCACAAGCTCACAGCTAGAATAAGCAAGTTTTCATATTAATGTTACCCACTGAAGAATAGAGTAAAAATATATCTGAGGAGTGAGTTTAGGAGAAATAATAAATTACATTTATAAAGCGCAAAGAACCCCTAGCTACAATGATTTCACTGAGCTAAACATTTTCTTGCAAAAGGTAAAGTAATCAACAGGCTTTAAACACCCCCAGATCGGGTGTTTGTGGCACTTGAATTGAAGCTGGCAGAAACAGGAGTTGTCATCAGGGTACCGTAGCCTGTCTTATCTAGTTTCCTATGGAAATTACATTTCTATTTTCCTTTGGCACTTAAAAAAACCCGTTCAAAATGTTCAATGACTTAATTTAATGAATGCAATATTATAAATGGAATATATTGAAAAATGTAAAGGAACTCTGCTTGCCTTTTCCAATATGATTAATATTTTATTTTTAAGAAAAGCAAATTAAAGAAAAATCCCCAACCTAAGGTCAACAGTGCCTGTTTAAGGGAACTATCTTATTCTATTCTCTTCAATGCTCTGTCTTTTTCAGAATATTAATGGGGGAAAGAGTGACAAGAATGACTTAGACGTACATGTCAGGAGAAAGGGTCAGCTCTTGGCAGTAGGATGTTAATTCACATCCATTA
Source organism: Jacana jacana (assembly GCA_013400555.1). Lineage (NCBI taxonomy): Eukaryota > Metazoa > Chordata > Aves > Charadriiformes > Jacanidae > Jacana > Jacana jacana. The sequence goes on along the minus strand of VZTM01035126.1, from coordinate 4,123 downwards.
ATGAAATTTATCCTCCTCACTGTCTCCTTCTCTTTTCTTTCTTTCTTTCTTTTTTTTCTTTTTCTTTTTTTTTTTTTTTTTTTTTTTTTTTTTTTTTAAATAAAAAGGTCTTTTTTTGAGAGAACATCATGGACTTTTCACAGGAGCTGAGAAGGGCCACAGGGGCAGGCCGAGGTAAGAGACTGACAATCTTCAGGTGATTAAGGAGACTCAAAGGCTAGGTAGACCTACAAAATGAATAACTATGGACCCAGAACCATGCCATAAGGCTCAATGGCTTGTGATTTGCAAGTTGATAAGACAAGAAGATTAATAATGCTGCATGATAATGGCTGCTCCCTCTCAGCTGGGGAGATGGTAATGATCTGATATTGCTGTAGGAGCAGTTCAGTGTGCTGCAGAGAGGAGGGTGCGAATTCACTCATCCCAATTGGCCCCGAGGATATAGAGATTTTGAAAAATGGGAATGCAGTTACAATTTTAATTAGATATAAAGTTTTTAATAATTTTGCTGAAATGAGGACTTCAAAGAACATATTTTGCAGCATTCAGGCCCATAACTCCTGAGTGACAGTTTTGGTTAATTTGCAAGTTTTCAGATCAAACTTTGCCCCTGGCTCCATGCTGAGGGTAAAGTAAAATGTCAATTTCTTTCCTCAGTGATCTCAAGCATCTTATTTAGGCAGGTGTGCTGAATTCTCTTATTCTGTAGACGTTAGCTGAACAAAACTACTCATTAAAATATATGCTTAGGAAAAAAAATTAGCAGCATAAATAAAATCAGTAGTAATAAAGAGAATCAATCAGCAAGAAAAATGTACAGCAATATACAACATAAAAATTTAAAGAAGAATCAGGGTAATATTGTATATAAAAGGTGATTAAATGTTAGCATATGATTATGCTGTCATTGCATATTATTATCAAAGAATGTTTAATTTATACCCTGTTTAAAATTAGAGGTAGCTATGCAAAAGGATATTTTTCTGCTCCAGACCATATTTTTTTTTCCTGCTGAATCCACACATATACTGTAGATTTGTGATTCAGATTTGTGGTTCTGAATTAATTACGTTAGATGTCTGAAGTACATTAGTTCTTTGGCAGTCTACAAGGCAGTAATAATAGGGAATGATGTTGTCAGTCATTTTAAAGTCATCATTCGGCTTCTGCCATCTCCATTCTACCTCTTCTAGGGGTTTAGGAGAAAATAGCCTGCTGAAAGACTGTTTTAACAAGCACCTTCTTGGAAAAGACTTGAAAATAAGAACTGACATAGAAAAAAAGCCAATAAAACAAACAAACAAACAAACAGAAATAGGCTGTTTGATATTTCTTGAGTATTTAGTTGTTGGACACACCAGCACGGTGTTCTGTCTTTCTGCTTCATTTTCCTTATTTGATTTGTTTTGTTTGTTTGTTGTTTTTTCAAACAGGCATGGAATTATTTTTTTTTATTTTTGGACAGGGATTTTTTTGCATTAAAAAAAAAAAAAAAGCCAACCCTGTATTTTGATCTTTGTTAAAAGTGAAATTTTTTTCACTGTGTTTTCCAGCAAATGATGATGCTAAAGCAACACAGCAAGGCACATTGACTGTTTAAGCTTACATGAATATTTGCAAGTGAAAGTTTGATAAGCTCAGAGCAGTTGAACTTGAGCTATAAAAATAAATTTAAAAGTAGGCATTTAACTTCTGATCGCTTTTATAAGATGTCTGTGCTTAACGTCAGAATTGCTCTCAGAAAAAAACACAGGAAGGGTTTTGGGAAAAGGGATGCAGGGAACAACACATGCACAACCAGACACACACCCACGTGACACACTCACAGCCACCCACTCGCACACACACGAAATAGGAGTCACTCTTGCTGTCCTTGTAAAATCAATATCGGACAGATTAATTCTGGCCTTTCATCCAGCTCTGCTCTTTCAGGAAAGCTGCCCGGAACAGCAGCACAACTCTCCAAGCTCCCTCACAATAGAAGTGGGGTGTTTTTTCTTATTTTTTTCCCCAGTATTAAACATTACTCAATGCTCAGCAATCTCAACACCCTTTCCAACTTCTCTCTAGGGACAATTACTACAAAGTAGCTGTCTTTTCTAAGCTATGTCAAGGCCTGAAAACCCACTCACTGGTGAGTGTACAGTTCTGACCTGAGTGAATCAGCAGTGGCCTGCAGCTTGCAGAGAGCTCCAAGCTGCCTATCTGAGCCATTCACTCCTAGTTAACGCTTCATGAAGGGAAAGGTTTCCCATTAAATGCACTTCCTTGCTCTTTAAACAGTAAATAATCCAAAGAAAGGAAGGTTTGTTTTTATTGAAATATACTGTTTTGTTTATTTAAAATTAAGTACATTGTCTGATTACTTTGAGAGTGCTGAATACAGAAAATAAATGTTGGATTTTGCTTTAAAGTTTGGGGAAGGTTTTAAAAAAAATATTTGGGATGCAGCAGAAAAAAACCCTAGAACATAATTGAATGGAGGTATTTAAGAAGAATCAAGCACACTATTAGGCATATCACTGCTGCACAATAGATAGCTTCTATACATCCTATATATAAAAAATTTCTAAGTTCATGCAGCATATTGGCAAGAATATGGTATTTATATTTGTCTATATATATTACTAGAATGTGGAAGGTAGGTATTACTGGCAATAATTCATTTCTAACTATATGCCTGATTCTAAAAGTACGTGTTTTTCAATACATATGTATGTTTTATATATATAGAGAGAGACCTGTGTCGCTGTCAGGGGCAGAGCAGAAATGTGGATTGAATGGTGAAATGATATAACCTCTCATGTGTCATCTTCCGAGGAATAATCTCTCAGTGTGACAGTCCTATGCATTCAGAAGTATTCTGGAAGTTGCCATTGTATAGGAAAGTAGAGATTACTTTGATGACGAGCTTCTGATAGACAAATAAGGGGAGGGCTGGTTTAGGTCAGATAACCTGCTTGAAGTCTGATACGTATTCAAGCTGCCCATCTCTCTCAGCCTGCAAAGCCGGTCTGGAAATTCTCTAGGAACAAACTTTTCCATTGTTTTCCATGCTCTCACTTTTGGTGCCAAATACAACCTGCAATTTTAGAGGTGTGTGAACGCAAGAAGTAGGTTGAGAAAAAAGTTAACTGTATCCTTTCACAGTTCAAGGAGAAATCTTCTGGGGTTTGGTTCACTTTCAAGTTTGCTCAGATTTTGCCCCAAACAGTTCACCTACTCTGCTTTCTGAAGCCTTTCAAACTAAAAAGTTAAGTTCAGGAAAACAGAAGAAACAATGGTCGTAACTAGTGTATATACCCTTTTTAAGCTGGACCAAATTTCCACCAGGAATAGGAGTAAAATAGGTCTCTGTGATGATTCTTTGAAATCAAACAAGATTTAGTACAGCATATGTATGTGGTTTATTAGGCGAAACTCTGTAAGGTGAGTTTTCTAAAGTAAATTTCCAGTCTGTTTTTTCAGCTGGATAATCTATTACATTTAGCTTTTCCCACTTCAGTCAGTGCTTGTTAAAACTTCTCCTTTTGTGTCCACGTGTTAAGATGATGGACAGTATTTGCTGATTCAAGCTTATCTAAGCTTTTAACAGGAAAATCTTGGATCAATTCAACCTGTTTGAGCCAACAATCTTTGTAACTGCCTGAATCTGAGGAATGGTTTCACAGTAATGAACAAACAAAAGTAGTTTATGGAATTCTGCTGAAGAAATGAAAAGTCTTAAATATTAACACAATCATGTCCATTTTTAAAAATGGCTCTAAACAATTTTTAGAAGTTCTTAATCCATCCTTTGCTTGAAAGGATGGAATGAAAACTCAGTTGGAAAGAATGGCATACGCCAAAGCATGAGCTCCTGATCACTGATGGATCCTAACTATGTTTGTTGCTCAGGTTACGTTCTCTACTCCTGGGAGTTCTGAAAAATCCACCCTCACCTCTCACCATATCTTTGCCTCTATTTTCTTAATTATAAAATAGTTGTCCTTGCATTACTGCAGTAATTACTCCAGAGCGGTCTTCTGGGGCCAGGAGAGATACTGCAATCGGTTTAGGATGTCTCTTAGTATAGGTGATTGTGGTATCACTTAGCCCCTTGAAAGGAGGGGCCTGGACA
>VZTM01035124.1:0-15802 GCA_013400555.1 Jacana jacana | reverse complement strand
TCCATCAAACTAATTGCTATTGTTTTCCTTCAGACGCAGCTGGTAAAGTGAAGCTAGAGTTACTGTTGGGTGCAAAAATCAGACTGCGTGTTCAGGGTGGGGTTTCTTATCTCTCTTCCACCTCTTCTAAAGTTATTTGCACTTCCACAGTTGAAGACTCCCTAAAGCCTTAAAAACTACACCATTTAAACTGCAGGTTTCAGTTCCAAAACAGGAGTAGGAGGTGGCCAAATGTTTCGTTTTGCTGTACAGCCTGCTGAAAAAAATAAGATTTTCAGTGGTGAAAACTGCTAATTTTGACAGACTGAAATGCTCTTCAAGGAATGAATGTCCTTATATAATACTGACCTTAAAGTTTCTAATAAGCGACTTTTTCCAGGCTTTCTTTTTGGAATTTATCACAGGTATTGCAAGTGGCCTACATCATGATCTCCTGTTTCAAAAACTTTTGAGTTTAGCAATAATTTCTTTCTTTCTTTTTCTTTCTTTTTCTTGTATTGTATGTGTCTGNCTTTGCCTTATGGATTCTCTAGTTTAGCTGCATTTGCCACTCCTCACCTTTGATATTAAAAGCCCTCTGGTAAAAGAGCATATGATGAGACTATTGGGTCAGGTAACTTGCTTGGTTTTTTAACGTGCGGATTTGAAACATGAAGGCCTTAATGCAAATTTTAAAAAGTCAAAACCATATCTATACCAAAACACATCACATGTGCTCATGACTTAAAAAAGAATATGTAGGACTCCTCTTTTAGAAATTGTGATGGAAAATTTTACCACTGAAATCTAGGGAGGGAACCTGACAATATTTGGATCCAAATTTTGTTTTAAATTAGAGCTCCTAAGGAGCAAAACTACATGAAGGAACTTGCGGCCTTATCCATTTCACACGGAGAAGGCTGCTTTTACTCTCAAAATGTGTCCTTGATGTTGTAATACCTTCTGCATTTTCTGGAATGGGACATAAAGAGGAACAACCGCATCAGAATCCTCTAAGTGCAGCACATCTGATGCAAACTGCCATTATATTTACAGCAATGAGAAAGGAATAATCACACATTCAGAGAAGCAATCCTTTAGCCCATGTACAAAGAAATCAGAAAGAGAGAGACTGTACCTTGGTGGATTGTGGAATAATTTGTTTATTCTCACATAGGAAAACATATAGTCAGTACTTATTTATTTATGTGCCTTTAGCTACATGTTTTCTCAAACTGGTTCTTAAAAATGCCCATCTAGTGCAGTACATAGTTTCTTTAGAAAAACAAACAAGCTTTGAGTACAGCTATTCCTGGCAAATGCTTCCAAAAATTTTGCCAAGTCACCACCCAAGTCAAATCCCATTCTATCCTCAAACGCATGTAAAACCAAGTGCAAGCTGCAGCCCATTCCTGATCTGAAAAACAACAGGACACAAAACAAAAGATTGAGTTACAAAAGAGGGAGGAAAGTTATGATTAGGCAGGCTTATGAGAGGCTCGATAATATAGTTGGTACATAACAGAAAATCCTTGTGGTGTTTCTAAAGCTTTCTGCAATACTTGTTAATTGGCTGGTTTGCTTTTTGGCGGCTGGATTCTGTCATAGGTTTTTTTAGGACACCTGTGTGTAGTTAAAGCACACACACATGCACACAGACGGCGTGAACTCCCTTTTAGTTCCCTTTCCTGTATCCTGCAGCCTCTGCTTTCCACCCACTTATTCCATTACAGACCAGTCACACTTTCTATTTCACTATTTAAATTCCACAATCCTTCCAGTCTTATGCCTTTTACAGACATGAAGCAGTTAATAGATGGGATAATTAAGATAGTGTGACTGAAATTAATATGGCACATTGATACACAACTGTGAAGCGTGGTCGAAGTGTTGTTGCTACAGAGGTGCAGATGGAACCAAACTGTTAATGGGTACTGTGCTCTTAATATTTAGAAACCTAACATTTTAAAGTATAAACCCTTTTATAAGGCTCTTCTTTTGGTTTCCTTTGGTATCTAATGGATTGAAATGCAGAAGGTTTGAAATAAGTATATGGTGGGCACTGCGTTCTGTGAAAAGTGACTTCCCTTAATTTTCAGCAATTCCATCTCCCATTTGGTGACAAAGCTGCAAGTCCCTGGCAACAGAGAAAAAAACCCTACATTTGTCACTTTTAATTATTATCATTCAGCTTTAGGAAATGAGAGAGTTAGAGTACGAATAGAAACTAACATTTTGATCACCTTGCAAGAGAATCAAAACAGCACTGATGCTCTCAACTACACTAGAAGTAAAATTGACTGCTACATATGATTAGTGAAATACCAAACCACCAGTAAGTGTACTTTTCACCAAAATATTTTGATCCTCTAGTCTTTTTTATTATTTTTATTTTTCAGTCTCACTGAATTTGGTTTACAGCACAAGTTGAAAGGCCTAATAGGAAGCAAGGCTTGAGGGAACCTGACACCACCCAAACACACGATCAGGAGTCAGCTCTCCTAAGAATGTAATCAGAAATAGAATGCTACAAATAGGTAGATAATAGGGGGGAGGGGAGAAAAAAAACCCAGCTGGGATTCTAAGACCCTACAAGTAATTACATTGCTCAGCTCAATGACTGAAAGCTTTTATTTTCCTTTTAAATTAAATACCTTTAAGAGCTATTCCTGAATGCTCCATCTTCCACCACTTGTTTTGGTGTTTCTTTCCCACTATCTCCTTCACTTCCCACTTGTGCAACACAATGAAAGTGTGATTCAAAGAAATGTGTGAAGCAACAAAAGCAACAGGATGCTTGGATGCTTGTGACAGCTGGATTTTGAATAGATTGAAGGAGGGAGGAATGCAGAAACCATAGCAAAAATAGCAGGTTGGAGCACAATACCTATTGTAACTGAAGGATTTCAGATGTTTCACCTCCTGGGGCTTGTCCTTGTTTGGAAAACCATTGTTATCATACTTCATATGCTTTGTCAAATCTCTTGTGCCTTCATATACTCCAGCCTTGACCAGTTTACTTAGTACACAATCCTCTCCTCACCCTTTTCAAACACTGGTGCAAGTCCACATAGCTTTCCTGTGGATTTGCCACTGTCCCTTCAGGGTGCAGCCTGACTTTCATAACGGGCAGGTTCAGGAGTGATTGGGAGCAATCTGTGTTTCATTACAGAGGAACTGAGAAACATGAAATTCAAGGTGAATTCAATTGCAATTTTGTCACCTTTAGATTTATGTTACTCTTTTTCCAACATCTCCCACGACAAGCCTCCATCCTCTATGCACTGGGTACTGCTGACCCCGAGAAGGCAGCGTGAGGCATGTGCTGGAGACTGCCAGGAAAAAACCATACATTCTTACTTTTATACTAAAATGCTGTTTGCATCACGGTATTATACGTCAGAGAAATAAAAGCAACACAATAGAGCTAGCCCCAAGTATTTAAGAAATCATGACTCAAATAACGGGAATCCAAAAAGCACTGTTGCTCTGCTCTGCTGATGTTTCTGAATGCTGCAGGACTTTGTATTTCAGATCAGATACAAAATGTTTCTTGTCTCTGCGTAGAATGTTTTGTTGTAATTTTTCCTTAACATAATATAAAAATAACCTAGAATTGGAAGGGCAGATGTTTGTCTGTGTCTATGTAAGCACTGGCATGACTGACTTATTTTCTTGCAAACAATTATCTTGTGATTATTACCAAAGGCAACTAAAATTGCAGCTACATCCAGGAAAGATTCAGAGCTTTTTGACTGCCTACCAGTAACAGTATGCTGGAACAGAATAATCCAGATATTTAATATTGTCTAGCAATTCTTTTCAAACAAATTGCCTGAACTGGTATTTTTTTTTATTTTTGTTTTGTCTTGTTTCCAACATTTACAGTCAGTCCTGGTCAAAATAAATGGAGCTGCAACATTATGCAACAAACTATATTGTCATAGAGCAACTTAAAATAATTTCCACATATTTTCCAAGTGCATTTTTTATAAATGCTTGTTGTTTTTATACAGACAGGTAGTGCTAACAGCTCCTTCAAAAGTCCTTATGCTAGAGAACTATAAAACTGCAAAGGGAAACAGAACTTCCAGATTAACTGTATTTCCAAACCCAGAATTTGCCTATTTTATATACAGTGTGTTTATTATTATAACTAGAGAGGAGGTAAAAATTTTGCTCAGAAAGAGAAAATTCTCCAAATAAAACCTCATATTCATAAGAGCCTGTAGCTAGTTAAAAGTATGCACCACTAAAACCACTGGAAACTACAATCTTTACTTCCCTGGACACTTACTCTTACTTGTACTACTTTATTGTAGGTAGCTTTGTACACCAACATCAGTGCAGTTCACAAATCCAAAGTTAAATACAAACTGTCAAAAAGATTCACTTGTTCTACTGGTGAAAGAGTTGCCTCGGGGACTGAGTCGATTATGTTTACAGAACAGGTCTAGTACCCGCCACAGGATTGTCCTCACCCAGATCCTCCTACACACATACTTATTCTTGCAAACAAATCTATGGCAATTTTGAATGTATGCCTTTTGCCTCACTCAGGAATATGTCATAATGTTTGCTCCTTGCCTTGCAGGATGCTGACTTCCACGCATTTGTTGGAACCATCAAATTTTCCAATCCCCAGAGTCAGTAACTTCTGACCCTACCATTTCTCACAAGATTTTTAAGCACTGGAGGCCGCTTGTGGCTTTACATCCTGTTCTCTGGCAACTGGACCCTTCCCAGTCTCACTTACTGGTAACTAGATCTTGGCTAGCTATTCTCTCTCCCAGCAATATCACCTTTCAAACACGCTTGAGGTATACTTCCCCGTGTGTCAAACCAACAAAAACCTTTGAATGGCCAAAGATGATAAAGAATATCCAGCTTTCCATGATAATTAGTGCAGTCTGGTTGTGGGTGATGTGGCAGGCTGGAGTGCTCCCACTGTTCCCTCATCCCACGCAGTACAACTGCAGCCAGCTCCCCCCATGCATTTCAGCAGTGGCCATGAGAAGGTGGCAACAGCTGCCATTTGGTTAAGTGTGAAAAGGACACTGAGAAAGTTGTACCATCTGTAATTGGAAAATCTGGAGTTACCTCCACAACAAAGTGCGCTCTCTGCATTTTTGTTCACCCCTCTCTCTAGGTGTATATAACTGTAACATTTTTTTATTATTTAACAGATTTTTACAGGTGTCCATACTCATATGTATGCCAGTATTCATACCTTTAAATGCTTCAGGAAACTGATGTCCTGACAGTCCCTGACAGTCAAGCAACTCTGAGAAGGTGTGGCATCACTCCTTCTATTTCTTCTAAAGTCAGGTAGCACAAACCCCCAATTACCTTGCCATCATCTAACGCCTATGTAGAATTCTCATCCTCCACTTTGCAAAAGACAATTATGATTGCTTTGTTTCCACTAATACACAGAAGAACACATTAACTGCTCCCATGGAGGGGTCTATAAACTCTTATAAGACTGGCACCATCAGCAGACTGGAGGTGGTTAGTCCCCTCCATGTGCGCAGTTTTCCAGAGGTCATTTATACCTCTGTCGTGTCCTGATCTTTCAGACTTTCTCCAATTTGACTTTATCCATCTGTTGAGGCAGCCCAGCATGGTGTTAAGAAATGCCAGTTCCTTCCACGTGCTGATCATGTTACCACAGCTCTGCAGTTTACCACTGGCTGGGAGTCTTGCATTGGCACAATTCTTCTCATATCCTATCATCACAGAATACTACATAAACCCCTTCTACGATAGTCATGCAAATCTCTTTCTGAAGTGCAGAAACCCAGTAAAGACCCTCCTGTCAATCATATATTATTAAAGATGTCTTCAACACAAAAATCGCTGTATCTTTATTCTCCAAGCAAGCATTATTTCATTAAGACTTTGAAACGTCTAAAGAGAACCATTTAAAAGACTTCTATTCAACAGGCAATGAAAAGCTCCCAGGAACCTGACAGACCTGCTCCTTTCTGCTTGTTTCATAAATGTCTTTTCTTTGTCCCTCTTTGCAAGTATCTTGCCTTTTTGGCAGGATTTACTAAATCTGCAATGGAACTTCTTGACTGAGATTTCTCCATCTTTATAATATTTTTCCTTTGGCCAGGCAGAACATTGTTTTGCAGCTAGATTTCCTTAAGCCATCTTGCTTAACAGCATTGAGAGCAAATAACCTTCCTAATCTCCCCTGGCCTTTCCTCAGCACCTCCTACTTCAGGCTGAGTGCCACGGATTTGCGGCAAACTTTGTTTGCTCATATGAACAAAACTTTCACTACATTGTCACATTGTCACTCACCTGGGCCTTGCAGTTCATCCATCTTTCGGAGTCATCTAATGTTACAAGGAACAAGTTTGTTATTGATGAGGCATCTATCTCCAGTATGGAGACACTGCATCATTTATCCAGACAGAGTTGATCATAGTCCTGTAGCAACATTTGAAGCCTTGCAGGTTTTATTTTGTCCTTTAATCCCATCTTGCAATGGGTGGAGGCACAGGAATTTTACCAAAATGTTGTAATCCTTTTCCCTGCTTCCCATGCTGTATTACAAGGTGCAAGTTGTATTTAGCACACAGTTCTTGTTGTTCTTCAGTTCCTCACTGACCATGCTGCTTGTATGGAAGAGGATGAAGCCCTTTTTTCCATGCTGTGGATCATGGCTGGAGACAACAGTCACCTGCTCTAATGCTCCCACCTTACATGTCCACAGAATTTTTAGGAATTCTGCAGCATCGAGCTGGTGCTAAAAGTATTTAGGTATCAGTCACTTAATCAGGAGAAAGATTATGGTACAAATGTTGTTAAAATACCTTTGCGATTCACAAAAAACAATGTCTACTGGATATCTGGAGAAGAAAAAGTTTTAAAATCCAGTTGAGTTTTAAAAAAGTATTTCTTGAACAAATGCACAAATTTATTACTTAAAATAGTACAATGAATGTAAGTGAAATGGAAGAAACTTAAATTGGCTAATTCATTAGCATGGTTTGAAATTTAAAGATTTGGAATACACCTGGCAGCCAATAACTGGCTGAATCTGTTAAGAGGACAGAACAGGGAAATATAAATCCCTTTAAAACATGATTAGCGTTTGCACTAAAAGCAAATTTAAAGCATGATTAGTGTTGGGAGGAAACATTTGCTATGGCTTTGTGTGTTTTATTTCCCTCTCACTTGCTTCTTCCTTAGCATTAAATCCCTTTTCAATATGACAAAGGTACATCTGAAGACAGTATGTTTTACCCTGATAGGTGAATTTTAAATAAATCATCAACAAAATAAGATATTTGAAAGCCTCAGACTAACATACAAAATTTCAAGGAAACATAAAATGTTATTGCTGGGAGAAGCACATAATTAATTATAAATTAAGCCATCTATACAGAATACTATTTCAAGAGAAGCCTCATGAGTTAGGTTTCTAAAATACCACCTTTCCAACCATCTACCTCCTTTGTATCATAAACTCAAGGCCCAGCATAACTTCCTCAGTTTTAAATGTAAAAGTGGGTTGGGCAAAGACATGTCCTGATCATAGCTGTGGTTGTTTTTCTCTTCCACTCAAGGTTATGCCCACAAAGATAAGGGAACAATCTAATAATAGCACCGGTATAGCTGAGGTTCTGTGTTATATTCTAGACAACCAGATTTGCTGATGGGAGGAAAGAATGGAGGCTGTGACCAAAGACTGCATGGAACATAAAGCCAAATGTCCTTAATGTGTTGACTTTGAGGTTATTTTTACCTGACTCTGCTATCAGAGAGCTAGTGAGTGAAACCTGGAAACTTTTGCTTGGCCAAGGCCAGTTTCCTTGAGGCATGAGATCCCGCAGACCTGGAGTTTTGCATCTGGAAAGAGGCTGAGCCCTGACTATGAGAGAAATACTCAAAAACTTGACATTTCCTTCCAGTTTCTGTCGTATTTTTCTGTAACTCCTTTTGAAGGATAACATGATTTTTATAAAATGGTATGAATATCCAGATAGGATACGTCTAGTCGACACGTCTGGTCGACATACATGTACTTTCCTGAACCGCAGGCAATATTTTTCAGGACAGTCTCCATTTAAAATCTTTGAGGCAATAAAAGAGCAAACTAAAAAGCAGTTTCAGTTAGTTGATTCTGGTCTAAAGACATATTTCACCTGGTGCTGGGTATACCTTAAAAGCAATGTGTTTAACTTGTGTTTTGTCCTTTCTAAATAGATTTTATACCAATAGGGTATTTCCACATTTGTTCAATTCATCTTCTGTGTTCTTTTGCCTTAGGTTTTTGTAGTACATATATCTAACAAGTATAAAGCCATCCTTTTCCGTGGGAATCATACCAGTGCTATTAAACTGTAATTGCTTGCCAACTGCAGTCACTACAGTCTGTTGAACGAACAACCTAGAGGTGGACTGTCAGTTATCAACAGCCACTTCAGACACAGTAACTCTACAGCGTTGTAAGATCTTGGTATTATGGGTTTCAAATTGTCAAGTTTAACCCTGTGCAAAAGGCTTTCACCGTTCAATAAATAAACAGTTATAAATGTTATTTGTGTTTACCTTAATTGCTTAGTAGACCTAGAGAGTGAAAACCAGCATAAGATATGGGTGTCTCAGGAAGCAGACTGCCTGCTCTGAGAGTCTGAGGGAGCTGTGCCTGCTCAGCCCATGGCAGAGAAGGCTCAGGGGGATCTTACCCATGTGCATATACACCTGATGGGAGGGAACGAAGGTGACAGACCTGGGCACTTCTCAGCGGTTCTCTGGGACAGGACAAGAGGCAACAAGCACAAACTGAAATAGAGGAAATTCCACTTGAACACGAAGAAACACATTTTCATTGTGAGGATGGTAAAACACCCAAGCTGGTTGCCCAGGGAAGTTGTGGATGCTCCATCCTTGCCGACAGTCAAAACCCAACTGGACAGAGCCCTGGGCTACCAGCTCCAGGTGGCCCTGCTTGAGCAGGAAGCTGGACCAGACTATGTCCACGGGTCCTGCCGCCGGGCCAGGCGAGGCGACCCCCTCAGGTGCGCTGGCGGCGAGGCCTGTGCGGTAACCTGTGCCTCCCCGGGGCAGGAAGGGGAGTGGCCCCCGCCTGCCTCCTCAACGGCTGTGCGAGGGGGGCCGCGGCAGCCTTTCCTGCTGCCTCCGCCGCCCCCCGGCCCAAGGAGGTGCACCCCCCCCACCGCTGCTACGCCTTCCTCCGCGGCGGTGCCAGGCCGGGGTTTCCCTCCCCACCTTCACCAGGGGGAAGGCGGTGCATCCCGCTTCCTCCTGAGGGGAGCGGCCGCGGCGCTGTCCCTCGCTTCGGCGCACGGCGGGGCTGGGAGAAGGAAGCGGCGGCCTCTTTTCCCTTCATCTCCTCACCCCTCCCGCCCCTCCCTCCCTCCTTCATGGTGCTGGCGGCGGCTCCTCCTCCCGCGTGTGACCCGCTACCGCATGTGAGCAGGGAGGAGGGACGGCGCCGGGGCCCTAGAGTGGCGGTGGATACAGAAGGAGGAGCGGGTGCTGCGGAGCGGCGTCCCCCCGCAGCCTCATCACTGGGCCCTGCCGGCGCCCCCCATGCCCGTGTGGTGTTGCCGCTGCTCCTTGGCCGGCCACTTCAGGTGAGGTGGTGGGGAAAAGCGGCCGGTGGTGGCGGCTTAGGGCCGGCGAGGGAGCGAGATGAGAGGGTCAGGGGGCGAGACGGCGGTGCCGGGGGAGACCGGCGGGCGGGGAGCGCGGCCGCCGCCCCGCTGCTGCGGCCTTAGCGGTGCTGCTGGGTGGCGGCGGGCGGCCGAGGCGGTCCCCGGCCCGGTGCTGGCGGTGAGGGGATGGAGGTGGCGGCCCCGGAATGCGCGTTGTGACCTTGGGCAGCGCCGAGGCGCTCCTCGGGCTGGGGGAAACCGGCGGCGGCTGATGCTCGCTTTGGCGCGGCGGCGACCCGGATCCTGAGGGGCGGCCTCTCCTCCGTCACTTCACACCCACGCACCACCCCGCTCCCCCCCAACAATCCGACGGTGTTAAATTTGAGCGTCGATTTAAGACCAAATTTAAATTCCTTTTATATAATGGGTTTTTTGTTGACCGCCCACTCCAGTCAGTTCCTTTTATTATTTTTTTTTCTCCCCTAAAAGTATGTAGGGAATTCTAGGCTCTTTCAAAACTGCTACCTGAAAAAGGCACTTGTTATTAAAATAACTTGCAGCAAATTAAGACAGTTATTATGGTAAAAAAATATTTATTTATTTTTCAAAGAGAGAAAATGTTTATGCGTATGCTGACTTTCTTCCCTTCGTAGGTTTCTCACATCAAATAAAAATTAAACTAATTAACTGACGAGAGAGAAAAAAAATAATGAACGTGTTTAGAATCTAGGTGTTTGGCAGAATGGAATTCTCAGGGTTGTTTGGTATGAGCAGCATAAGGTAAACTCAGCACCAGCTTTGGAACTGACTCATCTTTGTGCCCACTTGCACCTCTGCAGGACATCGATATTTTTTACCAAATCCCACCCCTGTAGCTCTGTCTACTGAGAGTTTTGACAAGATAAAAACTTCTGGTACTTGGCGGCTTTTGGTGCTGGTCAGAAGCACCAAACCAGAAGAGGTTAGGGAGATGGTGGCCCCTAACTTAAGGTCTTACTGAATTCTGCTCTAATGTTCTTGCAAAAGAAGAACGTGCTCGTGGTAACGGTCCTTTATCTCATTTATATGCAAAATAGCTGTGAAACTGTATGTTTCTGCATGCTGATGTTTCTGTGCAAAATTAGATGCTGCTGCACTAAAGCAGTTGGATAGTTTGTGGTATGTTATCTAAACTGCACAGAAGCAACATTTTTATTGTTAAAGATTCTTTTGTAGCAGACAGCACTGTGCATATATCCCATAAAAGAGATTTTGAAATGTTTCTTTTTTTTATCTTCTATCTAGTGCAGCAAGTATATTAAAGCCACGCTGAAACATACGTGCTCCCTTTTAAGCCTGTCTTTTGCAAAGAACAGCGTAGTATTGCCTTAGTTAACTCTGAGCAAAGGCTGGAAAATAATACAGTCTACCTGTGCCCATCTAAAAGGGGAGGTGAAAAAAGCAGTATGATAATTAGATATCCTCTCTCTGCTTCTGATTATTCTATGTGATGCATCCCCAAGATCACGAAGGGCTAGTGTGCAGCTGTAAGCAAAAAGTAAGCTTGTAATTTGCACTTTTTTTTTGTTTTAGCACAGGGAACACAGATGTTGAATGCTTGCTTTCTAAAATAAATACAACCTTACAATAGCTCCCCACCCTTTTTAACAAGGAAATAATGCTCAGATTGATTACAGCATGTTACAGCGCTATTATTGAACAACTCTGTCTCTAGCTTACTTCAGACTTGCCCGTTGAGGAAAGGCGTTTGAAATAGGTAGCAGAACCTTCAGTACTGTGGGAGTTGGTGGCATAAAGTGTACACCGCTTCTTGAAGGCTGTGGGAGTTCGATCAGTGTCTTATGCTTTTGGTTCTGGGTAGGAAATAATTCCTGAAATACTAGAATAGCTTTAAGATATGCAGAATCTTAGGAAATAAATAAGAATAGTTTTATTAAGTCAGTAATCAAACCTGTGTTTGTAAAGAGAAGAACATTTAGATCTGTTGACTGGGATATTATTAATTAAAAGGTTGTTAAGTCTGTATTTTGGAGAGTTAATAAAGTAACTGCCAATAACAGACAATTTTAATATGCCCCTGCCTTTCTAGGTAAACTGATAGTGTGTGCTTCTTCAATGACCTGGTAAGGCTCCAGAAAGGACTCCTAAATAATTAAACAGCAAACAATATAAAACAAGTCTTCATAGTCTAGACAGTGAAGAGTTATGAGATGAACCTAAGCAGATGTTGCAGGGAAAGAACTGAGAAATCTAGGAAAATGACTGGGGTGAGAGCAGTCTGCTGTGCAGTAGCTGACCTGACTGTATGGCAGTTCCTGTTACGAAAAGTTGTCTTTTAACACTGGTAAAATGGGCTGTGTCTGGGCTATACAGGGATCACACTTTTCTCCACCTTCAAGCAGCCCTAATTCTACCCAAAGAGAGATTTGTGGAGGTGAAGTCCACTGTGGTGCCCAGCGGGTAGGAAATGATGCGAACAGCTGCTGTACTGTCGCTGCTCCTTCAGCCTTTGGCTGGCCTTAATGTTGTTAATTGGGTAGGCAGTGTGTATCTCGCCTGTTTTGATAGGGATAATGAGGAATGAGTTCTGCTGTGCGGGGGATGAAAATAATGCTTGTTGGTTATACTTTGGCTTTGTATAAACTGAAATGAAAAATCTGCATCTCTGCAGAGCCATCTGTGCCTTTTTGTTATCCTTCTGTACAGTTTCTAGAAGGTGGACTTCTAAAAAAATCTTCTGTTAGAAAAGCTATGCCAAAGAGTACAATTGTATAGATTGGATGAAGTATATCTGTTCTAGTGTCTGTTTTGCTGATTTCATAGCTCTTAAAGGAAAGCAGCAAAAGCAACTTTATTTTTGAAAAGACTGTTCTGACAACAGTTCAACCATTTCATTTTAGTTTTCTCTCATCTGTCCTTCTTAATTAGAAATTACAGCAGCCCTGAAACTGAAGGACAGCTCTTGGATTCCATCGTCCAGTATTTTGGTGACAGCCTTGGAAGGAAGATTAAAAGAATGCCTTTAATAGAAGAAACTGTTCTGCCTGGGGACTCCCTCCTTACTCTGCCTGTAGTAATAATAGGTGAGTTTCTTCATTTTTTAAGGCTGCCATTGCCTTTATAGACCTGCTGCATGGAGTCATTTCTCATTAAATAACACTTAGAATCCTTACAGTGAAGGTGTTTATTAGAGTAATACAGTTGTTATGGTTAACAACTGTATGATATAAATTATGCTAAGGGAATTGCTATTCAAGTATGTTTGAATTCAAATTGGGCTTTGACAAAACGAGACACATTATTTGNATAATAGGTGAGTTTCTTCATTTTTTAAGGCATGAGCCTTATATATATACATGAGCCTTAATGGAAGAACTGTTTTAATTCTAGTGTTGATCACATAGGGTTTGATTATTGTGGTGTGTCTGCCTCAGGTTGAATGGAGGTTGTTGATGGGACACCAGTAGAAAGTTGTGGGGTCAGATGTGACAGTGAAAAGCATAATGTAAAATGTGTGCTTTGTGTTGGTTGCATGCTAAGCTCTCTCGTTAATTGCCTTTTTGTTGTTGTTGTTGCATTCATCGGAATATTGTGCCATCTTTTCCAAAAGTCAGTTCAGTCAGTTTAAAACAATAAATCGTAGTCGTAATTAAATAATTAAAGGCTTGCACTTGTAAAATCTTGTTGGATGACAGCATAGCAGAGGGAGCAGGTTCCTTAGATACGCAGCTTAATTGAGAGCACCAGGATGATTTGTATCGGGCCAAGGTTTCTCAGCAACAGCTGGTCACCAGCTCCTTACCGCCGTGACTTGATGAGGGGATAAAGAAAAGATTTGGAGTAGAGGAGGTTTTCAATAATCTAGTCCAAAGCTGTTGGGACTACAGCAAACCTACAGCTTTAACTGTACCTGCAGACAAGCAGAAATTACGGTGGATGATGTTTCAACATAATGTGCTCACAGTAAGTTTCTACAACTTTGAAAGACTGGTGTTTGTACAGTGCCTGTTCTCAAAGCTCTCTTCATGACTGCTTAAAATAGTGCTCATGTAAGAGACTTACGTGGATGTGACAGACATGAATCACATGCTGAGTTCTGCATCATAATTGAAGAGCAACAGTTTCCAGGAGTTTTCTCAACCTTACTATAGGTTTGCCATATGGTTAATGACTCAGTTTTCACTGCTTAGGTTTGTAAATATGCATTATGCAAATACCTGTGCTCGATACTTATTTTGTCTAGAGAGCCTTTCTATGTGCTGACACCAAATACAGCTGCCTTGACTACGTCTCCCTGGAAAAAAAAGGTACATTGCCCAAATGCTTTTTCGGAGGTACGCTTGAGACACTTAAGAAGCTGATCTTCTCCATTGGCAGGCTGTTATCACTAATTCATTGGATCTCTGAAGATCCTTTAAAGGGATATAAAATGATTTAATTATGTAGTAAAATAATGCAAACCCAGTTGTTACACAAATACACACTTCTCCATGCTCACACACGGATGCTTGCTAGTGGTTTAATCTTTTCCATGGAATTTCTGTCTAGCTGCAGCTAAAGATTTAGCTTCCTAGTGCTACCATCTTCTTACTGCACGATTTTGTTATTCAGCAAGCAAAAGACAGCACGTCTGTAAGCAGGTAACTTAATGATGGAGCAATAACTTGTTGTTGTGGTTTTGAGCAATCGGTCAACTACTGAACAGAAAATTGGTTTGCTTTACCTCAAACCAGGACACTTGTGTTCCCGTTTCTTTAACTTGAATCTTCCCCTTTTCCCCCTTATGTTGCCCAATTTAAGATTTGATTCTAAGTTTGTGCTATTGTACTGCAGTTCTACATAGAGTACCAAGCTACTGTGGCAATATTAAGTAACTTCTGTGCTATACCTGTCTTCAACAAATGGGAATGAAACAGATGAGCTGGGACTGAAAAATTTCATGCTGGAGCTCTTAAGTCTAGAGGATGCTCTATGCTAAACACTTTCAGCTTCTGCACTGTTTCTGATCATTACTGCACACAGTGTTTTAAATTTTCATCCAAATAGCAAGACTGTTATGATGTTTGAAGTTGATTATTAGCTTTAAATTTAGACAATAATGTAAAGAAGATTGTACTGTAGTTTACTGTGGATCCAGAGAAGCTTCTTGCTGCTATTGAAGCAAAATATTAACTGCTCCTCAAGTGAACAGGGCCACGGGATTTGGGGGTATATTGATTTTATATCCGAAGTTTGAGTAATACTAGTATCTCTGAGTTGTGGTCAGAGCTGTTATTGGAGGCATCGTGTGTAAATAAAGAGCAATATCCTCAGGTATAATTTTTTCATTTCAAAAAGTTTGGGTTTTAGCTTCTTTCCCCCCCCCAAGGATTTTCTGAGAAAATCATAGCACGTCTAATTGCAGACCTTGCAGCTGAACCTTCATCTTGTGTATTCTTCAGAGCATGTCCACAAGGGAATTTCTTTCCCTCAGACTCAGTCTGCTCACAGAATAAGAACTAGGTTTTGGATCAGCTCTCTGGGTGGTCCCAGAGGAGTGGCTGAGAAGCTCAATAATTCACTTTGTCATAATCCCATCCTCAGTAATTTCCTTGACCCTTGCCAGCCTTTGTTTCTCAAACTTTTTTGTTATCCATTTGGTTCTTCATAGTCTTAAGCAGTAGGAATAGTCTTTAGTGTGCCATCCTGGGATATGGCATACATTTTTCTCTTTCCATGGTGGACTACCTTCCTTTACACTCCAGTAGGAAAAAAAACACCTAGCTACGCACTTGGAAAAAGAAGCAACATTTTTGTCTGTGCACAAGATACAATTCTAAAAGTAGTTAAGTTGGTCGGTCATGGGAATGCATGTGAACTATAGGTGTGATTAGGGTGTTTTCACAACTGCATATGATTTTTGTAATGGATGGTTTCAGTGTATTGCAAAGGTTCTCTCTCACATCCATCTCATGTGGCAAGTGGATGACGGGAGAGGCTTGCATCTCTCTTAAGCTTTAAATTCCTGAAGTGTACCCAGATACCTCAGTGCTGCTCTGTGGGAGGGTTGAACACCACGAGAGTGATGAAGACCTTCTTCACTGAAAGGTTCCTTATTGTCTTTTATGTAAATGGCAGAACAGGAATCAAAGTGGTTTGGGAAATAATATAGGCAGGATCACTAATACTTAAACCTTTTATTACAG
>VZTM01035122.1:1203-14089 GCA_013400555.1 Jacana jacana | reverse complement strand
ATGTATAATTGAAAATGTGTTAGTGTTTCCCAGAATATTAACAATAATACCAACAGGAAGAGGGGGGAGGGGGAGAATAACAAAAAGATAACAAAAAAAATTACTTGCCAGAATTAAAAAATGTAATAAAAAAGCTACTTAAGATTACAGCCAGCTTCACCATTACCAGCAAAGAATGCTGAAACGAACTCCTACCATATAATTACTACCTTCTTGATCAGTACTTTGCTCAAGAAAACTTAGTAGTAGAGCAAAGAATTAAAAGGTCAGAAGGAAGATAGAATTAATCCTTCCTACCTTAATAGAATATTTCCTTCTTGCCAAAGAGAAGGACAAGATTATAGTTATAAGAGAAACATGCTAATTATTCTCCTTTACTGCCAAAACCTCAGAAAACCAGTATGTATGTCAAAAGAAGTAATTTTTATTTCCAGTATTACAAACGTGCTTGATTTTTAAATTCAGTAGGGTATTCAGGAATGTGTTTAAGTTTATGTACACTGGTAGCCACTTTCCACAACTTATAAGCATCTATATTCTTGTGAAAGAAAGCACTCAATTTAAAAAAAAACTTTTTCATCTATCTTGTTCAATTAAGCTCTGGCATTGTCAAAATCAGAATGTGGATCACACGCTTCTCACAACAGATCCAGCAGTATACAAACTCTGCAGTCTTTCAAGCAATTTATTTGATGGGGTTGGGGGAAATCTAGTCAGTAAACTGAAGAGCAACAATTTTAAACATCTGTATGAAAAGTACACACTGTGTGTAATGAAAGAAGCAACTTTAAAAAAAAAATCCAAAACATCTTACCATCTTCCCAAGAGAAAGGCTGGGGTGACTCAAGTTTAGGCCGTTCAGGTAAGTGCATTCCAGTTTCATTATTATAACCGATTCCTTCAGCATCTCGCCTAGCTTGCCTGAGAACTACACCTCCTTGGTCTCTTAACCGCACTGCAGCTCTATAGAATATTGTATCTTTTGCATTGTATTTCATACAGTTATCTATTATAAGATTGAAGTCTTCTTCAAACTCACTGAGGTTTTTATAGCCTTGAGCATCTAACCGTTTTCGCATGGTAGAGAAATCCATAGGATGTTTAATATGATCCAAATAGTCTGGAACCTTTGAATAAATATATAAAACACAAGTGGGTAAAATTATCCCAAGACAAAGAAACATTCGCTATTCACTGACCCACATTATTTTAACATACTTTGTAATACATCAAATCAGTAACTTCAAAATGTAGCTTAGAATTGCACATCTTGATATTGCAAACATTTGCACACCAACATATTTGTTTTACACATTAAAAGTTTTCATATTACAAGATTTTACATCTTAAGTAACAAGCCAAAGCCCTATTAACAGATGCTGATGCTACATGGTTTTAGAGTTCTGTGGGTTTATGTATGTACTATACATGTATCTATGATACATGTATTTATAACATGCATTTATACCTGTGTACGTGTATTTGCAATATATACCTGTGTGTATGTACACATGTAATTATTATTATTTACAGACCTGTCTATGTATATACACACATATATACACATATGTGCTTTCCATTATTTTCCTCCGCTTTCCATTATTTTCCTGAAGTCATGGCTAACTGGAGAGGTCCCAATGGACTGGAGGGTAGCAAATGTAACACCCATCTACAAGAAGGGCAAAAGGGAAGATCCAGGAAACTATAGACCTGTCAGTCTGACCTCCATACCAGGGAAGGTTATGGAACAGATCAATTTGAGTGTCATCACAAACCATGTAATGTACAAACAGGGAATCAGGCCTAGTCAGCATCGGTTTATGAAAGGCAGGTCCTGCCTGACAAACCCAATCTGCTTCTATAACAAGATGACCCAATTGTTGGATGAGGGGAAGACAGTGGATACTGTATACCTGGACTTTCAAAAAGCATTTGACACTGTCCCCCACCAAATTCTCATGGAAAAGCCGGCTGCTCATGGCCTGAATGAGTGTATGATCTGCTGGATCGAGCACTGGCTGGCTGGACAGTCCCAAAGAGTGGTGCTCAATAGAGTTAAATCCAGCTGGCGGCTGGTCACAAGTGGTGTTCCTCAGGGCTCAGTACTGGGGCCATTTCTGTTTAAAATCTCNTATCAAGGGGCTGGAGCGAGTGCAGAGGAGGGCAACGAAACTGGTGAAGGGCCTGGAGCATAAATCTTATGCAGGAGCTATTGAGGGATCTGGGACTGTTTAGTTTGAGAAAGAGGAGGTTGAGGGGAGACCTCATCACTCTTTACAACTGCTTGAAAGGACACTGTAGAGAGGTTGGTGCTGGTCTCTCCTCACGGGTAATTAGCGACAGAACGGGAATGGCTGCAAGCTGCAGCGGGGTATGTTTAGGATGCACATTAGGAAAGAATTCTTCAGATAAAGAGTGGTCAGGCACTGGAATAGGTTGCCCAGGGAGGTGGTGGACTCACCGTCCCTGAATGTGTTCAAGAATCAATTAGATACGTTGTTGAGGAATATGGTGTAGGGGAGAACTCTGTAGAGTAGGGCTGATGGTTGGACTCGATGATCCCAAGGGTTTCTTCCAACCTAAATGATTCTACATAAATGTGTTCCATATGTACATACACACACATACACTGTACCTAATTTCCCAGTTAAAAAAAAGGAATTTCACTTCCAAGTAAGAACAAACTATAGGCATTTAATTAAGACACCCTTTGAATTTGCTTTATCAAGCAATCTTACCACAAAAGATCAACGTGTACCTGTGTTATTCCATACAACCATTTACCAGAAATTTTGGCATATGAGCATAAACAGACTTTCATAGCAGTAAATCAACTTGTAAATTGTTGGAATAGAGATTAAAAGGTAACACTGCTCCCAAGTCTGCAAGCAAATTGTTTTTTTTCTTTTACTTAACTGCCATCAAGCTGTATGTAAACGTAAGGAAAGAGCGTACAGCAATGCAGCATACCTCCTTAAGGTTCACTGGCTGAGCAAATATACGAGCAGAATCTTTTTCCTGCAGCTGATCCAGAACTGATCGCAGAAGTACAGTGAATGGAGTAAGCTGAAGTTCCATAGCAACCTGCTCAATCTTGACCTAAAGAAGCAATAATTATCCAACTGAGCATTTTTCATGAGTAAGTTTTAAATGCTTTGAAGTAAGTTGTTTTGCAGCAATAATAAAGTTCTTCAGATATAAGATGATATATAAATATACTTTAAGTAAACAAGTTCAACATTGCTTTCAATATCATCAGTTAGCATTTGTCTGACACACATTTTCAGCTGATGACTTTATAAGAAAAAACACATTCTCATCTCTTCATTGTAGATTCAACTTCAACTCCAGCTTCTCGGAATGTAAATTCGTATTTTATCTCTAAGTTAATATTGTTCTAGTTTCTAACTGTATTCTTTTGCTTTGGAAAGATGTTAAATAAGTACAATGCTAACAATGCAAAAATAAGAACAAGAATTTAAAGGCTAACCTGTTTAAAATTAAATTTAAGTTGCAAGCACAAAACGAGTGCAGAAAAGACAATCTGGTGGGTATTTACAGGCTGCATAAAACCATATAGAGTTTAAAGACAATGTTCCATGTGTAAATTCCTACAAATAATTTAAAAAAAAAAAAACAAAACAACTACAGAATCAACAACATATTCAAATGCACCCTCCAGAATTGTCATTATTTTTCAAATCTTATGACTCCTCTATAGTTCTCTTTTCAGTCCATTTAAAGAATTATCAACATTGGAACATTCCTGTTATGGCAAAGATAAATTCTTAATGACGCACTAATGGCGTGTGTGCATACACATAAACACATATACAGAGTGTACACACACAAAACATGTATAAATAAGAATACATAATACACACGTGTAGCAAGTGATATGTGAATGTACAGGAATAACGCATAGACCTCCAGAAAGCACTCAAGAATTACCAACTTGACTTGCATGCAACGACTGTTCAGAGCTTGCCGAAAGTAAAAACAAAATTATTTTTGTTTATAAATAAGGACAATTAAAGACTCATAAATGCAAACTTTTCCATTTCACACCTTTTATACAAAATGTTAGCTTTCTGCATTATCGCTTCCTTAAATCCTCCAGCAGCGTTAAGTCTAGAATGCCGTAGGCTTAGATGTGGCTTTTTTTTGCCTCTCATGACAGAAGAATAAAAGTGCTACTCAATATAGGCATACGTATTGGGAAAACTTGACAAGATCAAATACTCTACAGTTCTTCAGAAAACAAGGAGGGACTGAGAGCAGTCCTGCTAAGAAGGGTATTGGTAGATGAAAAGCTGCACACAAGATGTGCACTTGCATCCCAGAAAGCCAACCCTATCCTGGGCTGTACCAACAGAAGCAATGGCCAGCAGGCCAAGGGGGAGGTACCTCTGCTCCACTCTGGTGAGATCCCACCTGGGGTTCTGCATCCAACTCTGAAATCCTAAGCACAGGAAGGATATGGACCTGTTGGAGCAGGTCCAGAGAAGGGCCACAAAGAGCACCAGAGGGCTGGAGCACCCCTCCTATGAAGACAGGTTGAGAGAGTTGGGGTTGTTCAGCCTAGGGAAGAGAAAGCTACTTGGAGACCTTATTGCACTTTCAGCACTTAAAAAGGGGCTTACAAAAAAGATGGGGACAAACTAAACACTTGCAGGGCCTGTTGTCCTAGGACAAGGGGTAATGGTTTTAAACTAAAAGAAGGTAGATTCAGACTAGATCTAAGAAACGCCCAGAGAGATGGTAGATACCCTATCCCTGAAAACATTCAGGGTCAGGCTGGATGGGGCTTTGAGCAATCTGGTCTAGTTGGAAATATCCCTACATGTTGCAGTGGGTTTGGACTAGGTGACCTTTAAAGTTCCTTTCCATCCCAAACCATTCTATGATTTTATGACTATTTATGTATTTTAAACAGTTTGTGTGAGTGCACACACACACACGTTTGTTTCTTAGCCCTCATGTAGGATCAAAAGACAAACACTGTCTTCCTATTACAAAAACTGTGTGTGAGAATAAGTAAACTATTTTTCCTTCAGAAAAGGTACTGATTTTACCTGTTCTCTTTTTAATTTTTCTCGCTTACGTATAAGCTCAATCAATAAACGCGCTCTTTCAAGATCATGGCGCAGCCTTTGCCAGTACTTCAATTTTTCTTTTAAGGCTTGCATTTCTTCATCATCTTCTCTCTAAGAAAAAAATCAAAATATTTTAATGAAATGAATAACACTAACCTCTTTTTATAAGCTTGTTTATGCACTTATAGAACATATTCACAGGAAAGGAGAAATTACTGTCTTTTAGTTACAGCACTTGGTCATAAGCTTCACACTGCAACAAAAGACCACCTCTGGTCAGGGTATCTTCTTCGTTTTTTCAACCCTCTAGCTAAAAACAGAATTTAGAAACTGGAAAGCAAGCCTATGGCCAAGTGTATTTGCATCAGAAAAAGCAATATAGCAAACAGCAAGCTAGCAGTATAACAAGCTGCATTATTTTCACATCGAAATCCAAACCAGGTGAACGTCATTAGATTCTTCAGAAACTCAATTCTAGAAGAAACAAATTCTTTGTGCTCAGCACAGTCCAGCTTCCCCTCATACAAAATTAGGACACAGTTCTAACAGAACAAAATCATTATGACTTCTGAGGACAGGAAATGAAAAGCGGTTTATTTAATAAAATAGTAACTTCAAATGGGTAATGGAGAAATACAACCTTTCAGTGAATGGATGAAAGAATTTAATTCATACATTTTTAAGAAGCAGCAGTATTTAAACACTTGTAGTACGTAACTTGATTGATATATAAAGCAAGCAGAGCCTTTCTTGTTTGTTCTTAGTATTTTTTATAAGTGGCAGTAGTAGTAGTATACTGGAATACTATTTAAGAGTATTCAAATGGCGTTGGGTAACTCAACAGAAACAAGGCCATTAAAATATAAAAGTCTTAATGTTTCTACCAAGTACACAAAAGAAACATCTGCTTTGGATAATTATTTAAAATTAATATTTTATAAGGTCTCTCAGAAAGAAATTCAAAGCTTTGTATGCTTGCTTGTAACTAGTGTAATGCAATATATACTGGATAAGCAATTGTGTTGTTTTCTTTAAACTAAAGCAAACAATGAATTCCCTAAGTTATAAAAAATAGAAGACAAAGGAAAAAAGAAAACTGGCCAAGCAGATGAACAACTACCAAACATTACAAATTGTTACGCTCAAAGCAAAAGCCTCTGTACCAGAATGATAATTTAGAAATATCATGGTTCCTCTAAAGCAAGCTTCTGTCTGAAGAATTGCCTAAGGCTCTAAAAACAGAACTGCACCAACTACTAGTTTGAAAAAAAAAAAATGTCTAACAGATTTGATTCTATGACCTGCAACATATTTTATTACTTTACATGCTTTGCAAAAGTAAAGGCTAGTTTTATTCAAATCTCTGACTTTGCAGCAATTGAAAATCCTGAACTATCAGCCACCTCTATAAAACAATATGCCATCTGGAAGAAACAGTTTGGTTCTCTCAAAACAAAACAGGAGATAAACAACAACAAAACACTGAAAAAAGAAAATACAGCTAGAAACTTCTAGTTCCTTTTCTTAAGGACTATAAATACTGACATTTATAATTTCTTTTAAGGAGTTAAGTCTTGACTTAGACACATAATAATTTAAATGCTGAGGGCCAGATTAGTTCAAAGTAAATTTTGACAAATATTTACATGGACATTTTCGATTCCTTGAAATTCTCAGAGAATCACTGAATTGTTAAGTCTACACTGCCACTAACTGCTCTTCTTTTTCTGCCCTTCACCTCTGAATACAGATCTCACAGGTGGGAAAGCAATGTAACCGTTAACTGACAAAGCCAAACAATTTTTTTCCATAGTCTGTTTTTTTTTTTTTTTTTCCCCCCCAGGACCCAAATTAGAAGTGGAAAGCCTGTCATCCCTTTGCTGGCAGCCAT
Source organism: Jacana jacana (assembly GCA_013400555.1). Classification (NCBI taxonomy): domain Eukaryota; kingdom Metazoa; phylum Chordata; class Aves; order Charadriiformes; family Jacanidae; genus Jacana; species Jacana jacana. The sequence goes on along the minus strand of VZTM01035122.1, from coordinate 7,102 downwards.
TCAGAGTGCTCTTTTGCCCTATGTAACTGCACGGTTGATGAAAGTGGGGAACTGATCCTGCTGAAAGCTAAGTCAATAAACCCATAATAGTTTTAGGGTGGGTCAGGAAACTTACACAGCAGAAAAAAAACATGTTACTTTGTTTCAGCAGGTCTTTGGGTACATCACTGGAGACTTTATTTGGCTACATCTGGCAGTACGTTTGCACTTTTTTTTTTCCCCTGCCCCATTTATTTTTTTAGGTGAATTAGCTGTTTGACCAGCTTCATTCCATAAAATAGCTAGGTTGGTGTATATCTGCAGGTGTGACTCAAAGTATCACGAGCACCTTGTTTGCGCTTTTTTTGTGCACAAATTCACTCCCTTCCTGAATGTTACTCCAGTTTGGGGACTAACAGAAAGCCTCCAATTTTCTATCACTTCTATGAGAAGTAATGTTGTCAGAACTGGGTATAACAGCTGAGATAAACCCCCTTTACCCTAGCATATTTATCACCTAACATATACCTTAATTAGACGCAGTCAAGCTAGAAAGAGCATTATGCACTGGTTACCAGTATCTAACTAGTAAAAATTAGGATAAAAGAAGTTCCTTTCAAATTTTTTCAAAAATTTTTTTTTTTTCAATTTTTTTTCTAAAGCTTTCTGACAAGGGAAGTCTCCATTAACTTCCTGGTAAAGAGTTGTTCTTCCAAATCTGGCTTCTGTAACAAAGCCAGAATGTTTCTTCTGGATGACAACCTATGAAAACTTTACAAAGAAACTCTGTGATAGCTGTCTGATGGGTTTAGTTCTTGATGAACACCAAAGAGTATCTAGAAAAGATAAAACTGAGACATGTATCAATACTGAGGGAAGAGGGGAAAAAACACAGAACGTGCATCAACTGAGAACTGGTCTTCAGCTCCAGCTCCTACCATTGTTACCAGCCTCTCATAATTAGCAGGAACACTGTCAGAGTATCAACAGACTGCTCCTTAAACTGGATGTGAATACATGGGGACAGCCTCACTCCCCACAGGGACTGTAACTTTACAGAAGCCAAACAAAAACAGAATTACATGATTAAATTGGATCTTCATCAATACAATTAGTTTTATTTAGAACCTCTGCTGGCATTGCTATACCAATCAGTCAAAACTGTTTTGTGGTTGCAGCTTGTGTTCTTCCTGAAATCTTCAGTGCAGATACTGACCTTAGCACCAGCATCTTCTACTTGGTTTCTCCAAACAGTAGTTTCAAACCAACCTCACTACAGAAGCAACAAGCCACTATAATTAAATTTCATGCCTTATTTTTGTTCAAGCATTCTTTAACTGCAGAGAGAAATTAAAATAATGGGTATGTAAATTTATTAGAGTATACCTTTCCTCTCTATCTAGGTGGAGACAGAAGTGACAGTATGAACCATTATTTCCTTGTTCCTGCAGAAGGTGAGGTGGCGCATCAGTCAAGTTCTTCTTGCCTGGTTTAGAATTGCTAGCTGACACACCATCACCTTCAAAAGCACATCATGACTGAGCTCTGAAACATATCCATTAGGAAGGAATTCTAAATCACAGGATGCTTCCCTCCCTGCCAAACTTGTTCTATTAAACAAACATTAGAGATGGATCAAAACCACCTTCCACCAGGCATCTTGAAACCATTTTTGGGGTTTTGATTCCCCATCTTAACTTTTAGTATTATTATTACTAACGCAGAAAAGAATCTCCTCTGAATCTGTATTAACATCAGCATTTACGTTCCTTTCATTGACTGAAAACCTGTTTAGGACCTCCCACATAAGATATGGCAAGAATTTTCTCATCTAGACTGAAACTGTACCTCAAAATCTGTACAGCGGTGCTCTTACAACAGCTGTGCTACAGCTGTTTACTGAAGTCTTGATGATGATGGCTTGGGCTTGGACTAACAAAGATGACTAATGCGTCAAACACTTTGCAGTTATGAGTACTTTAATAAGTATTATAAATATATAATGAGGAATCTTTGGAAAAAACAACATTGTACACAGAACACTTGCTTATTACTGGAAAGGACTATCTACACATTTCACATCAACAGCATCTTTTAATACTCATCTTTCCTTGAAACTTATCCTTTCTTCTCAAATGACAAAGTTAATTTCCGTTGTATGTTTTTAAGAATAAAGTCTCAGAAGTGCCCCAATATATTATAAAAAAATATAAATAGTTCCCAATTTAGAAAATACTTTCATCATTTTCTTACTTAAGACTACTGCAGTTCTGAAATTAGAAAAAAAAAAAAAAAAGAAACTGTTTATACAGGTGTGCAAACAGGCAAAAGGATTTTAAACAGCTCCTATCTATGGCTTATTTTATTATAAACAAACAATAACTACAAGAATCATTTTATTTTGCCAATTACAATTTAAATATTTGGAAATATTGCAGTCTTATCATACCATCTCAACAGGGAAAGTACCACCTAGCAAGTGTAATTTTTTCAGATACTAAATACAGTCTAAGTCTATACTGTCCCACGAGCCCTGGACTTTTGTGCTTGATTTTATTACGTTTAAGGACTCAAGTTCATTGAGAAAAACAAACAAACAAACAAACAAACAAACAAACAACAACAACAAAATCTATCTGAATACAATAGTTTCAGGTATTATTAGGTATCTGCCAGACATCACTCTTCAGAATAAAAACTTCTCACACAGGACTAAAAGATTAACCAAAGATTAGAAGCAGAATACAAAATATTTTAGAGAAGCTACAACCCAAAAAATAGGGTTAAAATGGAGTAATATAGAAGCAACAAAATAAAGGTAATCCAATGGCCAGTTTATATCCGACATTAAGTCCATCTGAAAAGAATTCACCTAAATTCTACCTCAAAGGTGGAATCTCAGCTATGAGGAAAGGCTGAGGTAGCTGGGACTCTTCTACCTGGAGTAAAAAAACCTCGGGGGGTGTGTGTGGGGGGAAGGAATCTCATCAATGTTTATTAATACCTGAACAGAGGGTACAAAGAGGGCGGAGCCAGGCTCTTTCCAGTGGCACCCAGTGACAGAACAAGAGGCAATGAACACAAACCAAAACACAGGACGGTCCACCTGAACACCAGGAAACACTTTTTTGTTACTGTGAGAGTGACTGAGCATTGAAAGTGGTTGCCCAGGGAGGTTGTGGAGCCTCCATCCTTAGGAGATACTCAAAAGCTGCCTGGACATGGTCCTGGGAAACCTGCTCTACTTGACCCTGCTTGAGCAATGGGGTTGGACTGGATGACCTCCAGAGGTCCCTTCCAAACTCAACTGCTCTGGCAATTAGATTTTTCATGAAAAACTAAGAAAAGAAACACACAGAGAAGACAGTACAAATAATTAGGAAGCAGTGTTGACCATGGTATTTTTATGAGTACATCAATTAATGACTTCATCAGCAAAGAGCAATGTAATTCAAACAAAAATAGCAATTAAGCTTCAAAGTGAAAAAAATAATCTGAATTTAATACAAGTAAACGACTACATAAAATGCGTTCTTAAGTTCTAGAGACTGTTTTACAGGAGCAATTTCACTGAAATGGAGCAAAAACCTGAAGGATGGAAAGAACACAGCCAACTATATTTTTAGTTCAATTAAAAAAAGCCAACTGGGTTGCAGTAAGATTTTACATTATGATGCTTTACAAGACTTTAAGGTCTACACACAAGGATCCACATACAGAATTCAGAGAATAAGTTTTAATCCTTTTTGAAGCCACCCAGTTTTTTGAAACCAAAACAATAAAAACACTGCTAAAAATCTCTAATGTCACTGGAGAGTTAGTTGTCCGTGTTATAAAAACAGAAAGCAGCATGTGCATTAAAAATATGAATAGAAGGAAAAAAAAAAGAAGAAAAAATTAATGAGAAGTGGAATAGGACTTTCTGAATCTGATTCACATCTGGAGTGACTCTTTTTTTGGTTTTTCAGCAATTCTGACCAGTAAAAGTATAAAATTTTAACTGACCTGGAAATATTTTAGAAGCGATATGTTTTACTTGAACAAAATATCAGCATATATTTATGCCTGTCTATAGTCCCACTTACTATAACTATTGTTAAAAGCAAAACTAAAAGTAGAAACAGGTCTTTGAACTTCATCAACAACTTCCTCTTTGTTCTGTTATAACCGAACAGGGTGGGTAATATGTATCTGAATTAGAAAACTGCAAGCTAGCATCGTCTAACCTTTAGTCTGTAAAAATCACTGTTTTCCTCACTTGCAAATGTCAAAGACAGCATTTCCTTTGAAACTTGGATGAATTTAAAATAAAATTTATTTTTTATGTTACTCATTCATAGAACTTTGAGCAGTTAGTTCAAAAAAACCCACAATCCTAGTCAATGAACAGCACTATAAAAGTAGTTTTGGTGACAGCATTTTTGTGAAACGTTTAAGCAAAACAGAAAAACGCACATTTTTTTCTCTCTCATATCTCACAAATTTAAAAGCATCAGGTAATGCCCAATTTTCAATGTAGGTCATATTACTTAAGAATAATGTAAACAATTTGTTCAGTTCTGAATCAAAGGAAATTTTTATGCTGTGCTACACTCCCTTGCTAGTTTTTTTATGGATAAATCTATACAGATTTTCTGATTTCTTCTTATAAGTAAAAAAGTGCATCACATACCTGTTGTGTGTTTCTTTGTGACTGTAAACTGGACTGCAGCCTTCTCAACAGAGGAACACCATTCCTAGACAGTCTTTTAAGCAACCAGTAACTGTGCACTCGTTCAACAAACTGCTTCTTCCGCTGAATGGCGACCTGATTCATAATCTTATTTAATCTAAAATACGGAAAAACTGATATTGTATTTTTCGCAGCAAAGCATAAAACACACTTGTTTATGGAAGTTAAACATCATATATATCTATAAAGAAATAATGCAACAACAGCAATTATATTACCAATTTCTTTCAATAACATCCATTTCAGCACAATTATTTCTGAGCAGAAGATTACAATCAAATAGGTGTTTGACCCCAGTTTCTACCAAATACGTTAAAGTACTTAATAGAGCTAAAGGGTATAAATTTTTTTTATCATTATCATCTCAGGAGCAATCCTAAATCAGGACTCAGAATCAAGCTTTATACACGTTCTAGAATAATTTTCTCATTGAAAATAGAATCAGAAATAAAGCTCTAAATCCCTATAAAGCTTTCAGATCATTTGTTGCCATCTTCACACAGAATTATTTTAAAGACAATGTATCTTAAAACTTTTCAGATAAAAACATGCAACAAAAACCTTGTATTACTCATCTACTGATCCTAAAATTTTGGTAAATAAAGCAAACATAAAAATGTAACACATAAAAAAGAACACTTATGATTTTACACGTAAGATGGAAATATCCACACAGAAAAAAATGCAAGAAAAGGATGATACAAACAGTTAAACAAAGATTCTTGATTAAATATACAGTATTCTCTTCAAACAAGATGCAAATACCGTTTACATGTATTCGGTTTCAAATACTCTAGGAAAGTACTATTTGAAAATCACACACACAACAACCTTGACTACTATTTTTTTAAATTATGACACCTTAAAACATCAAAGTCTTACACATAACACTAACCTTTCAAAACATACATTAAAAAAAGAATAAAGCTTAACTGAAAAATATCTGCAACTCTCTGTGCCTATGGTATCTTGAAATCACTGCAAAAAATTAAAAACAAAAAGTTGACAGTTGTAGAATGAAAAGGTTTTGTCTTTGCCCATACTGCAGGAGTGGCAGCCCTTGCAAAATTAACACAAGATGCCCGAAGGCACCAACCACCTGTATCACAGGGGGACTGTTCATTCATTTGGGGACTGGGGTGAGCTGGAGATACAAAAAAGGATGTTCCTGAACTGAATGTAAAAGAG
>VZTM01035121.1:22135-53089 GCA_013400555.1 Jacana jacana | reverse complement strand
ATTTTGCCCACTGGAGTAATTTTAAAGGGAAAGGATTGAGACTGAAACTTAACATGCAGACAAAGTTTATGGCTTTGAGATGTAAGAAAAACACCTCATATTGTAAAATGGATATGTTTAATAACCATAGATTCATAGAATAGTTTGCGTCAGAAGGGATCTTTAAAGGTCATTTAGTGCAACCCAACTGCAATGAGCAGGGACATCTTCAACTGGATCAGGTTGCTCAAAGCCCTATCTAGTCTGACCCTGAATGTTTCCAGGGATGGAGCATCTACTACTTCTCTGGGCAACCTGATGAAGATTAAACAAACATGGGATGTCTGATTCCATATTTGACATACATTTTTTAATGTATATGTGCACTTAGGACCCAAAGTGAAGGATGAAGGATGTAGTTTCTTCAGCCGTTACAATTACGTCTAGCAAGGGTGATAAGTCCCAAGCTTTAAGTGAAGCAAAGCCAGTTCTAAGGTCTTAACTAACATATACCTGTAGAGCCCTTCAGACCTAAAATACAACCCTAGGGCTTGTTAACATCACCAGAAGCAGGCTTATGTTGGCACGACAGCTGCTAAGTCTCCAGCTGTACAAGTCAGGGAAGCATCAATCGTCTGTCCATCACTGGTGAATCTGGGTTTGGCTATCTCACAGCAGCATAAAGGACTTTTGGGGATGCCGTGTCCTCCCCTCAAAGGTTTCCAGAAAGTTGTTATGTGTCTCTGTCTGTCAGTCACATAAATGTTGAGATATGGGTTTCTCAGTTGAAGGGGGCTGGTGGCATCCAGTCTTGCAGTTGCAGTTGTCTTGGTATAGCCAAATGAAAAACTCTGGTTTGCTGAGATCAGCTTGTTTAACCTGCTTAGTATCATCTCCTCTCACGTTCTCCAGCATGAAAATCCTTTCAAAGAAAGGCAGTATCTTGTGACCACTGCTTTCTAAGCAATCTTCTATCCATTGAAACAACTTGTAGATGGGACATTGCAGGATATGCAATTTAAAAGCATCATGCAGCAATGTTCAAGCTAACAACCAATCTAATTAACTGTTACACATATTGGTAATCATAGATTTGCCATTCAGGGTAAGAAGTCCTTCAGATGCCCTAATAGGCTTCAAGCCAATGCAGTTAGTCAACTTTTAGATAGTCAATCATATACAGACATCCTGTGTAGACCCTAAGCTTAAACTCTGTAGCACTGCTGGTTCTCCAGGCATTGCAGCCAAAAAGAGCTGAAGTGTGTCTAAAGATAGACATAACCTAAAAGTTGAAATGACATCTGAATTAATGCCTAGCTCATCCCACACTTGCCAAACTGAAGGCTGTAGCCATAGATCTGTGTATAAGGACGTGTTCCATAGTCAGTAAAGAGAAAGAGACGCACTACCTCAGAGTTCATCATGCTCACTGTCTCAGAATTCTGTTACAGGATGGGTTGTCCACTGGAGTTTTCTGTCTCTCTAAAGTAGATTTAGATGGTCTGACTTAGACTAAATATCTTTTTTTTTTTTTTAAACTCTCACACAGGAAAAAAAATGCTAGTTGAAATGAAATAACTCTGAATGTCTATGTCTTTTTCTGTATACAGTTTCTGAGCACTCAGTATGTCTCCTTTAACCAGGAAGATAGGTCTTTATAACTGAGGAAAAAAATGAAAACCTAGGCAAAAAAAGGTCTGTCTGGTGATTTTAATCTCCTATGAGCATATAACTAATTTCCCAGCTGACCAAAAGACAGGTAGAAGAACTGGTTCTGTCATATAGTATGCTGTGTTAGTCAGAAGAGAGCAGAATTTGAATAGAATTAACAAGTATATTGAATTGTACTTTATGTTAAATGAGTTGCTTGTTTCAGACTAATCAAGTTATGGTGTTCAAAAACCACTGCTATAATCTCTGCCAGTTGGTATTATTTTTGCTTTCAGAAAGGAGAAATGAACTTATTTTTGTGTGGTCCAACCAATTAACGTACTGTACACTTGATGCAAATCTAAAGCAATTATTAGTATTCCCTGCCTCTTGAGACGTAAACATTCACTGCTCAGTATTTGACAAGAAAGCTATTGCTCTCCCCAGAATAACTATATCATTTGCTCGTGTCTAGAATTAAAGCAAATATAGTGCAATAGTACCATGACAAAATGGCAACAAGAAAACCTGACTGGATTTTCGTAGTCAGCACTAAAGGGCAGGAGAAGTAAGCCTCTGCTTCTATTTCCTAAGGATTACTCATCCTGCTCCAGAAACACTAACATCTCAGTTAAGCTGAGCACAAAATTAACTCAAGTTAACAAATTAATATCAAGTTTTAAAATAACTGCCACTTGCCAGGTTATTTGCCAGTCTTCAAACTAGAATTGCAGATGATGGGTATTCAAAAGCCCTGAAGGAGTCCTAATACACTTTCATTAATAGATATGCACTGTGGATTGATATTACTATCTTCATTTAATTTCCATTAAATGAAGCCATCTACCAGTAAGTTTCCAACATTGACCTTCATCCCATCCTTCCCTGAAAACAAGCAGTGAGTACTGTCAGTAGGAAAAGACAAATATTTCTGGAGAGCAAGCCATCACACCCCTCAGACACCTGGTTTAGGATGGGAGAAATTCTGGAAGGAGACAAAGAGATTTTGCAGAAATTCAGTCATCTAAACAAAGTCACCTAGTGTGATGTGAGACACCCTCGGTGTCCTGCCTGGCTTTCCACTGCCAGTCCAGAAAGTCATAGGTATTTTGTAGGTCCTATGTCCTGCCTACACCTACCGTGGACCTACAGCATCTAAAATGGTGCCAGATACTTATGTAGGCAACCAAATGGTGGTGGAGTCACTATCCCTGACTGTGTTTAAGAGTAGATTAGATGTGGTGTTGAGGGATATGGTGTAGGGGAGAACTTTGTAGAGTAGGGCGGATGGTTGGGTTCGATGATCCCAAGGGTCTCTTCCAAGAAAATGATTCTATGATTCTAGATCTTCCTTGTGACTTCTGTGCAAGCCATCCTTACTTGTAGGGTTTCCCCAATCTGTATGAATCCCTCCACAGTCAGATGAAGGGTTAACACTTAACATGAGATAAATGCAAGCCCTTAAGTACACACTTACAATAAAAATAACAAATAATAAAAAATAAAGTGTTGCTTCCAGCTGCGTCTTGGAACTAACTCAAAGTATGCATCCGTAATAAATACCCTGCATCTCTCCACAGAATCACATGGGAGTTTGAATGAGCTAGGAATAAAATTCAGTGAGGACATTCCAAGCTCTGTCTATCTGAACAGAGACCATATAAAAAAGTATTAGTGATACCTCTACTTGCTCATAGTGGACTTAATGTAAAGTGACTCGATCAATTGCCGGCAACACTTAAAAAATCATAAATCAGCCTCCTCCCTCAGATAAGGTCTGATAAAAGAAAACACGAAGCTTTAGAAATAATAAGTTGAAATAAAGTTCTTCATCATTGGACTTCAAATATTTTGGGAATTAGCCACAATGACTGGACTTTTGACTTACTAAGAAACTGACAGTTGAGAAATTTTTTGCAATCACAACAAATACTTTAAAACCCCAAAGAAAGGGAAACCTCAACACTCATAAAAACACTTATTGACCACAACAGGGAGTTGATCAGTTCCTTTAAGTGATATGTTCCCTGGTTACTACTTATCTCAGATATTGTTATGAAATGGAATAGTTTCTGTTCCAGGCAAACAGAATCTAGTTGTTTTTCCTTAGAGCACACAAAGTTCCTACACAGTTTCACATTCACTGCAATTGTTCCTGACTGGGAGAAATATTAGCAATCACACACCCGGTGTTTCAATCTCACACAAATTTAACTTTGCTTCATATTTTATAGATGTAACTTAATTGCTTCAGATATGCTGATTAGATATGCTGATCAGATATCATTAAAGTAATCTAATACATACTTTCAAATATGACTGCAGACCTTCTGTCTCCTTCTTCTGCAATGAGTTTATGTATTACTCATGTGGGACATTTCATCACAGTTTTTAAAAGCCACTTTCCCCCATCTGAATTCAAAATAGATGTAAGGAGGTCATACTGAGATGGTAAGGCCCTGTTTAAATAATTTGATGGCACAATTAATTCCCCACAAGTGGAATTAACTGCAAGGGATTAATGAAAATGTCAGGGTTACAGGTTGTGCTGGTGATGTGTTCCTAATGTCAGTTGTAAATCTGCTGTAGGTAGAACACAAATTCTTTCCATGTAAGGTTCTTTCTTTAAAAATATACCCTGAACTCATAAAATAACCCACAGATTATATGGACCAATTTTCCATAAAAGTACACCTACTGAGGAAAAAGAACAAAACATACAGCTTACATAGATAAACACATATTTCAGGCTTAAGATATCCAATGACCATTTGAAAACAAAAATGGGTGAAATAGATGCACAATATATAAAAAGTGGGCTTAAGAAAGAGATGAAAAAAAATCCAATTCATGGGCCATAAATTCATTGCTGGAAATTTAAAATGATGCTCAAGGTACAAATTTTGGCTCAAATAGTCCTTCAGTAGTTGTTTTCTGGAAGCTGCAGAGATATGTGCCCATGTGTCTTACACCCGTTCCTTAAGCACCTTCTTCTGTCATTGCCAAGCTAACCGGAGCTCTGAGGCTCTTGCATCTGTTTGTGCAGTCATTTCCAGTAATCATTAAATCTAAGGAAAAACACAAGCTGCTTTCAAATATTTTGCCTATTGAAAGGGAAATAACATCTGAGTAGAAGAACGGAATAGTTTATACTGAAATGAACAGTATGATAGCAGAGATGCAGGTTTGGGCTGTACCTTTGCTAATCAATAAAATAAGCCAGGAGGCAGTCTTTGATCCCAAAGCCAAGAGGTCTTGTCCATCTCACATGCACAAAGCCCAACTCTTTTTCCCCATGAGCAGGAGGGGCACATTGCTCCCCTCTGGAAGCAGTTCCCCTCCATCAGCCCTATCCTGGCACCACTCAAGAGTGCCAAGTCACAAGACCTGAAGCTGTGCCAAGAAGGATGTAGACAGTCATGAGACAGACCTCAAGCTCATACCCTCCTCTTGGCTTATTTACTGGTATCGATGTAACAGTATGTACCTATACCCATTTTTTTCTTTAACCACTCAGAACTGTCTGGCTTTAGCGGGACCAGAGAATTCAGGGTAAAGACCATGTATTTTCCCCTGTTGTTTCCTTGTAGATCTATGGCAGCTCTGACTCATGCTGTTAATGATAAATTAAGCTTTAACAAAGTAGATACTTAGGTTAGAGCATTTTCTACTTCTATGGAATACAGACTCCATTTATAGGAAAAAAAAGCGAATGTTCGTCTCTTTTTTTTTTTTTTACAATTTGATCATGTTATCATTTCTACTGCATTTTGAACATGATGTATTTATGTATTTTTATTGTTAAATAAGCTAATGGCTATGAGAAGTGAAAGTGATCCCTGGGATTAAGTTTTCAAAGGAGGATTTCTACTTTCTGCTATGTTAGCAAGTTTAATTGTGTTGCATGAGCTATTTGTCCTTAACTGCAGAGAGCTATAGGGCCAGGTTCAGAGGTGATGTGCTGCCTTCAGGCATGCTTTTCAAAAATCTGTGGCTCAAATGTATACTGTGATGTAAAGTCACTTCTGCATTTTCTACATGATAAGAGAGGACAAATTGACAAGATAGAAGAGGAGGATTGGTGCTGCAAGGCTGCTCAGTCAGATCCATAAACACCTTTGCAAATGCACAAAACCCATTTTTGTACTTAATGTTAAACTATTCAGCAAAGGTACCTGAAGTTCAGAGACATCTTACAGTTTTATCTAGGAGTTCCTCAGTTAGTTCAAGTAACACCTCCATGCAGACTCCTTTATAACACCACTCAGCTCAGAAACAAGTTTACCCCAAAGCCCAGCCAGGCCCTAGAAATAAGAAGTTCCCCTGCCTGCTTCTCCTCAGGTCTCAGTCTAATCGTCATGTTCTGAGCAAACCTAGTCCTTGAGTCCTTGAGAAACAGGGGGTTTCTGCTGCTTTTTTTAATATATTCAGCTGTTATTGATGACCCATTTTCTATTCCCCTGCTGTACATCAGCCAATTGACCTTTGCTGCTGTGGCAGAGGGAGGAGGGGACAGAGTTCAATTTCCATCTTCTGTCTAAGGAGTTTTAAATCACATTTCCCAAATCCCTAAAGAAAACTCAGTCACTTCATTCTTTGTATGCCACTTATGCTCAGCATATCTCAGCATCCTTAGCATGCAGCTTGTGCACCAAGCTGTTCTTGCAGTTCTGGTCTTGACTGGCTTCCACCATGTCACTGATTTGTCGAACAGGCCATTCTCAAAAGCAAACATCCTGTCCTCCAAACAGTGGGATGACTTTCACTGGAGGCAATATAATTGCTTACATTCCTGCTTTTCAGTTGAAATAAAAATGATCCAAGAGCACAAGAGAATAAAATGTAGGCACCAAGGGGAGTGAACAGAGCATCATACAGCAGAGTACTATTTCCAGACTCCTCAGTGAAATAACTGAACTGAGCTGGCAGAATATGTGAATTTTTAATTTAATCACAAAATTTAATATGGAGGCACATGTTTTATCCCCTTAGAAGAGCACTCTGACACCGAAGGCACAGTATGCAAGACACATAAGGGACAGAACAGACACCTGCTCCCATGGCTGCTTAAGGGAAAGAAGTTCTTCAGCCAGAGGGATGGTAATTATGAGCACAGCTCAAATCGTAGATGGACAGAGAAGGTGGCACTGGCAAAGAGTGACCAACACAGCTGCATCCCAGGGTGCCAGGGTGGTGTGTGTCCACACCAGGTGGTGTGTGACCACACAGGGTGGTGTGTGTCAGCCCTGACGCTTCCACCCCTTATATGCTCTACTTTGTCAGTGTAAGGTACACTGCACACAGGTGTATACCACTAAATGACAAGGTGGCCAGGAGGTAAGCTGGAGTGAGCACAGGGCTTCAGTTCATCCATGCTGCTATTTGATTCTGCAATACTCATTGGTAATGGCAGAGGTCGTCCCCCCAGCAGCATGAACATCAATCACACCCTGGTCCTCTTTCCTTTAGTAGTGTATCTATAGCAGGGCACTCTTCCTTCTGGTGGGGTGAAGGTACCTCTGCCCCATGCTGAGATGTGCCTGAGGATGTACTAGTCCCATCACAGACAGCACTTCCTCTGGATTCTGCAGGAGGTAAACCCTGGATCCAGAAAGGCATCGTTGTGCACACCAACCCTCTGTCAGCATTTTGCAGATAACGCCGCATATCGCATGACACTTAGTGAATGATAAGTCTAGACACAGCCAGAGAGGTGCTGTCTTCTCACGACAGAGCTCTCTTCTGCCCTGCACCATGCAGTGGCTATATCACTAGCAGAAAACTGACAAAAAAAAAGGTTTTATCTGTTCCAGGAATATGCATGCAAATGCATGACTAGGTATATGCATAGAGGACACTGTAAGGAAAAAGAAAAAGAAATAAGGAAGAGAGATAACACAAGAAGGGTGGGTAAAAGCTGAGCAATTACATTAACTATTGGCTGGAGCAAGAACCCCAGAAAAGGAAGAGGGCATACCACAAGGAAAAGCAGAAATGTCAACTGCAGCAGTGCAATCCAACTGAGAAGAGCTGTAAAATAGACATCAGAATTAGTAGGAATAGATTTGGGAGAATAAGGGTTTGTGATACCTTTCTTATTGACATCAAGAACTGCCAAAGGAGGAACATTTTTCAGTATTCCTCCTTTCTGAAAATGTACTTATGAAATTTAGAGATCAAAACTAAGTAACAACTCTATGATTTTCCATCAGAACAAGAAGTTTAATATTCCTTCTGTCTTTAACGACATGCTGAATCAAATAGGGTGTGCCATAGACTTTTACCAGAGAGTCTCATCTTTACAGCTTCAAAGATAAAAATGGCTTTTCTTATCAGATAAATTGCAGGATATATGAGACAGAAGTTCAACTAAAAGATATGCACTTTGGATTAGCAAGTAAGCAATGGACAGCTGCTACACTGCAAAGAATCAAAAGAAAATAATTTCTTTTCCACTTCAACCTATACCCTGGAAAACATACAAAGATTTGCCTAACTTAATTCTTTTAAATGAACATTTCAATCGGGTTTTCTCTGTAACTCTCATGTAGACTTTAGTTTTACTGGCTGCAGTGCAGGCCCTAACTTCTCAGCCTGCATTAATTTCATTAGTTATTTTGAGTCAGAAAAAGTCAGGTATACATTAAACAGTTTTGTGTAATACACTCTTTCACTGAATTATGCCACAGACTGAGCTTCCACAGGAATTGACTCATCAAAATACCCGAATAATAGTGTTCTCCCGTGTCATTGTGTCATTAAGTAGTGGTGTGCTGTAATTGCTGCAAATATAATCTATGTATTCTTAGGCCAAGGTTTAGAAAGAAGCCTAAGCAAATTTAAAATATTTCAACACCATTTTACTGTGCTCTCATTCAGTAGTAGCCTGCACAAATTGATTCTGTCTTTCATCCCTAACTCACATATTGAACCCATGCAGGTAGATCTTAATTTTGCATGGAGGAAGGTTCTCCACAGGTGATTGGAATTTTTAAGTTCAGATTTTAGACTAACAGAAATAACTGAAATCCTTTTTTGTTGTTCATATTGATTTTAATTGATCCCTTGAAATACTGGCCTGGATGATAGTGAGTACTCCATCTCTTGAAGCACTTTAATAGAAACTTAATTAATTTTCAGAAAAATATGAGGTTTTGGCTGTAAGCGTTGCAGGGTGAATTCCATGCCCATCCTATACCACCAAACTAAACAAACTCGATAGTCTTAAAAAACCCAGTGAAGTGTGGACTTAAACTCACAGGTCATCTCAGACCTGTGAGTTTCTATTTCAACCCAAAAAAATTACCATGCTATTGCATTTGCTCTTCCTTCCTCCCAACTAGCTTAAATTATTTTGTCTTGTCTCTTATTTTTCACTCTGTCCTGAAGCTAAACTTCTGAAATCATGTGAAATATATATACAGAAATGTGAAAATGTCAGCATTTAACGTGACATATGATTGGAGCAGGAGAACTAAGCTACAGAGTTTCATTTTGCATAATCAGGCCCTGAGATCGGACAGTTTCACTGCACAGCAGCACATGTCAGCACAGCGTGTTCAAATAAAAAGAACAGAAGACCATAAATATTATCTGCTTCAAAATGTGTGAAAAAGTTATTGCTTCTTGCATATCTTGTTCTTGAAAACTGACATCAGGGATATGAGATACCAAGGTGGAGTATAAAACCTGACCTTAATTGGTTTAATTTTTAGCCCTGAATAACAGATATATAGGGTACATTGACGGCATACTGTCAAGTTGTGTGTGCTTCTATTAGAGGGTCTTTATTTACTTGCCTCAGTAAAAACACTGTCACAGAGACCAAGAAGAAACTAATATTCAGTGTTACCAGTCTCCTGAATATGTCCTTGTCCAGTTTGCCTTGGACCATTGGTTGATTTGGACAAAAATCCCCTCCAGCACTTCATTTGCATGCACTGGAAGATGCCACCCTGCTTGTTCGCAGAAGGATGCTCACTCCACACAGCCAGGAGTCTTGCAGAGGAGCTATGTCCCAGGCACTGGGAAAGGTCCTCCTCATTCTTCTTGTGGGAGACACCACTGGACATCATTTCCTTGGGCTTGACTGGAAACAGGACCATAGCCTCAGTATATAGTAATAACTAAGCTGGTCTGGGGCCAATTTTCAGATCCTTATACGTAGCACATCACAGCTCACGCTCACACTGCTGATATTTTTCCCCTGCAAAAGTGGGCAGCTCCTAACTGCCTGTCTGTGCACATAAACACTTCCGTTTCAAACTTGAAGCCCAGGTTTCTGGTTTATACCCAGTCCTTAAAACCGCAGCTTGGTGGCTGTTTTATACTACATATAGTAGGGAGGAAGGAAAACCCTTCTGCCAGTGTTGCCCAGTGGGTTGTCTTGCCCCCATCCCACCACACTGCCACAGCTGATCATTCCCTTCCAACTCAGGTCACAAGTGGGAGCTACCCTCCATGATGTGCTACAGCCCCAGAGACAAAATTATTATAAAAGCAGGTCCAGACAAAGGACCTCCCCCGTCCCCTCCCCTCACTCTACATCCTTGCAGCCTGTGGCCATCCAGCCTTCTCATCGTTCCCTTCTCGCTTCTCAGAGACCTGTGCAAGCCACCTTCACAGGCACTTCAAAGGCAGAAAGCAATGTTTGATATTACAGAGTAAATTCATTCTTGGGCATTCTTGAAAAGAAAGAGCATTGTGGCATAAATTTCATTGTATTTTGCCCAAACATTGCATTTACTGTATTCTTTGCGCTACTTGATTCGATTGCATTTTGTGCTGGTTTTCCATTGCTGTAAATATTATTTTACTCCATTTCACAATAAAAACTATTTCACACCCCGGTGAATGGGCTGGCAGTCTCTTAGGGTAGAAAAGACTCCAGTGTCGCACTTCTCACTGCTGTGGCTTAAGTAAATGACACTCATAAAAGATGTCTCCTGCTTATATCCTTATCTGAATTTTCACAGATCCAAAAAGAGCTTGTTTATAACATAGGTAGTTTTACTGAAGTGATGATTAAAGTTCCAGACATTACTTTTTTGAAGACTAATTTGTACATAGTGATTCCCTAAGAACACTCTTGTTTGCTTGGATTGTGGGGGACTCACAGAAAGGACTCTGTGGAAGAGGGAAGATGATGGTGACTAAAGTTATTCTAACATAACTACATTTCAGAGAAAAATAGAATATAGAATGGGTTGATTTCAAGTAATATTTCTGTTTATATTTTCTGATTTTCTGAATTTGCTCTGCAATTATGTTCTCCATTTTATTAATATGTTCCAATACTCTGGCAAAGAGGAAGGAGCAACAATAAATCTTCATTGTCACACTTCTGGAAAAAGAAAAATCTGTTTACGTAGACTGAGATTTACCTTTCCTAACCTTAATGGTCTGTATTTGGCATACTTTCTGTAGAGTCCCCTTATTAATCAAGAGAAAGAAAGGAAAACTTTTAAAACATAGTTTATCTGAAGCATGTCTTATAGGCTCTTTAAACTAAGAATAATGAGATCCCTATTTCTCACCACTGACTAGAGGCAGGAGTCTAGGCTCAGGTATAAAGGTTTACATGGTACACATCCTTATTTAACCCTATTTACTAAGCTTGTAAGCTCTACTTAGATCAAGGGCTGAAAAGTTTTCTATGCCTCTTGGTAATTCATTTTCAAATGATCTAATAATATTTGTAGAAATTAGTTCTTCTGCATTTTTTTTTCCCACACACCACCTTATCATTAGGGGTTTGTAATAGCTAGAAACATGATGTAGAAATTTATCTTGTAAAGGAATTACCTGGGTGTATTAATCTCATTTACCTGTTTGGTACCTCACATTCACATTTTCAGGACTAAAGATTTGGTGACGGGAGGAATACTTCTTTCCCTTCT
The DNA here is from genome assembly GCA_013400555.1 of Jacana jacana. Taxonomy (NCBI): domain Eukaryota; kingdom Metazoa; phylum Chordata; class Aves; order Charadriiformes; family Jacanidae; genus Jacana; species Jacana jacana. The sequence goes on along the minus strand of VZTM01035121.1, from coordinate 41,561 downwards.
CCAAGTAAGACTGGAAGGAGGTGCTGGATTTTTCGTGCTACCTCGCAGCCCAGTGTTGAGGTCATCAGCTAGGTACCTCTGGCGGTTTGACTAAATAAATTTCCTCTATTAGAGGGACTTACATTGCTAGTAGTATTCTTATGTCTTCTGCTCACTACTTGTGGTATACTATGTGTGTAATAAAACATGGTGACAGTTTGGGTCGATGTTTTTCTAAGAGCTTCACAAAACACCTCTTTTTAGAACTCAAGGCAGGTGTTAATCAGATGACGGTCTCCTCCAGTCCTATACTCGTGTAACTTGTCAGCCAACAAATACTTTATCTGATTTCAGGGAAGAAAACAGAAGGAGAGGTTAATCGGAGATAAAGGTGAATTAATACAAGAGTATTATTAAGTGTTTTTTCCTATTATATTACTCATTAATTTTAATAATGTTTTGAACTGTAACTAGTTATTATAAACCTTTTAAATGGAAAAAAGGAATACAATTTTACTACAAGTTCCACACAACATGTTTAATAAGCAGTTATAACCCTTGAGACCTTAGGCCCATGGCACATTTCACAGCAGGACAAGTCACATACAATCAAGATCTGAATTAATATGAGAGGCTTGGAGAAGGCAGGAATATGAAGCGTCACTTCAATTTATTCTCAATTGCATCTCCTGGATAGCAGATCTTACTGTACATTTTTCTTTCCACTCATCCATGTGCAAATTAAGTTATTGGAGGTCTAGGTGCTGGCAGAATGGCATAAAGGATGTTATGCACTGTTTATGTTATACAGCCACTACCACCAAGAACATGGGGGGAACATTCATTCCCTTGCTCCTCCCAGAAATAAATCCATCTTCATCCATGCCAGTGCTCTTGAGGAGCATATTTGGCCCCTTTCCTTTTGTTCCCCTGCAGCTCCATCCACAGATCCACACATTCTCCTTGAAAGGAGAAGTTTTATTGCATAGACTAGAATTTCATGCTAGGTCAGAAGATTGCATGAGACCATGTATGTAATGACATATGCACCTCAGGGAAGTCATTTTGTGTTCTTTCTATCTAATCTGTCTAATCCTTTATATGCTGTCATTACTATGACTTCTAAGCATTTAATTATCATAGGTAATAATCTACAAAGATTGCAACACAATGTTTCTATCTGATTCTATTGTCATCGATTCTGAATTTGCTGACGCAAAGGATAGGAGTCTACCTGGGAGTGTCTTCAAATATGCATGATCTGAGATGAAGAAGTTCAGTTTCCCATGGCCATGGCCTATGCAGCAACATCATTTTGATGTTAGAACAAAATTCTTTCTTTACTGAATTCTTCCTTCTTCATTGTGGTAGTCTCCACTGATACTTTTCCACAGGATGCCCATGCACCAATTGAATCTCTTTCATGCATGTATTTGGCAGAAAAAGAAAGACCTGAATCTCTTTGCACCTTTAACAGTACCATCTGGCTCTACCACATGCATGTCCTGACTTATGACAGCAAAAGTATTCAGTAAGGCACCAGCTGTCCTCTCCACTTCTTGTTACAAGTGCATTCAACCTAAATCTGCTCCCCAAACAGGGGAAAGCTGCTTCTTTTAGTGTGGTGGATGAATCCTGCACAAGAGCACAGAAAGTTCAACTATCAGGCTTTGGGAAAAGCTCCTTGTAGGGTGGCACAGCCCGCAGGCAAAAACAGTCGGCTAGCACTTAACACTCGCATGCTGAGCTATAGCAAAAAGAATGTGAACAGGTCCACTTCCATCCAATTATATTTTATGTTCGCAGATCCGTCCTTTGGAGATTTTGTTTTTGTCTTTCATGCTAATTGGCCAAAATAACGTAAATCAGACCTGATCAAAAACATTCAGCGTGCTCTAAATGAGGGAAAGTTGAGAGGGGAAGGTCAGTCATGTAAAGGTGTGATATGGTCAGTGTGAGCCAAGTTGCTAAAGGGTTAGCCCTTTAAATGGCCAAGTTAAATAAGATACAATTGGTGCTAAGTCAGCTTCCAAGAGCTCCCATGTGTAGGCTTATGTGTGCCTGGAGGGACAGGTTCGCTTCAATTGTGCTGTATTTAACTTGGCCGTTTAAATGGCAAAAGTTCTTTCTAACTTGGCTCTTGATATATACATTGCACCTTTATATGGCTTAACATCTTTTCTAAGGAGGATTTTCTTTTTCTTCATGTTAATTAGATATTGCCATATGTGTGCACCTAATATTCAGCTATATAGACACACAGAAACACACATAAAGTATATGCATCTATTACATGTCACTAAAAATTCACATGGGGTAGGTAAAACTTTCCTATTTCTGGCATGTAACCTATATGTAGATTTTTAGTCCTGAGGGAAATGGCTTTCTTAAAGCAATGTCCTAATGCCCCAGATAGTCCAAGGAATGAGAGAAGTGCAATGAAGGCTTCCAGAATGAGATTCTGTCCAGTTAGTGTGAAAACACCCTATACTTGACTTGTTCAATGTTTTTATCTGGTAAATTCATCTGGATTTTGTCCACTTAAAGAACAATTGAATCAGCAGATAAAGACAACTTGGGTTTCCAGTGATAATCCTTTTCCTGACATCTCCCTTACAGGTTGATGGGGGTGTGCTAAAGGTTGGATGAGGTTATATTGTAGGACTGAGGTGGGCATTACACATAAATTCACTATCATAGGAATCAAAATGACTGAGGGTTAAAAAAGGTAGCAGGATTAAATATTTCTTAGTAAATCAATCTCTAGCACTGGCATGACTGAGACCAGAAGCTCCTTCTTTCCTAGTTTATCTATTTTTGCTGTGATATGCAATGAACTTTCATTACTATTTGCTATTTTGGTAACCCAGGTGTTCTTCTCTAGGATAGCAATAAGAAAATAATTGGACCTGAGTTGATCTGTATTGAGTTTTTCTAGAATGCCAGCCTCATTTACCCTCAAATTTTAAACTGTTCAACGTTAATCATAAGAGCTGAAATTAAAGCACTTCAATCCTTTGATTTCTAAAGGAGCACTTTTATCTCCTAACATCCATCCTTTTCAGATAATACAAAGAACTTTATTTTTTTTTCTTGTTTGCATTGATTTAAATGAAGGAGATCCAGGAAAGCAAAAATGGATTAAAGGACTGAGATGTGTTTTCTGGCAGAAACGAGAAACTGTGGGCAGTTCTGGTCTGGAAAGTGTTTATTCCCAGGATGGACTATTCCTTTATTGCATATCAGATCATAAAGTCAAAATTCAGTCTCCCGCCTACTCCCAATAAAAATATTGAAGTTAGAAGGCAGACTACATGTTGATGACACTACTGCAGGCTGTTAAAGAGAAAGTTTTTAAATGAGTTGCCTCACTACTTGCTCCCCTTTTAATCACTTTTGTTTAACCATCATATTCTTCAAAATAAAGTATGAAAGCCTTATCTCAAAATGAGGTTTTCTCCACTTTCTAATATCAGTGGCATGTTTTAGGACGGGGGTAGTATTCCTCTGCCTGTCTGAATGGCACATCATGTTTGAGTGATATCACAACCTACAAACAGTAGACTGGGCAGTTTGAGCTTCTAGTCCTGTTAAAGACATCAAAAGAAAGTAAGCAAGCAAATCTGTTAAGACAAGGTACAGGACTTCATTACCTTTTATCACGTTTTATTACATTGCCCATATTATCACTTATAATCTTTACTATCAGTAGAATGCCCAACTACAGGAAGCTTCAGATATCAATTGAAGCTTGTTTAGGTGGGCCGTTGTAGTACCCAACCTTATGCATAGTCTTTGAAATAGAAATTAATTTTTCAAAGGAGAACATACAATATCTCTAGTTGATGAATGTGCAGTTGCCACCATCCCAAAGTCATTACGCCTTTGCAAAAAGGCTGATGCGGCAACATGGTCTGCCTGCATATTTTACGGAAAGACACGTAGATAGTAGGAAAATGGTTTGAAGGACAATTTAGGAGCTGAGTTCAATTTAGTGCTTAGTCAAATATGTCCTGGGACAACCTGGCAAGTCATTTAGGACTACACCCACAAACAAACGATGCCTGGCTCAGGAAGATGAGCACGTCAAGGTCACAGCCTGAACTCCACGTATGCCACAGAGGGAGAGGAAGGCATCAGAGAGAGGGATTCAAAGCAACAGCCTTTCTGGAGCAGAGAAGGAAGTGGCAAGTTAACATAAGCTAACAAGTTGAAAATCAGTGGAGAAAGGAACACAGCCGAAATTGTTGGAATGTGGAAATAAGACTCCCAGTCACAAATACCAGCCTACATTTAGGCTTCAAAGTAATGTAATTGGCTATTAATGTACTCTATTCTTAAAACATACATGAAGGAAAAGGAGATGGTAATAATGCTACCATTCATCTTTGGCACAATAGCTGAAACAGTTGTTTCTTTTAGTATTTCCTTCAGATGTCCATGAAATTAATGGAGGAAGAAAAGTCTCTGTAGGAAAAGAAATGAATAAATAAGCTTTTCAAGTAGCCTTAGTGTTTTTCATTTCTGCAACTCAAAACCATAATGAAGACTTACAAATTTTCTGCCTTTTTTTCTAAGGTATGTAACAGTATGTCACTGCTGGGGATCTCTATGTGTTATATTTACGAGTCACTTCCATACTAATAGTTTTTCTCACTAAGGATACTGAATCTTGCCATTTAAGATGCTATTAAGGCTATAATTGACTTCCAGTGTGGAAAGGCAGTAACATAAGCTTCCTTGAAAATACTTGATGAAAAATTACTATATCAGTAACTGAAAATGGAAAACTAAGGAAATTTTGTATGCATCTTTCATTCTCTAAATTGTAATCTTTAAAAAACAAACTCCATTGCTGAAAATAATTAGATATAGAAAGTATTGTGGACACTGCTCCAGATCTATTAATGAATGCCCCACACTCATTAAAAAGCTCCAAACAGTAAGCCATAGTTTGGAGCAAGGGTAGGTAGCAAAGACTAAAAAAGAAAAAGCTGTGACTCATTAGTCTGACACATTAAAATTTTTGTTTGTGACTAAATTATGCTCTTACATGATTCATTTAAAATAGCTAAACAGGAACTTTAGATAGGAAAATCAAATTATCTGGGGCATCTAGAGCTATCTGGAGAAGAATCAGGTCCTCCTATATGATTTTGCTCTAGGTAGCAGAATGGGGTGATGAAGCTAGATGGTGGTTTGATCTATTCAGTTCAGTCACAGAGGTGAAACAGAGATGCTTCCTCCTTTTTGGCAATCACTCTTTATGAATGGGCAGACAGTCAATACAGATGTATAACTGGCCCTAGGCTCAGTATTTTCTATGACAGTAACTGGACATTTCCCTTATAGTGACTACAGAATAAGGCTACTGTAGCCTAAGGAACTGCTCAGAACCAGTGTCTCATAACATCCCTAAATATGTTCAAGATATGGAATACGTGTTAAAGCAGAGAGTGGTGCCCTTGCATGTGTCATAGTCAAACACTGAAGATACTTCACATCAAGTGGTAACAGTCATGAAGCATGGAGAGAGCCATCTGTTTCCCATTTGAAAGAAGTGTTGAAAAGAAAGCATTTTTTTCAGTTAGCTAAGAACATTATTTTCATGATACCACAGTGTATGCCCAAAGCAAATGAAAATGAGCCCTACTGTCCTTGAGATTATGGTTATTTGAACTCTAATATTCTTTTTAATATGACTGGAGGCAAAAGTACATAGGTAGGTGAAACAAGGCACCCGAGTTATATAGTTTTAGATCAGAAGGTTAGGTGCAGGCCCTTTTATTATTCCTCAGATCCCTGCCATCCAGTGTTTGTGGGAAACACACAGCTTGGAGCACTGCCACGGTCCTGCGGTGACAGTGAGAGACTGCTGATGCTAGGCCGCAAAGGAGTGCTAGAAATAACACCTGCTCTCCTTCAGATGGAGATAACTCTGTGAGAAAACTGTGACAGCTGTTATAGATATGGGACACAACTCTGATGGATAAGAGCATTCAGAGGGCAAATTTTGCTCTAGCAGCTCTGAGAACACTTGATAACTTCCATAGCACAGTATGGCAGGAGATCAAAGGCAAGTATCTTCTGGAAATCCCTTTCTGTCAACAACGCATTTGGATGGTTTCAGCTTTCTGCAAAGAAATTAAAAATAAAACAGAACCTAAATTATCTGGTCCCATTGCTTGGCAAGGTCCTCATGAAAGATTTCCACAGATCTGGAATGAACGTTTGCTATAAGTCATTCTGCCTTCCTAACAGAAAGGCACTAAGTTGGTACTAGTAGATTTCCTGTTACTATAGAAATAATTTATTTTAAAGTATATTATAATAAAATAGTCACAAAAGAAGTTTAAGGACAAACCATAAGCAGATCTTTAGGGGTACTGATTACACAGAGAGATACTTATACATACTCTAAAAAACCAGGCCTTATATATGTTCCAGATGGAAAGCAGCTGTTGCTTTCATGCAGCTTTGCAGCCTTTTCAGTTATCCAAAACCAAGTCAACATGTTATTAATATCTATATGTTTTGTACTTTTCTCAAAGCATTGTACAGAGCAAAAGTTTGCTGTCTTCAGCAAAACCCAAAGACATTTTTGTTTTCAAGATGTACAGCTGATAAGTCAGTACTTTTGTGGAACATCATTTTAATTTTCTCAAAGAATATTTCTCAAACACTCATACTCTAGTGTAAAAGTAATAGCTAATAGTACCTTTGCCATTTCCTAAATCATGACAGATTATGCCTTAATTCTCTTAATATCAGCTAGGCAAATTTTCCTTTTCTTTTTTCCCCTTTTAGGGAACAAATATCTAATCTGATAACCTCTAAGGTTAAAGGACATCAGAAAGCATGTTAAACATTAAGCAGCTGATGGCATTTGAAAACCATTTTCACTAGTAAGTGCTGTAAAAGGATTCCATAAAACTACATTAAAATTCAACTGGAGTTGGAAGTGGAAAATAGAAGGATCCAGTAGTTATTGCTGACTAAAGCAAAGTCTGATTTCAAGAGAAAAAAATGTATTTAAACATCAAGGAACTCCTTTTCCATACTACTTTCATACCTGATTGTTCATTGTCATGTAGCTTGTAGAACTGTTTTCACCTGTGACTTTCCACATGCTTGTGAAACATAGATATTCCATTGCTAGTTGCAACCCTATGGGGCTCCAACACAACCACTTGCATTATTTCAGACAAATCGAGCTGAAAAATTATATAAAGTTGAAAATGTTGATGTCATAAGACCACACAGATCCCATTGCCAAGCTCAAGCAGCAGTGAATGCAAGAAGCAAACCCTGGGTAGGGTCAGCCTTGGGACATAGAGACATGAGTCATTGAACACCACATGGCACAGAGCCTGCATCACCCTACAAGGTTGATGCTGATGTAACTACAGAAACTGCAAAACATAACGCTGGCTGTCTATATATCTCTGTAAATATAATACTTGGAATTTATTACCCAATAAACTCTGACCAAAAGGTTACTATTTGAAGGACAACTTTGCAGTTAGAATTCTTGCATCTGATAGAGGATTTTAAAATTTCTTTATAGGAGTAAATATACTTGTTTATATTACAGGATTTTATGAAGTATGTGGATGTTTTCAGCATAGCTACTAGCATAAATATAACCACCTTTAGGAATTCTACTACAGCTGGCATGAACTTCCACCTCTGTTTTGTGCCAGTTAGTTCATTGCACTGATGGTCATTGCTCCCAGTTTATGCCTCTTATGTTGAGGCCAGAATTGCGACAGTCAGACTGCAGAGATCCTGCCAATTGTTCACCACCTAAAGAGCTCTCTGTGCTGAGAGAATCCCAGACCTCCTTAGTCAGAATCCACTATATCTTAGAGCAAACCAGCTATATGCTTGTGTTTTGTCTTAGTGTTTATTCTCTGTAAATAATGCATGAGACAAAAGAGAATCCAGTCATTCTGCAGAAAATCTGGATAGATCTTCAGGGAGAAAAGAAACGCAAAAAAAGAAAGGTTTCTATAAGAACAATAGCATCAAGAGGAAGGCTAATGAGACTGGGACAGGTAACAGGAAAAAGCCCATTCTCCCCAATCCCTTTCTTTGCTTCAGTTTTCACTGGTAAGGATCCAGAACTACAGGCCAGTCAGCCTCACCTCAGCCCCTGGGAAGATGATGGACCAAATTTGCTTAGAAACCTTTTCCACTCATACAAAGTATAAGCTGTCTGCAAACAGCCAACATGAATTTAGCAAGGACAAGTTGTGCCTGATCAACCTGATTATTTTCTGTGATGAGGCGACTTGTGCTAAGGATAAGGACGAGAGCAGGTGATGCTACATACCTTGACTTTAGCAAGGCCTTTAACACAGTCTTCACAGTCTCCATATTACCAGATAAAGTAAGATATGGGCTAGATAAATGAACACTAATGTGGGTGGGAAATTGGCTGGACTGCTGTGCTCAAGAGTTGTGTTCAGCGGCACAAAGTCCAGCTGGCAGCCAGTTAATAGTGACATCCCCTAGGGATGAATACCCAGACCAATACTTCAGTGCCTTCATTAGCAATGAGAACAGCAGTACACTCTCTGCAAGCTTGCAGATGGCATGAAACGTGGAGGAGCAGTCTATAAATTGCTATTCAGAGGGTTCTGGACAACCTGGACAAATAGGCCAACAGGAACCTTGTGAAGTTAAGCAAAACTTCTAATGTTTTTATAGATGATCTGGACATAGGAGTCGAATGTACATTAAGTTTGCCAATTATACTAAATCAGGAGGATCTGTGGACTCCTACTCAGAGAGGCCCTACAGAGAGTTCTGGATAGACTAGAGATCTGGGAGATCCCCAACCATATAAAATTTTACAAGAGGAAGTGGCGAATTCTCCACCTGGGATGAGCTAATCCTGGTTATATGTACAAACTGGGAGACAAGAGGCTGCAGAACAGCCCCAAGGAAAAAGATCTGGGGGTTTGGGTTGATGTCAAGTTGACTATGAGTCAACACTGTGCCCTGGCAGCCAAAAGGGCAAATTTGTGTCCTGGGATGCACTGTGTCTGGATGCATCAAGCACAGCATCACTATCTGCTTGAGAGAGATGTGATTGTCCTACTCTGCACTGCACTGGTGTGACCTCTCTTCAAATACTTGTCCAGTTTTGTGCACCTCAATACAAGAAGGACATCAGGCTATTAGAGTGTGTCCAGAGAAGGGAGACCAAAATAGTGAAAGGCCTCAAGGGCAAGAATTACGAGGTGCAGCTGAAGTCATTTGGTTTGTTCAACTTGGAAAAAAAAGGCTGAGTGGTGACCTCATCACAGGCTACAACTTCCTCAAGGGGGGCAGTGCTAATCTCCTCTCTCTGGTGACCACATGGACATGAGGAAATAGAATGAAACGGCATCAGGGAAAGTTCAGATTGGATATTAGGAAAAGGTTATTCACTGAGGGGGTGGCTGGTCACTGGAACAGGCTCCCCAGGGAAGTGGTCATGGCAACAAGCCCGTAAGAGTTCAAAGAGTGTCTGAACAATGCTCTGAGTCATATGGTTTAGTTTTAGGTAGTCCTGTGACCAGGGAGTTGGACTCAATGATCCTTATGGGTTTCTTCCAACTCATGAACATGAGCGAGCAGTGTGCCCAGGTGGCCAAGAAGGCCAACAGCATCCTTGCCTGTATCAGGAACAGCATGGTGAGTAAGACTCAGGAGGTGATCATCCGTCTCTACTGGGCTCTGGTGAGGCCCCATCTCAAGTACTGTGTACAGTTTTGGGCCCCTTACCACAAAAAAGACATTGAGGTGCTGGAGCAGGTCCAGAGAAGGGCAACAAAGCTGGTGAGGGGTCTGGAGAATAAGCCTTATGAGGAGAGGCTGAAGGAGCTGGAGTTATTAATCCTAGAGAAAAGGATGCCGAGGGGAGACCTTATCACTCTCTACAACTACCTGAAAGGAGGTTGTAGAGGGGCAGCGGTTGGTCTCTTCTCCCAAGTCATAGGCAATAGTCAAGAGAAAATGGCCCCAAGTTGCACCAGGGGAGGTTCAGATTGGATATCAGGAAAAAAAATTGACACCAATAGGGTTATCAAGCATTGGAATGGGCTGCCCAGGGAGGTGGTTGAGGCACCATCCCTGGAGGTAATTACAAGATGGGTTGACATAGTACTTGGATACATGGTTTAATGATGAGCTGGTTTTCTTATCAGATTTAGCTTGATGGCCGGACTAGATGATCTTAAAGGTCTCTTCCAACCTAGACAATTCTATGATTCTAATATTTTAATGGATCTTAATGAAGATTCTTTATAATATTTTTGTGTGTGTGCAAAATGGGACTAACATACCCCCAAGTCTGCTAACTCTCATATGTTTGGTTCTGTGTAGGATAAATCAGAAATGGGGACTTCAAGAAGCACCTACTCTGTCCAGTATTTCTTATGGTGACATGATGCTTTGCTCTCCCTGCATGTTCTGTCAGCCTCTATTTCCTCAGCCTCCCTGAACTGAAAGTCTCTAAAACACCCATGTATTGACATTCAAGGTATTTTCTATAGTGCAAGAGCATGGCAAATGTCAGGACTCAATACAGAACTCCCAGAGGATGCTGGTTGTCTTGTACAGACAGCTGCGGGGGAATTTTGTTTCTCCATTCCTCCCTTGTCAGAAATATTGGTCTTATTCTCCCTTGGGCTCAATCAAATCCCAAGTTCAGCTGCAACTGCATGTGATTGCTTCTGCTGTGGTGTTATTGGTGCAAAGTCTGGAGAATGGGTGGTAAAGAGCTTACATATTGATAGTAACTCTTAAACGTCTGCTTAACTGTAGAGCTGGGGACATCATTAGGATAAGGAATATCTTTCAAGAAGCTGCACCTCTATCAGATTCAAAATAGCTACTCAAAACTGAGGCTTTTTAAATAACAAGAAATTTTTAACATTATATATGTCAGAGTCAGCCTTTTTCTTTATTTGTAGAGACCATGGTCTATAGTTTATCTTAAATAATACATGAAAAATAATATGACAAGGTAGAGTAGGTCTACATCCAAGGCCTCTCAGCAGAAATACCAAGAGCTCTGAGCTTTTTCAAAATCACTGCATCTGGTAACATACAAGACAAACATCTTCTGCTCTCATCTCCCTGAAAAGCATTTGCCAGGCAGAGAAAGGGCTCGTTTTCACCTTAGCTATATCCTTACACCATCACTGTACCTAGCAAGCTTGCGTATGTGGGATTAACAGAAGAATTTGGTCTGTTGCCTTCTGCCAATTTTGATGATGATCCTTGCCCTGTAACAATACTAATAAAACTCTCATGAATTGTGTAAGGATATTCCTGAGAACAAAACAGTAAAATATTGCTCGACTTACTTTATTGTGTGCTATAAAATGAGTGAAAAAGAATTTCCTAAACTACTGCAGCTCATCATAATCTTATCTGGCTAGAGAGACAGCTGGCGCTGCTTTGCTTTAGCAGCAGTAAGGAAAAGCAGTGAGGAGCATAGAGATAAATTCTTCACTGGCTGATTTGCTTTATAAATCTGTATTAAACTTAAAATTTTGAAACCTGGATATATGAAATGAAGGGTCCACATCAATATTTAAGCCTCTTTGAGGAAGTGACCTGTTTTTTAATTTATACTGAGCACCCACAGCTTCCATTGGTTTCTCTGAGCACATTAGACATTTACCACCGATTTTGGAGCACAATGCACATGTTAAACCTATCTGAAAATCAGACCATTTATACTTAGAAACATACACTTTTGCCCTGAGCTAACAAAACCATAATTCACAGGTTAATAGTACCATTTCTGTCATATTGCTGATGGTCTGCAGAGTATGAATTATGATGTTATGGATTCCCCATTATAGCAAGGGACCTATAGTCATATCATGCAATTAGTCCTATAATCATTTCACAAGACAAAACTTTTTTTTTTTCTTGGGCTTAATTCCAAGATAAGTCATATATGGAAGACGCCATTATCCTTTTGCTATGCCAGCTATTGCATTTTGGGGGGTTGGTTTTGATTTTTGGTTGGTTTTTTTTTTAATGGAAATTTATCAGCAAAAAGATGGAGAAAATGTAAAAATGAACACAGCATTTTTTAAAATTTGGAATAAAATGTATGATATCCAGATAAAGAACTCCAACAATTGTTGTTTGGGGTAAGAATTATCTCTTCCAGTGGATGTTATGAAATTTATTGTCGCTTATTACCACTGAAACACTATGGCTTTCTTATGTCTCCACTTTTTTTATTCTGTACCAAATTCCTCCTGCAGCTGACTGTACATTTCCAACACAGAACTGTGCTGATGCTTTCTGGATCTTGTAGTCACAGTAGCCAGAGGGGTAGTCTTTTTACCTTTGCCAAAACATTCTCTCTGACTTCAAGCAAGAGAGACAACGTCATTGCTGGTTGTGTTCAGCTGTTCCCACTTCCTCCTACAATTGTGTCCCCTTCTTTCTGCTATGGTTGGCAAAGCTACAGCATGTAACCTTAACATAGAGGAGAGAGTTGTTGGTTTATTTTCTTAGGAAGTGCCAGCACATTCATTTTCAAAGCTCACATTTTCTCTCTCTTCAAAAGAAGATGACGGGGCAGCATTCTCCTCAAAGCATTTTCCTGACCCATGGTTCTTTTTATAACTTCTATAGGGCTAATTGTCTCTGTCTCAGAAGGCTTTCAAGGTGTCAGTACTGAAGTTTTTATCTTTCTGCCCATAAGCTTTAGAACTGGTGATCCTAATAAATCATCTTGAATTGTGCTACTGTACTCTTGCAATGCTATATATAGTTCTTTTGAAACTTCCAGGACATTTTTTAAGTCAAGTTCATTGTACTGAATTCTTTAAAAACCAGTTTAACTTTTCATACTGCACCCTTGAAACAATAGTCCAAATAATATTTAAAAATAGTCTCCCAAATTAGTTACCTAGCTTTTACAAATTCGCCTGGGATTTTTTACCAAGCACAATGCAACATACAGCAGCCAAACACTTAGTCTTTAATGCACCAGAAAACAATTCTGTAAGACATTGCAGATAATCTGCAATAGTCTTTAGCTGAGAACAAACATAATTCTTACACTATTTCATTCATTGTTATTTTTATTTTTTTTTATTTATTAAAAAAAAAAACACTTTCTGTTTGATTAGAATAATTTCTATATTACAAGAGTAAAACATCTTTGTCTATTTCGTCAGATGAAAATAGGAGTTATGTTTATACTTTCTGACCACATACTTAACACATTGCACAGAATTCTCTCCTAAGTTTACCCATGTAGTCCAAAAAAGGTTGTTAAATTTCAAAAATTTTGGAGCTTTCTTGCTGGTTATTCATCTGAAGCAACACTCTTAAGTTTTACACAATGAGCTGATTTTTCATTTCCATGTTAAGACTTCCAAAATAATTTCTAGGAATTTATTTTACTTGTGTCTTACTTTCTTCAAACTTTCTTTTACAGCTCTGGAATTTTACGATTAAGAGGTACCTTTAAAATTTTGTGTCCACTGCAAGAAACATCATGTCTAGTCTGCAATTCTCATTTAATGAAGTAACCATTTTCTGAAGCCCAGAAGGACGACAGCTAAAAGGAGGAACTCCACCGCTGGCTATTCTCAGTTTTTATCTGAAAGAAAGGCCACTGCTATCTTCCTGCAAGAATGGGGTGGAGCCTGTGTACCCAGTCTGGACAAAGACAGGGCAGGCTGCCCCCAGGCAGCCAAATGGGGGGTCTGTGGCTCCTGGGGACTCTGTGCCCTCCTCAATCCCATTTGGAGGTGTTGGATCACTCCAGGCATTCCTGTTGGACCTCTCTGCCTGATCACATTGCCCAGCAACATGCAAAAGGATGAATGAGAAAACCCCAACAGGCTTTAGCGTGAGGAGCTAGCCCCAACCTCATAGACCAATAGGTAGGGAATGCCTCCAGAGGGAATGCCTGCTGTCACACAGGAACCTGCCAGGCATTTCTGAGAGAACCTCTGAATTATAGATAGCACCTTTTATGGTTTTTAATTGTCAAGAAAGCAAAGAATTGTCTTTTCATGGTTCAGTGACGTTTTGAAAGAAGCAAATGCTTCAAGCGCCTCATTCCCACATCTCAGCCAAGAGGATGGCACTACATGCATGAGAATTGGTGCTCTCTTGGCCTACTAAATATGAATGTTCTAATTCATTTTGATTCCCAGTCTCATATAATGTTTCTGTTCTCTCTGGATATTACAAGCATGTTGTGACACTCACTCATTTTTGTGTTTTCTGCCAGGCCTTGAAATTTGCTGACGTCATGATCAGGTGTGATCGGAAGATGTTTGCATATGACTCAGTGCAACAGGCTGACTTTCCCATCAATCTTCTTCCTTCATGCTCTTCCCCAGAGTTGAATACATATGATGTCCTTAAGTAATAGTGAGAGCTGCAGTCATTTAAAAAAATAAAACCTAGTACTTAGAAGAAAGCTCTAGTACTAAATAGTTTGTAACTTGATATTACTTTTTGTGAAATTATATTCACTTTCAAATTAAATACTAAAAGGATGAAGACTAACATTTTATGTACTATTAGTATATACATTTGTGCCCAAAGAAAGGAAAATTAGGCAGCAGCATTAATGCAGAGAAAACATGCCAGATTTAATCTTGATCTTCTACTGGTTATGTAGAAGATCAAGGTAAGAAGCTTATATAACTGTGTTACAACTGAAAGTTTCAGCTGCTACACCCCTACCTCACAGTAACTGTAACACTTCACATCATCCCCAAAAATATTCTACATGACAAGGATGGTTCTTTTGATGTAGCCATCTAATTTTCTGCTGGAAGAGGGCAAAGTGATTACAAAAGGGTGCAGTTTCATTTGGCAGATATTGTCACTCCTTTTAAAACTTGTACAAGCATGCATGAAGCATCAGACACTAGCAAACAGGCACAGTACAAGCACTTAACCTTGTCATTCTGGAAAACCATTGACATGGTGGAAGGCTTTCCCACCACCTGCTTTTAGGCACTCAGTTACCATTTCCAACCAAGCCTGTTTTTAATCAGCTTCTTCCATGCACAACGGGGAGATAAAGGTATTTCCACATTGAAGCTTGCCCAGTTTCACTCCAGAGCCCTAGTCAGTGGACTGAGTAACACCCATATTGCTGACTGACACAGACTCTGCTTTTGTACATGCCAAGTGGACCCCCTGCTGAAGAAATAAGCTATGGCATGATACCATGAGACAGCTCTACTCCTAAATGCAACCTCAGAACACTCAAAATTATATTCCTTCTTTAAACCATCCCCTAAATTATCCTCTCTCTCTAAAGGGAATTTATATGTAGACTGAAAGAGAGACTACTTCCTAAGCTACGCTGAGTATCTAAAGTTTTAGTACCCAAAGTCAGAAAGCATGAACTATCTCTGCATTTCAAGAGAGATTTTCACAGAACCCATTCAGAAATTACAGAAAGTATAAAATTAATTTGAAGCTCCATTTGACAAAATTATTCTTTACTTATTATTACTTCTTACTCCCATGGAAGCATGAAAAAAAGTAATACATTTTGAAGCAAATTTCTGCTGTTCACTTTAAGGTTATGTTGTCAAGCTAATCATTACGTGAGTTCCAGCACTACTGTCTGCCC
Organism: Jacana jacana; assembly: GCA_013400555.1. Lineage (NCBI taxonomy): Eukaryota > Metazoa > Chordata > Aves > Charadriiformes > Jacanidae > Jacana > Jacana jacana. Next base: position 25,948 of record VZTM01035121.1, on the reverse strand, counting down.
TGTACTATTCAGATTTCATCAACTGTTAACTCTATAAAATCAAAAAGGGATAAAGTTCAAGATAATCACTGATAAATGAGTAGAGCTTTGTGAAACAAAATAGTCCTATAGCTACTGTTCATTGGAACTTAGAGAATTTAGAGGTCAGAACTGCCCAAGGTTTACATTCTCAGATACATTACAGACATTGCCTTTGGTCCAAATTAAATGCTTAAGGACTGTATCAGGTTGTACCATTCGCAGTGGTGAGCAGTTAAAAAGCATAAGAATCTTAATTTAGCCTCCCTGCACATCAGGTAGTTACGAACACAGCACCCCAGGGCCCTAAACTCATCAAAAAGTGCTTTAAATGAGCTACTTAAAAAGAACAGTCCTACCTCATTTGTTGGCTTTCATCCCCATGAGAGCTGGAACTTGATGCATCAGCCCCTGTGATGAAAACTAATGTTTTGGTGTGTGTACTGGTTTAGACCCAGCTGACACCTGGGTCAGCTTGAAGCAGAACAAGGGAAGAAGAGAAAGATTCTGTGTTCATGGTGCTGGGCATTCAGGTGGTTGCCAGTACATTTATATACATCAAGAGGAACTAACAAGAAGTCTGTAATATTACAGTATTTCCAAATTAGTAAGAATAGAAGGTCACTGTAGCATAAGGAGTTCCTAGGGAAATCATCCTCCTGCCTGTTGACCACAATACTAAGCTGAGAGTTCCTAAATCTAGAAGCAAAATTTTAAAGCTCCTTCAAAACAAAAAGTCAGACTTTGGATTAGATTTGAGATTTTTCAGAAAGACACAGAGAGTATCCAAAATGTGATTGATTTGCTGAGGAGTCAGGACTCCAGGCTTTCATTAGGACTGGGGTAAACAACAAATTCGGTGTATGTCAGAAACATTTCTTACTTTAAGGCTTAATATGTGAACTTCCTTCTTGCAACATTCCCGACTTTTATTTTGAATCCAGCTTCTCAGACAGTAGTTTTAGGTGACAAGACAGATGCATCTGTGTACTTGAGGTCTGCCTGTCCTTTCATCCCTGTAGGTCTTTGTCATCACGGTAAGAACACACAACTGTAACTGATGCCTATCAAACACTAGCTGGTAGCCAATACAGAAGTCTGTGGCACCCTACAAATTATAAATCTAGGTATAGTGAATATTAACTTTCCTTGATCATGAATATGAGGACTAGAATAGTATAACTGGAAATGGTATCTGTTTTGTAACATGGTGATGGCATAGCCAGAAAGCAAGCAACCTCAAGTATGCATGCAAGAAGATCACTTTAGGGACAAAGAGAGATGGGTGTCATGTATATGTGACAAAACGCTGCTAGACAAAGGACAAGATAAGCACAAGAGAAAGCAACTAGACAGCACATCCTCCCAAATACACAAGAAGGATGGCTGGCAAAATCAAAAACAAGATAAACAGTATCGGGAGCAGAGAAGACCTTTTTTTTTTCTGCAATAACAGAAAAACACAAGGCACAATCAAGGTACATTGTAGAAGACTTCAACTTTGATGTCTCACATGGGCAAGCTCTCAAGCCTGACCACTTCAACCTTGGTGACAAAGGACCATTAGTGACTGTAGCTATAATGGCATCAGCTCCTTGACAATGCCTACTAACAGTTAATTCAATGTAAGTGTTAAAGACTTACTGTTTATATACAAACCAGTGATTTATATTGTGTAGGATTTAGCCATTATCAAGAAGATGCTGTTAATTAATTAATTTGGTAAAGTTAAATTTTAATATTTAAAGCTGGTCTGATTTTTCAGTCTTCTAAATGCTACTTTCACGGTGATCTTTAATTCCCTAATGGATATATATGTTCATTTGCAATGCTGTCTTTGTTTTTGGCCCATTCCATGAAGTAGGCAGAAGTGTTATCATTAAGCTAAATGGAAGCAGATCTAGAGTGAGATTGCTTTCTAGTATGTTTCATAATATTCACTTTTTCTTCATTTTAGCCATCTTTTCTCTCTCTCTCTCTCACATACGCTGATTCTCATACCTCTTTTTTCTCACTTTTGAAAAGGTATTCTTTTTCTCTCACTCAAGTGAAAAAAATAACTACCTTTTTTTTTCTTTTGTGAACATTTAGTCTTCATGAAAGCCTGAAGAGTAGCCACTCCTACACATGAGTACATTGATGTCTTTTATTTCACCACAGAGCCCATAGAAACAGGTGGGTGGAGTGCAAGCCCCAGCCGAGATGTCTAAATCAGCAGAGATGAATCACACTGTGAAAGTGGCGATTTCTCTTCATTAACTGGAAAGGGAGTCCGGGCACTTAACTTTGAGGTGATTCAAGTTAGCGAAACAAGTGCTGCCCAGAGCAAAGAACTGATGAACATTGCTTCATTATGCTGTCAGGAGTTCAAGGCCCCTGTTTAAGTGCAGGATAATGAAGGAATAGGAATGAGCTGTGTAGGCTTATGATGGATCTCTTAATTTTTCCCCCCAAGCTTCTTGCTTCCAGGAAATACTGGAGGCTTGAGCTTTGGAGTCCTCACATGATTGGTGCTGAAAAATATGAGGCATTGAGACTAATAGATTGTATGACACCGAAGATAAACAGCATGAAACAAAATTATTTCCTGTTGGGTAAAAAGGCACCAATATTTTTTATGCAAAAAAAATTGACACAGGCATATGATCTTTCCATCATTTCAACAGAAGTGCATCTAAATTGTTTTGAGACTACTCTGCTTTCATTACAAAAAGATTTGTTATTGTATCAAAATCACATGTCTTTGCAGCAGAAGGCTCTGAACTTCCTAGCAGGGTTGTGTATTGCCTCCTCTAATTTTATTTTTGTAGCTCGCCACAAACCCACATTTCACCTGACTTGGGAAAATAAAAAGTTTCAGTAAGATTCAATCCTTTTTTTCCTCTAAAGATGTAGAAACATACATCTAGCTCGGAAAAGCAGCACAGCATTTGTGTACCTGATAAACATAAGTAGCTGAACTAATTTCTCTTACTCTCCTTCAGCAGCATAATGACATAGCAAATGTGGTATATGGTTTCCACTGAAATGCTAAACCATCTCATACTTCATGACCCTCAACTCTGCATAAAGTATGCTCTATAAAGCAAGCTTTTGCTGATACACACATCTAGAAGTGTAATGAAATGAAATTCTATAGTGTATGTTCAGTCCTCTCCTCAAGGAAAATGACAAATTGTAATGCAGTAAGGGACAACACTGGAACAGCAGAACATTTATATATTTAAAGTAGGCTCAAAACAGAAAAGCTACATGTACGCTTACCTCAGCATAAAAGACAGGCTTTTTTAGGACTGACAAAAAGCATCTAGAGCAGTAACTATTGCTGTAATGGACATACCCTGAAAACTGACAAGTCAGATGTAGTGGGATTCATTCTCAGTTGATTTTTCTAGTGTCAATAATTTATATTTAAGCTAGTCATCCCAAGTGCCTAGTTAGCAGATCTATTTTCAGGTATGGTTTGTCCAATCTATATTTGACATCTTATTTAGCCTTGAGATGCTTGTTCCTCCCTGTTGCCTCTAAAGGAAATGGACCTGAGGAACCCAACCAAAGAAGTCTCCATGGTACACATGTATACTTGACCCTCTCATAATGCTGAATTTGAATTACTCTGTATGTGTTAATTTGTCATTTTTGCCCTCTCATCGGTACTATACTTGAAACTATGCAAAGCACAGAGAGAATGACAATTTGGTAAGATATTTTATCTTGGGTGATTGGTGACCATTTGCCAGCGCCACAGTCTGTCTGCAGAATGGTTTGCAGGATCACAGATCTCATGTTTACATA
>VZTM01035121.1:1646-20179 GCA_013400555.1 Jacana jacana | reverse complement strand
CAAAGTGTCAAAAGCCAGGGAATTCAAAAGGTAGCATTTTAGACCTGCTACAAGTAAAGGACCTTTTTTTTAATACAGATTTGCAAAAGGATTTTCTGGGATTCTATGCTGAATGTTTCTACCATTAAATGGAGAGGGAAAAAAAGAGGCAAAACAGCTTCCTTGACAAAAATATTTTCAAAAATGAGGACACTGTGTGGAAGGAACATTTTTCTTTTCACACTCCCTTCTCTCTTTCACACCAACTTCTTACACATGCCTACTAATTAATGTCTAAAAGTATATAGTAAATAATGTATATCACTATTTTCTCTCCTTACTCTTAAGTACATGTCCCTTTTCTAGTTGCTGAAGACAGGGGTTAATAGCTACCAATAATTTTGTGTCATTATAATATAGACATTTAAGTATCTGACTGTTCTTTAGATATAGCAACCATCAAATAGCTATTTCAACTTTCCACCAAGCTGATTTTTAGTGTCCATAATATTGTATATAAATGTCTGTATGTCTATTTTACATTTCAGGTTATATATATGTATTAATAATAAATCCATTATAAAAATAATTCAAAACACAAGGCGATTTCACAAGTAATAGGTAAGTGTTTCATAGTGATAAAATAGCAACTTCATCAAAATTAATAAGGAAAATGTTAATATACAATAATAAACAGATGTGTACATCAAAGTTAGAAGCTGAATGACTAGAAATTATTGAATATCTAAAATTAAAATGCCAAAGTTGGATCAGCAAAATAATGAGAATCTGATTGACTCAATTACCTTAGAGGAAATTAGTTCAGCAGTATAGAAATAAGCAACAAGGTCAATGGGTATCAAATAAAATATTTTATAGATTTTTTGAGAGAGTGAGCAGTCTTTCAGATGGGAAGTATACCCTGGAGTAATGCATGGCCAATGATATGAACACCTACAGCTGAGATTTTTAAAATGTGTAAGCTAGAACCTCATTCAGAGTGACAACATTTGTCCTGTTTAATTAATTAATTATGCATCAAAATACTATCAGGTAGCTCAAAACAGGTCACAGATAAACTAATGCATAGAGATCGGCTTGATTTCCTCCATGGCCAATTTATGGCTGATAATTTGTGTAAATTATCTAATTTAATACAGCAAGTAAATAAATTAAACATCCCCTCTACAGTAATCCCTGTTGATAAACAGAAAGCCTTTAAAAGGCAATTTACTCAAGTTCCCAAGTGAATTGAGTACCCAAGGTCTCTCACTAATATTTTATTACTGTATTTTAATGTCAGTGCATCTTCTTTTTCTGGTGTTCACCAATGCATACGGTGAAGGCAGAGGAAGAGCATTTGGCCCTCTCTCCTTAGACATTCAACATTCATCTTGCAGCCAGATAGGATCAGAACTGAGGGAAGGAGTACATCCCTGCTAGACTTGCTGCTTATTCCCTGTGTAGCTAATGGAGAGAATTAGGTGCCTCTTAAAGCTTTGGGAGTTCTGGCATCTTAGGCTGAGATATCTTGGGTTTCTCCTGCCTTTTGTGTGCAGAGTTTGAAAGCTCCGCAATGACTGCTGCTCATTATTTCACACAAAGACACCTTCCTGGGGATGGAGCCATGCTATGCGCCAATCCTTGTCAAAATGAGCCGGCAAAACAATACCTCTGAAAAATGTGCTGTCATCCTGACATTTGCTCTCCAGAGGAAAAAAAAAAAAAATTTAAAAAAAAGAAATGGGAAATGAAAATAAATGGCTAGACTCACAAGTCTGCTGAAGAAGGTAGCATGTCTTGTGGCCAGCAGCCCGACAGTTACAGTACCCATGTTAGGGATATGTGAGTCCCACGTGAGGGATCGTCCTGCTCCAGGAGAGCTTCCTAATGAGCAAGCAGTGGGCTGTTCTTGACAGTGTTATAGTCCCTCCTGCTAATGCCTCTCTGCTTTGTGTAATATTCCGCGTATCTGAGATACTCAAAGCAAAAGAGAATGGTTCGGTGAGATGGAAATTTAAGCCAGCCCAACTCCTCTCTCTAAAGCAAGTCTTTCTTGGCTTACATGTGCAAAGGATACCAGCATCAGAAGAAGAAGGTGAGGCAACATTATCAGAGGACCCTCACATTTACCCTGCACCTTGGGGAAGGACAAGAGAAAACAATCTTCAGGCAGGGGAAAAAGGTGAATCCTTGTCTGTAGCATCCTAAGTGAGGCAGAGGTACAGCCCCAGTGCAGGGAGGCCATTCCTGTGCTCAGTGAGCTGATGGCAGCTCTGAGACAGAACATGCGTAAAAGCAAACCAACAGCAGAGAGAAGCAGTGTTAAGTGGTGCAATGTCTTCAGCACAGCTTCAGTCTACCAGTCAACTCAACATCATCAAGGACTAACAGGTTTTTAATCAGGAACTGAAGAATAAAGCAAACAGGGCTTTGAATGACCACCAGCAAGCAAGCTGCAGGGATATGATGAAGAAGGGGCAGCACATGTGTCCTCCTCTGGAGGTGTGGTGTCTGTCCCCTTTTGCTCCTGTCGGTATGAGAACCTCACGTAGCAGACAAATATGGGAACAACGATAATGAAAAAGATCCAAGAAAACTCCTCTGACTTTTACTTACAGATTGCTGTCATTTTTATATAACTCAGTCTTTTGGCAAAACTGAGACAAATAACATGAATTATTTTCAACCACCTTGAAACGGTAGGGGTTTTTTTGTAAATATGTTATTCAGAGAAAAACACTTTGCCTGGGTCTAATCAGAAACTAATTAGAATCAGCATATGCTTTTCTGCACAGTTACGGTGTCATCTGGAACAGCTAGATACACAAACCCAGACCTAATCAAAGTGAGATGCTTAGCCTTAGGAGCATTATCATCTGAAGAGTCTTCTGCAGTCGACAGAAAAAGAAATAGCAGCATGATTCAACTTACCTAGTATCTTGAACCATTCTCCAAAAATGATTATTGCTCCCCCTTGATTATAGAAAGGGTCTGAGAGTGTGATTTAGTTGCCTGAGCACTGATAGCCAGCGCTATTTTGGATGCCCCAGAGTACACACCTGGCCAGCACCTGCCCCTTTGGAAGAGCACAGATCTCTGGTGTATCTGCCAGACCCAGGCAGGTGTCTCGGGTACTCTGGACAATCCTAAATGGCATCTAGGAGGTGCTCTGTAACCTCTTCTGTATGCTTCAAGTAGGGCCTGAGGTCTTATAAGGTGTGCCCGGGTTGCTGGAGCACTGTTGTAGCTGTGAGAGAGAAACATCAGGAATGACAAAAGCTGAAGGCATGGCTAGGCTAAAGCTAAGAGGGAGCCAAGGAGTGAGGGAGTTGTTGCAGAGCCAGACAAGAGTGCAGAGCTCTGTTTGCTTTTGGATGAGGCATTACAGCATCATGAGGGTATTGCTCAGACATGATTGTTACAAAGCTTATGTGTCAAACTCTTTGCCTGAACCTGCTCCCAACATATATGAAGTCATGAAGCCATCACTCGTATATATACACAAATCCCACTTTTCTGCAGTGTTTGGGGTTTTTTCTATATCTATTGACATTATCACAGTTAGACAAATTACACTTAGTAGAGACAATCAACCAAAGCAAAAGCCAGAATGCACAGAACTAATCTCTGGTCACCACAAAATTATTTTTCAAATTTTCTTTCCCATTAGATGAACTTCCACTCGCCCTTTTGGTGTTTTCCTTTGGATAAAGCTAAATGTTTTCTTGTATCATATGAAAAAAATTCTTCAGTGTTATCATTAATCATAGAACTAAGACATTCATATGAGGCAATTCATTTTATGGCAACACACTGGGCTTTTAAAGGGAGGTATGAGAGGTTTTCCATCTTAGGAGGATCAATGTTGTTGTACAACCAAGAGCAATTTCAGTCCATTTTTCAAACCATCTGAAGTCCCATGTATTGAAGAAAAATAATTCAGCAAATACAGTTTCAATTCAAGTGGTTATTTATGATTCTATATGACTACAATGATATTTGTAACACTGGCCACCAAAGTTCATCACCAAGAATTTGCCAAGCAAAATGCAACAGTCTGTCATTCTAACTGCAGGTTTTCATTTAAACAAATGTGCAAGGGAGGACAGATTATTTGCACTATTGAAAAACGTTCACCCAATTTACATGTGGTAGATAATGATGAATAGTAGGCTATGTTTAATCACTGCATAACTTCAACACAACTGGTGAACAGCCCCATCCTGCTGCAACATGATCCAACTTAAGGAGTCTAAGGCAGGTTCCTAAACTGGAAGCCTTGGCTGTCTGGACAGAGAAGCAACATCTGAACTCTTTCCCTGGACTCTGTACACTGATTCATAATTTGGGCACCTATAGTAGGTACCTAAAGTGAAATCCTGGGATAATGTCCTGCTGTGTGTAATTCTGAGGCTGAATGAGAGGTGGATAGAGTGTTAATAACGAAAGACCAGTAGGAAATGGTTGGAGGGCTGCAAACAAGCAAGAGTATCAATAATTTCAGAGGATCTCAGAATCATCAGAGTTGGAAGGGACCTCTAGAGATCGTCTAGCTCAACTCCCCTTCTAAAGTTGGATTGCCCAGAGCACATTACTCAGGACTGTATCCAGGCAGGTCTTGAAGATCTCCAGAGAAAGGGACTCCACACCCTCCCTGGGCAGCCTGTTCCAGTGCTCTGTCACCCTCACCAGAAAGAGGTTTTCCTCATGTTTCAATGGAAGGTCATCAGGTCTCTCAGCCTTTCCTGCTCCGATCCCTTAATCATCTTTGTTGCCCTACACTGGACTCTCTTCCTGTCTCCCTTGAACTGGGGAGTCCAGCACCGGATGCAGTATTCCAGTTGTGTCCTCACCAGTGCAGAGTAGAGGGGGAGAATGACCTCCCTCAACCCACTGGCCACACTCTTCCCTATGCAGCTCAGAATTCCATTGGCCGTCTTGGCAACAAGGCACATTGCTGGCTTGTGGATAGTTTAATAGCTACCAGGGCCCCCAGATCCTTCTCCTCAGAAGTGCTCTCTAGCATGTCCGCCTCTAACCTATATCAGTACCCAGAATTCTTCCTCCCCAGGTGCAGGACCATACACTTGCCCTTGTTGAACCTCATTAGGTTCTTCTCTGGCCAGCTCTCCAGCCTGTCCAGGTCATGCTGGATGCCAGCACAGCCCTCTGGAGTGTCAGCCAGTATTTAAAAGTATATAATATATCATATCAGAATACCAGACTATAAAGACCCAAGATGCAGAGATCTGTGCCAATATCCTCCAAGCCCTTTTTAAAGACCAGCTAAGATTGCCTAAGCATTAAGAGGACAGTTTGAGAAGACTTTCATTCATTCACTTTATGCTAATTAGTACTGTTTCAGTTCTATTTAGGAATACCAAAACACCACTCAGGTATTAGATTTTTAAAAATATCCAATAGTCGTCAAACGCTCCAGCATTTCTACTTGTCAGGACCACTACACAGCTGGAAAAGGTGAACATGCTTTGATCACAAGCAGCATTGAAGATCATTTGTCCATGATATTGAACAAGCAGCAGGAAGATCGTTTGCACATGATATTGACCAGGCACAAACTGTGGAATCAGCCAAAGAACAATGGGTTTGTAGAGGTCCAGTTGTTTCAACCTTCAGCATGTGATAAGAGAAACTGCACTGCTCAATTAGTCTTAAACAACTGAGACACTGCTGGTAGTACTAAGACAGAGTGTCACCTGTGATAAGGAAGAGGGACACAGTTGAAAAGTCTCAGCAAGAGCAGCGCTGTTGGAGGCCAAAAAAAAAAAAAAAAGAAAATAGGATATTATGTAAATCCTTGAAAATGTCAGACTATAACCCGAAAGAAAAAAAAATGGTTTTGCAGATATTCTTTGCAAGATCATCCAAACACATTGGACAGAAGCCCAGCTCTGCACCCCAAGGCTTTGGCTGGCCACCAAGTAACACCATGGGCAATGGGATTGTGTTAACTGCAGAGACCAAAAGAAAGTATGAGTGAATTCATAAGTATCTGCTTCAGCCAACAAGAAGTGATGCTCTTCTCCTTGCAACAGGCACACCTTGCAACAGCCACACCTAAGTAAGAGAAAGTAAATGTTAAATATTAACCTACTGACATATATGTACTTAAAATATAACTGTATAACATACCTTAATTTTTCAAGTGGAGTATTTGTGCACCATGGCATGAGGTGGCCAGAGTAGATTTAGCTTTGTGTTTATTCTAAAACTTGTCCCTTAAACAACAAAAAAACTTACAGGAAAGAAAGCAAGGTCAATCCAAAGCTAACAAGAGCACAACAAAAAATCCTTTGAACAGACCTTGAAGCTGAATGATATGCTAGAGCTACTTACGAGTGAGATATGCGGTGCATGCACTTGACGGCAGTAATAATGCTGCTATCAACATGGAAACACTGGGTTTAAGCTTAATCTTTTCCCTGATAAACTCTCTTTCATCCAGCCCAAGGATTTATAGCCTAGACTCCTATAAGTATTTCAGACTCCAAGTCAGGACCGAAAACTGTGTATCTGTTTGTCCCATTTCTGTAGGGTTTGAAAGACAGTACACTTTAAATGCAAATACTTAAAGTCCAGACACTAGAAGCCAAGTAGCAGAGCTGTGGGTGTGAGGAGGTCCCTGGGGAGCTCTGTTGTATGTATAACCTCAGTGCAGTTGTCTGCACTGAGAGATGGCCCAGGGCTCAGCAGCACTCCATGCTAACAGAGTAGTAGCTGAGGCAACAAAAGTGGAGGTGGCAGTATCCACCTGGGTGCAGCAAAATAGTAATAGACAGATACTTAGTGGTCACACAGTCTTCTAAGGAAAATAAAAGCCTTTCTTGTGGTAAAAATGCCCCAAATGGTCCCTTAACATATTTTTTTTTCTTAATAATATGAGATTTCTTCACTTTTTCCAATGTCCTAAGATGTACATTTATTTTTAAAATGATGGATAATAAATATATTTATGTTTCAAATATTTACAGTCTTTCAAAAGTTTTGGTTAAAGAATCAATAGCTATTGTCAGCAGTCAGAGAAAGGTCATTTTACTTTGCTGATAGAGGACAGATTCAAAACAGCTGAAATCATAAATGCAATTTATTTGTACACATCATTTTCAACTTTTCCATTCTTTCAGCTTTTTTCCCACACTTACTGAAGTGACAGACTCATGTAACCAAAGCCAGTGATTGGCATGAGGTGACAGAAGTCTAAGAGGTGTGCCAGAGCTATGGCAGGAGAAATGCAAGTTCAGAGACAAATCTCCTTTCCACAAATGAAAAGTCAGTCATCAAGGGATCAGTGGAACTCATGCAATGACCATGAACACCTCAATATATACTATGCACAGAAGTACATAGGTACACAGAGTTTTGTCTAATGTCCAGAGAAAGAAACAGCAGTGCCTTTTCGGTCTGCTACTTGTGACTATCATGTGATGAAAAGGAAAATTAGTACATAACACTTAAAGAGCAAAATTCATTTTCTGATGGTAAGAGCAGAATGCACAAGTAATCACTTGGGTTTTGTGGTTGATTTGCCAGTAATAACATTCAGGTGGCAACATACAGCTTTATAACACAATAAACTTTATTTCGTATAGTATCTTTTATTAAAAACTGCCTCCCAAGTTGCTTTGCTAAATAATGGACTAGTTTCAGTTAAACAATAAATACAGTAGCAGGAGAGGAGAGCAGTCCAGAACTGTGAGCAAGAAAAACAGTGTTCAGTGCAGCTTGAGCACTAGGGATGACTTTCATCCTTCAGATGTTATGAGCAGGGTCTCCTGCCGGTACATACATACCCACTAGCAAGCAATTTAGGATATGTTCACTGGAATAAAGAGTTTTCTAAAGAGAATTTTGCTCTCTGCAATGTTTAATTTGCTTTGCTTCAAAACAGCAGCTGTTTTGAACAGAACAAGTCACTGTTCATGTAACTTGGTGCAGGACAGTCCTAAGGCACAAAGGAGGAATTCGGACCCCGCAGCTGTGAACACCAAACCCTAGACTCCACATTTCACCCAGTCATAGTCCACCAGCAGCAGAGCAAGGGGGGAAAAGTTAGCACCCTCATTTTGTATATCACTGCCTGGCAGTCTGAGCACTTGCCCAAGGTTCTGGACGCTTTCTCTCCAGGGCAGGCAAAGGGATCAGAGTCATATCTCCCCTGTTCTTCTGGTTAGATATGGAAATACTGTTATCCTACATGCTTATGGAAACATCTTCCCTGAAGCAGGGACATCATAAGTAATGCCACTTCTCTTAAAAAAGCTCCCCAAAAGTATACTGTATTAATCTATGCAAATATAAATATAAAAATAAATCTCATGGAGCAATATGGACATGTCAACAAATGCAACAAGCCCTGTATAAACCAAAGAGACTTTCAGTGATACCCTCGAATTTGTCATTATTCAATACCTGCAGATATATTTGTAAAATTTTCAAGATTCCTTTTCGAACTAAGGCAGAACCCCTGCTGCATGCAGTGCCAATCATCTCAGTATTAATTCTTGTTATGCTAAGACAGAAAGTGAAACATTTCTTCCTGCTTATGCCCATAAAATGAAGGTAGCAAAAGATAAATGAAGGCAGTGAACAGGTGGGACCAAGAAACGCAACAAAAGAGAGACATCCTCTTTTGACAAGTGTCATGTTCTGCAACCAGAGCTTTAGAGAAACAATTTCTGTTTCAATTTCCAGATGCTTTTCTACCTCTCTTCCTTCCTAAGATAAGGGAGATCTTCCTCATTGGCTTGTGCTTCCTTTGGGCTATGTTTTGCCACGCTCCTAGTCACACACATGCCTACAATGTGTTTTCAGAAGAGATTTGGCATCAAGTATTACCTTTTAAAAGGTAATCTGTGCAAGTAAAATATGCAGCATATGAAAAAAAAAAACCTTAATGTCACATCTTTCAAAAAATAATATGTTTACAATTGGATTAGAAAAATACCAGCAATATCTCCATTCAAGCCCATTCTTTCTGGAGGGTTATAACTCTGTGGGTTTTGTTCTTTTTATTCTTTTTTTTTCAGGGGGTGGAGCCAAGACAAAATTTAATAAAGCATAGTTTAGTTTTGCTTCAAGTATGTAGTCCTAGCAGGAGCCCATAATAAGCACTTCTCATTCCAATTTCCCTTATAGGAATACCCTAGACACTCCCCAAAGCAGCAAATTAAGAACAAACCAGGCAAGCACTATACATGACCAACAGAGCACTGTTTCTATATTTTAAAGCATCACAGGGTTCTTTACAGCAAGGCTTAACATTTGAAACTGTTTATAAGGAGTCTTCATCTTTTCCTTTTCATTAAAAAAATATATACCTTAATGCATACATTACAACTACTAAGGAAAGTAAATCAAGAATTTGCACACAAATCCATGAAAGCAAGACTTCAGACTGTGAAATCCTTGGACACACACTCCTGATGCCCCTGCTAAGGCTAGCCTGCATTTTCTGATACCAAACCCAGCAAAACAAGACCTTACAGTTGGACTAAAAGACAAACACTGGAGGATGGATTAATAGCTGTGTGGCACTTTGAAGTCTAAATCCAGGAGTGAGAATGAAGAGCAGTAAAATGCTGAGTATCATGCAAGTCACTAAACACAATTCTTTCCCAGTTCTCTTCAAAAGTGAGTTTAAAAGTTGAAGCGGGGAATTAACTTTAGGCTGGAGGTCTGTACTTAGACCTAGCAAGAAATCATTGAAAAGAAAGAATGGCAACCCCGAGACACAAATGAAATGAGCTGCCAAGCAGATTTTTCACAGTCATGATAATTATTTTTGAAATCTCACAGCTTGCTTTTCTCCAAGTAGAAAGCAATTCTCCTCACTTTTCTCTTTCATGACAACTTGGGCATCAGCTCTCTCAAAACTGATTTTCATTTGCAGTGGTATTGTTAATTATTATAATGAGATATGCAGGAATTTAGGGCTTTGGGAAAAAAAAAAAACAGATATGGTGCCTCATTGTCTACTTAATTAGAACACAATAAAGTGTAGAATTTATCCTTTTAAATGTTTTGCAGGCAATTTTCACACATGTGGTAAACCTGTTAGAAATTTCATGCATAGTTAGGTTTAAAGCTTCCCTGATGTTTGTCAGATGCAGTTGAAGCAGTGATTTTGTGTTGTAGATACAATTAGGTGGCATATTGCCATGAGTTTCCCTTTTTCTTCTTTCTTTTTGCAACTCAGATGTCAAAACAGATTATTGATCAGCTGTAAGATGTGAGGGAGCCAGTTATAAGGGAAAAAAAAAAAAAGATAAGGCTATCATTAGTTTTTCACTGAAATTTGCAAATTTCTGAAGCATATTCTCATCTAGATGGACTAAATCCCCCACTGCGCTCCTGTTGCTCTCTTGTCCTAAGGCAGCTTGTCATTGAAATGTTCTCACCTGGGAAATAATTGCTTGTTTCAGTCGGGATCTTGGTGACTGTGTGGCCTACTCACAAGAACTATCACCCCAGCTGGTCTTTTTTGATCCTCCTGACAACAGAAAAGCCAAGAACTGAAAGAAGGAGAAATATGTCTGCACAGGGTTTGAGAGCTGGCCCACTGCCACGCTAAACCAAGAGCCAAAGTCTGCACAGGCAGGAGCTGCCAGTGCTGCCTGAGCACAATGGAAGAGCACCCCATGAGGAGAGCAGACCATGAGATCCCCACCATCCCAGTGAGCTGCCTGTAGGCTGCTTGCCCAAAAACTGAATAGGCAAAGCTTTGGGCGGGCCAATGGTCACCTTATGCTAGTAAATGCTCTGGCAGCTGCTTGTCAAAAATCACGTAGACCTGGTTAGAGAAACTGAATCCCCCTTCTCTCTGCATAGCTGTTCTAAATCAAGGGAAGGAAGAAGTGGTAGGGTACTTGAGAAATGTTCTGCTGCCATTTCCGACCATGTCTATTCTCAGGACTCAGACAAGAGAAGGGGTAGGCTCATCTGAACTTTCTATGTCAGTTCCCATCCCTCCTGCATGGTGAGGAGCACAGCTCATCTCATCCTTAGACAGACATTTAAAGCAGGACAGATGAACCACATTTTCAAGCATCTATTTTAAGGCACTCAAGAAGTCTGCTATCTGGCAGAAAATGTAAATGACAATGTAAGTGTCTGAAACTACGCAAGATAAATCCCAGTTCAGAGTCCACAGATAGGGATCTAATCCTTTCCTGCACACACCCCGCAAATGTTTTGGAAAATGTACGTTCATCTGTACCTCCCATAATGGCAGTATCAAAATGGAAGTGAAAAATAATTTACCATAACTTTCATTTTAAACCACTTTGCTGTGCTGTTTAAGGCTTTGGTTCTTTCATGCAGAAGCAGAACTTGTCTGGGGGTATAATTAGCATAATTTTTGAAACTGCCCATTCAATGGGACAATTTTTTGCATTTGTTTTAGTGTCTAAATATTATAATCTAAATGTTTATTAATAACAAAATAATATTTTATATCATATAATTAATCTTTTATTAAGGTAATTACATGTATGATGTTAAATAATAACATTTGGCTTAGTAATACCTATATTTCTGAGTCCCAGCTCAGACTACAATTCTTTCATCAATTCTGGTTGCATCTCAGTTGCTTGAATAGTTCTGGTATTGGTATTTTTAAGATTTCAGCAATATTAAGACCTCACAATATTGAGTCTTGTCTAAAAAGCGAAAGTGGTGTTGCTTCTTTTCTTCTTTTGAGTGTATTGACTCAGACTTGAACTCTTTTGAATTGCAAATGAATGCCTACCTGCCTCCTTTCTTTGCAGTACCCATTCTTTGGTATGATTGCACCAACCAAGTATCATGTCCATTTTGCAAGGTGAAGGGCAGTGGCAAATAAATCCACCCCCAGAAAAATCTTACCACAAATTTATGCGATGTATAAAGAGTTACTTGTATGACAATACTACCTCCCTGAGCCACAGCTGTTATTTTCTGCTCTGAACACGAATAGACTAATGATTTTCCTCCTTACCATTTTTTCATACCTCTGCAACTTGCCAGTGAATCCAGTAACGTTTCTAACATTACAGCCTTCTTGCTTTCAGTCTCCTGCTGAACAGAATGTCAGTAGGTGGCAGCCCATGGCTCATTAAGGCAGTTCTGCAGTGCTAAATTCATAGCAGAGTCTGGATTTACAACCTTCTCAGTGGACGATTTATTAATTTAATGCTTTTTTTCCACCGTCTGTTATACAGGGAATGATGGAGACTAGAAGTAATGTGTCTAAATCCAAATTTTACTGCAAATTGCCTAACTTTATGTTCTCTAAACTGTGTCCCACAGTCAGACATTATTATTCACTGTGTACAATGTGTACTGAAAGATGGACTGGATGTGTATGATCATGTGTTATTGTAGTATCTACCACAGGGAAGTGAGAATAGCAGTCCAGGATATGGCACTCATCAGTTTCTTAATATAATACGGAAGAAGCAAAAATAAAAGACAAAATTTCTTGGTGAACATGTAATTCCAAGGGAGAACCTGGCAGAAGCATGTCCAAAATTGTGCATAATGCAACCCAAATGCCAACTGCTAGAAACATGCCCTGCTAATTGCTCACCCTCAGTCACTTAAGAACACACAGCACCACAAACAATCAGAGAAAATGCCTCCATTGCCCATGCAAGTTAAGTGAAACAGGGAAGTGGGCTTCTAACACAGCAATGGTACACACGACATAAGCACATGAATGATTGCATGTATATGTACATCTGCACCTTCTTTCTGGGTCTTTGTCACACTTGCTGCCACATGACCAAACCTTTTCAAGCTGTGGGGGAGGAATGATGTGTCTTCACTGATGGATAGCTCAGATCTGTCAAAGTATTCTTCCGGGGATGAGGTGTTCTTTTTTTTTAATTTCTAATGTTAAAAATAGGAATTTGCAAAATACTGCAGAGGATGTCCACATCCCCAAGCTCCCAGTAGAAAAAAAATTCCAGCAGAGCAAGATCCAAATGCTGTAGAGCATTTGCTGACTGGGAAAAAAAAAAAAAAGAATCCTCAGGACAGCCTCAGCAGTGTGGGAGAAGGAGTAGAACAGGGAGGTTGACAATCTGTACCAGCATGCCTGTCCCAGCAGAAAAGGAGTCAGGCTTGGAGATCAGAGGCAGTTTCTCCTTCCCTTGCCTGGTACAGAGATGCTCTGATAGTCATTGAGGACAATCCTTCCACTTCTGCATGAGCCAGAAGTGAGAAAACATGGTTCATTCTTAGAATCATTGAATCAAGGGACAGTTCAGGTTGGAAGGGACCATAAAGATTGTTGTGTTCCAACAACCCTGCAATGGGCAGGAACACCTCCCACCAGACCAGGTTGCTCAAAGCCCCATCAAGTCCAGAGTGAAGACACCATATTCTCAGGAAGTTTAAAGGGATAAAAGCAAACAACTAAACAGGTTAGACAGGACTGAGCCTACTAAAGAGGAAGAGAAAACAGGAGGCTGTTCTGTTCCTCCGAAAGAAACCTGCCATGAAGAAGCCAAGAAAGGACTTGGTGAAACCATTGGCATGGATTGACACATCTATTATTACTACAATCTCCCTCTCTTATGTTTCATGGCCCATATTAGAACAAGCTTTGTACTGAATCAGGCTCACAAGTATAAACAAAGATGCCTTGCTTTAATCTGCTCATCCCCAGCTAAAGGTTGGGTAGAAGTTAGAGCTACAATTTCATTAGGATTGGTACTGACAGAAAGAGCAGAGAGACCATGAGTAGGTTGAAACCACAGATGCAGAAGATTTTGGTTATTTTTCTCAGACCTGCCATTGGTAAACACAGGTCCATGTGAAATGGGAGGTGCCACACAACCTTATGGACAGTGAGATGCATTATAGGTTCCTTAGGGAGACCTAGGAGGGGAAGGCAGCTTATGCCACAGCTGCCAGATAACCCTGCCAAACATATGGTAACAGGTCAAGCAGCAGTCCTGGAAATAAAAAGGGAGGAACCAGTAAACAGATTGAAATTACTGGAGTATATGACTGATAAAAAAACAGGGGCAGGAACGCAGAGACTTGCCCAAAATCAATCAGGCAGTTACAGATAATTAGGTAAGTTGAGCTCCAGGTACATCACCCTGTGTTTGGTCCTGCTTCTCCTGGAGATGCTGATGTGGTGCTAAGGACAGACTGATGGATAATGTCTTTCAGATGCCAGGTCTCCTGTTTAAAGTATGTCTTTTTTTTATAGAGTTGTCAGCCACATTTTCTAATCAGGAGTTAGAGAGCTGATTTTCCAAATTACACTGAAGGTCAGGATCAAATGTTAACTTTTCTAAAAAATTTCCCTTTGAGATGTCCTACAGTTAAATCCTTGCTGCAGATCCCTTGGAAACTACCTTCTCTTCCTTTGAAATCCTTCTCCATGTCTGATATTCAAATTGAATTGTAGAAAAAAGATATAACCACAAAACCTTTTGAAAACAACAGAGTTAGCTAATGCATTAGGTGCATGATTTCCATTTTCTTTCTGAGAAGGAATAAGGGAGGTTTCTCAACAGCAAGCAGGGGCACAAGTGCTCACCTCCTCTTGGGTCTCTCCCTTCTGCACATGCACACGTATGGTCCCCCACCTGGGGATCACAGCCACATCTTGTTCCCTTCTTCTCCAGGTCTGTCTAGGTGCAGCATCCAGACTCAGCCCAGCCCCGCATCCAGCCCAAACTTCTTTTCCTGGCAGCCCTTGCCAGGCTTCTCAAAGTAAACCTGTTGCCACCATTCTCTGCTTGTCTCTGATGTGACTCAAATCAAGGCTCGCACAGTGGAAGGGAAATTGTAGCACTCAAATAAGGTCTCTTCTCACACTTAACTTTCCAAGACATAAACTCAGAGGGCTAGTAAATCAGACCAAACTTCAAAGTCAGCATTTTAAACCTCTCCAGTTTCTGCCAGCTGGAAGCAGCAAGGCACACACCTTGACCCTCACACAGTGTCCTTTGTACCAGCCTCTCCCTTCTGTCTATAATCCTGTTGAGACAAGCCTTGTGACAGGCAAGGATTTAGTAATCTCTTTGTGCCAGAGGGTCAGTACATCTTGTGGTACCATTGCCAAGCAATGACACTTGCCATGAGCCTATTCACCTATTTTCCCATTTTCCCCAGATGTCTTCATGGGCATTTTTACACTAGCTCTCTTTTGGGCCTGGGACACATGCAATGAACTGTTCTGGAATAGCATTTCTCAATCCTTCTTCAAACTCCAGCTCAGGACTCAATTCTAATGACGTATTGATTGCATTTACGCATATAGTGAAGTCAAATATGTTAACATTAACATCCTAACAGCTCCTTAGATGAGAGTTGCTGTGCAAGTCCATGAAGACACCAAAAAACCTCTAGCAGATAACCTCAGCCTTAAAAATATGTGGCCTAAGTAGCAAAACTCCTAGGGGAGGCATTGATGGGACAGTCATGAAGGCCTCGTTGACAACTATATTGAGCATCTCTAACAGGAAACAAGGATGCTTTTTGCACATTCCTTCACCAGGGAAAACGAGGCAACACATAATCTGAAAGAGAAACATCAAAATCTCAAGCTGTTTCCAAATTTGCTGCAATACAGACATACAAGCAGAATTTGCAGTACAATAACAGACATATTACATACCTACCCCACCTGCCTTCCAGGGCTGTTGTTCTCTGCATGACCATGTTACATGACTCGATGCAGTACAAGTGTATAACCAGATAGATGAATCTATAGGCTTCCACTCTATGATTGGGTCATCTTTGGTCTTAATCAACAATACACTTGTCTTCCAAGCCTACCAGACATCCTTTGCATTATCAGTGTCCAGACACATGCACAACGATTATTGCATAAACTATCAGATGTAAATACATATAATAAACAATTAACACTTAAGCATGCATTATTTTTTTATTAAACTGGCTTATTAACATCTCTCTCAGAGAAAGAGATGAGAGCGACCATGGCTCGTTTCTGCAATGTACCATATTTGTTACCTTTTCTGCCATTTGGTTTCCCAGTTTTCTTACAACAAGCCTCTTCCTGGTGAATCTGGTAGATTATGCCAAGCCAAGCCTATTGTGCTGCTGATAGCACAGCTCGTCTTACTCACCATTGGGTATGACTGTCACTTAAAAGTGGCTAACTCCATACCAGGAAGGTGTCAACCTTCGCACACTCATATGCTCATTTCACCATTGTTCAAAGGAGGCAGAGAGGGGTGATCCTCTCAGAGCTAAATTGCAAAGCAAATACGAGCCTTGTACCTTAGGTAGGATGAACCTCAACCTCAGTGCTCTTAGGTGGATGTGGATCTACCAGACTCAAATCTCTGTCCCCCTGCATTTTCCCCTACTTGTCATATCGTGTCTTTCATATCAGCTTTTCATATCCTGCTTGTCTTTAGCTAAAAGTTTTTCTGGGGCAAGATCTATGCCTTCCCTTGAAAGATCTCCAAAGAGCAGCTGCTGCAGCCAGGAAGCTTCATAAGCACTCAGGTAAAAAACAAAGAAAAATTATTCTGCATTTTTTTAAAAACTTTAAAAACTTAACTATCATTTGAAATCAGGAACACAGCTATGCCTAAGCATGAGCATATGCCAAAGTGCTTTGCTGCACCACCTTTTCAGATAGGTTTTGCAGCCTTCCACAATGTCACTGCTATAGGTGCGGCAGGTAACAAGTTTATGTCAAGACAGTTTGGTGACAGAGCAGCTCTAGCTAGTCAACATGCTTGTGTATGCATAAGTGACCATGATCAGCCTCAGATCTTGTACTTCAATGTCTGGAGAGCACAGAGAAGAACATATGTGAAATTTCAAGAAATCACAAAGTCTCGTAAGCTATGTTTCCTATATCTTCATGGTTTAGGTTTCCCAAAGAGGTGGCCAGCTAAGACAAGAAGCAGAGGCTACAGATAACAGTTACATGAGGCTGGAAATGTTTCTTGATAGGCAAATCTCTTCCCTGTACAAAGGTGAGAGGACGGACACTAGCCTAATGCCTACTCTCTCACACCAAGCACTTGAAATCTTCATGTGGAGAAGGAACTTGTGAGAAACAGACTCCTACTGTATTTGTTCAAAATAAATCCTAAACATGCACAATTTTTAAAATATGTGCCAAAATATGGCACGTTTTTCAATAGGATTTTATTGGGTTTATCTCATATTTTCACACCGTAGACACAGAAAGGTCTCAGAACCAGAACACTAAATTTTCAAACCTTTTCCTAGTTAGTTCTTAACTAATGGGTCACTTTCTTTTTGTAGAGCTACAGTGACCTCCAGTGGCCAAAGTGAGCCTTTCACTCTTCTAAACTTATTTTAGGAAATGCGAAATAATCCCTGATTATTATCTACGTGCGGCAGGTGGGTCTGGAAATAGAGACAGAAATTGAATCCTTGTATTCTGGATCAAAGCTGGACTACCTATGTTATCTCGAATTAAGTCACAAGAGAGAAGTTTCAAGAATTCATTATCTAGCCATTTCTTTACCTGACATGCCTTTAATTAAACAAGGTGTGTTTATTTATCTATAAAACCTTTTTGCAACACCTTTGAATTTCCATTTTAGTGGGATAAATTCCATGTCTCCTTATCAAACATGGAAAATGTGACAAGTTATAAAAAAAGTCAAATATTACAAACTATAGAAAAGCAGAATTCAAGTTAGANAGTTTTCCATGTACTGATAAAGTCAGTAATCTGGTTGTTGGTTGTTGACAGGCATTAATGAAAAAAGTGTGGTTTTCAGATAGGACCAAGTCATGGAAAAGCAGCTCTTACTGATCCTTTTGCATATGCTATTGAGTTCAATATCTGTAGGGGTACATGCAAGGTCTCACTCCCCTCCACAGAAGTACCTGCAGCCATAAAAGCATAGTTCCATGTCCTTCCACCTCAACAAATTTTCAGGAAATCCTTCTAGACCTGGATAGAACAAGTATCAGAGCACCTACAGAGATTACACCTTCAAAAGGGGTAGATACTAATTTTTCTTCTTAAAGAGCTTACCTACAGCTTCATTCACCAAGCAGGTGACTCCCAGCAGCCAACACGCCTGAGAGATGAGAGGGGTCTTGTTTGAATAAAGGACTGGAGGACAAATGCAACAGAGGCAGCATCAGAGATCCTTTGGTAATATCACAAAGCTCCAAGTGGCAGCCCATAAATGCTCAAAAGAGAAGCAGTAAAGTTGCTTAAACAGTAACAGAGTCCACTTCTAATTCTCACATTTGCTTTTCCAAAGATCTTGTCCCACCTTTGCATCAAAATGGCAAGTCTTCTAGATCTTTCACCTGTAGACAAGTACAACTCGGGTCTTCCTAAACAGTTTTCTTCTCTTTTTATTAAAAGCCTTCCTTGCATCTAACACTTGTAACATGTGATCACAATCTTTCTGTTCATCATTTAGCCCAGTCACTACCATGCTCTTGACTTTGGGAAAATGTACTGATGACAGATGCAGACACTGTTCAATGCATTGATCCTCCATACAGACAGATGCCTCATCACTGAAGGGGGGGAGGAGGGGGGGGAGGGGCAAGGC
>VZTM01035116.1:9185-26229 GCA_013400555.1 Jacana jacana | reverse complement strand
GCCCCCCCCCGCCTTCCCTCTCCAATCCTTCCCCCCAAACCTTGTGATTTGATATAAAGATGGTTTAATGTACAATAGATAAGGATATACAAGACACAAGTCACTGTCACCACCTGGTGAATTGGTTGCTCAGCACCACCTGAGCAGAGATCATGGATTTCCCCCCGCCCAGCCCCTCTCCTCCCCTCCCCAGCTAACTACTGTTTATATACTACGCATGATGTCTATGGTATGGAATATTCCACAGACCATTCTGTTGTTCTGTCTGTGCTCCTACTCAGCTTCTATGGGAAGTTGAAAAAAGTCCTTTACTAGTACAAATTCCACTTAGCAACAACTAAAATGATATGCATTATTGATACTCCTTTAATACCAAATCTGAAAACACAGCAACCACAGGAATGAAAATGAACTCTCTCAGCTGAAACCAGGACAACACATTTCTTAAAAAANTATTCTTCCCCTGCCCCCCCCCGCCTTCCCTCTCCAATCCTTCCCCCCAAACCTTGTGATTTGATATAAAGATGGTTTAATGTACAATAGATAAGGATATACAAGACACANACCAAATCTGAAAACACAGCAACCACAGGAATGAAAATGAACTCTCTCAGCTGAAACCAGGACAACACATTTCTTAAAAAATCAAGGAAATTGTAAGCTTAGGAAATACTAGTGTTTAATCTAATTTGCATATGCTTTAGCTCGGAAGTATCATAAAATATTCAGGTATGCTGAACCTCGTCTCTCTCTTGTGCATCTGTCACATTCCATACTTTCTCTACAAGCACAGTCTTAACTGATCATGGCCCTCGTAGGTAGCCATAAAAAAAGCAAAATTGCAAAAATGAGGAAGTCTGAAAAAGGTAGTTTACAATTTGGGATGGAAGAGCTGCAGGAGAGTTGCGTTCTAGAAGCCACGGGAGAGGTTGAGATGGTCCTGTTATTTGCACTAAGACTTTTTGTTTTTTTCCCCAATAGGCCACTTCTGCTTTACACGTAAAGCAGACGTTAGACACGCTATTTCAAAGATCACCTTCTCTGTGTTGCATCTGGGCCAGCTCATAAAACAGCTTTTCACTATAGTTTGCTTTACCTACTTCTGTTTTGCACTGTTACCTGAGACAAAGTGAGTCAAATAGGTAACAAAGAGCAAACAGCTCAGTCCAAGTTAGTTATGGAGCATGACACTAATTGGATACTTTCATTTAGGGAATCATAATCAAATGGAGCCTTGGAGATAGTGGTGCAGCTATAACTAGCACTTTTAAAGCAAAACTTGTAATTTTTCAGTCTTCCAGCACATGATCAAACATCTTCTGAGTATTAAAAGAGTGTGTAACTTTTGAGTTTCTTAGCCTAAAAAGAAGAAAGAAAACACTGCCTTTTATATCTACTCAAAATGTTTCTAAAAATATTCGGAATTGAATAGGATACTGAAATGAAAGCTGCATATCTGCAGACATGAGCAACATCCTTGCATCTTACTGGGTTAATTATTGTGTAGAGTATTTTGGAACTTGCTGGAGTGCTCTGATGTGGTTTGCTTTGGATGAGACCTAACTGTGAAAGGAAGTAGTACTTCAGTATTGAGCTGACAGGTACTGAAAGTAGTTTGGGCCTAGACTTACTTGGCCATTTGGTGCTGTACTTTTGGTTTCTGAGCTCTGAGGAAGCAAGGGAGGTATTTTGCCCCAGTGTTTCAGGTATGTAGTTTCTCTGCATACCTGAAACCAGCCTTAGTATCTTCTGTGGAGAGGCTACGTAAGGAGATAGACAAGCTATTTCCTTCCACTTTGTGCCAAACACTTACATGCTAAACATGTGTCTGGGATATTTTGTTTCTAGGAAGTCCTTGATATAAGGGAGAATATTTATTTTAAAATAGAAATAAACAAAAGTTGGGAAATTCTACTGACAGACTGCTTTGTTACCAACTTTTTGCATGGCACACTTTTCTCCTGTTTTTCTTAAAAGCAAAGTAACAAGCATTGAATTGAAATAGGCATGTTTGTCCAGGGACACGTGCAAGGAATAGGAGAATTCATGACTTGCACTATTTTATGTCTTTTTAGAGAATTACTAATTGGTTTGTGTCACCTGTCATGCTCACCTGAGCAACAATAATGTGTTCTCTGACCTTTGTTCTTGCAAGTAAAGATGCTGCTAATCGTTAACAACTATAGTGCAATTAAGTCCACCCGTAATCTTAAAAAAGCAATTTCTATAGATAAATGCAACTTTCTAGTGTGCAAATGAAGTTACTCATGGTTTCCTTTGCTTATTTTCTTTCAACAATTAAAAAACAATCATGGTCTAACTGTGTAAGATTTTCCCCCTCATAATCTGATCAGTAGGTAGACCTGTGCTCCGTTTAATATCCTGAGCTTGAATAATCTGGATGGCTTTATTGTTGTTGTACTATTTTATTCCCAATGAATATGCTGATATATCTTTGCATAAGATATTTTTTCACCTCACTTTTTCAACCATGTGATAAATCCTGTTTTCTTCCATTGCAATTTTTATTGCTGTCAAATTATTTACTAACCAGTGCTGTTATTTCAAGTTGTAGTTAATAATTAACATGAAACCAGATCATTTTGTGAAAGGTTATTTTCTGATGACTTTTAAAAATCCTAGGAGAGGCTGAAAATACCATTATGATTCATAAGGATTTGTTGGAAATAACAATATACTCTCAGGTGATCCGTTTCTAGTTTAAATTGCCTGCTAGGTTTAAGATAAGCCAGTGATGGTAATGTCTTGGCTCACAGGAGTCAACTCAGATTTATTAATAATATCCACTCATAAATTCAGTGTAATACTGTGCCTGTAATTTCACATTCTAAAATAAGGGTTTGTATACAGTTGCATAGAATTAAAATGCTACACAGTTGCCTTAATTTCCATTGAGTATTGGGACCGAGATCAATGGCTTTATGTAGGGCAATGTGTTTCCTTCTTTTTGGATGCAGGCAACTCTCAATTCCTTGTAGAGATTCAGACAACATTTTAACCCTTATTCACTTGTTTGATGCTAAGTTAAGATATTCTCATGGTCTCTTAGAAACATCTAGAAGACTGATGTCCTAGTTTTTTTCCTGAGAAATTCTTTCTTAGAGTTAGATTTAAAGTATGTCAACAGAGAAATTTAGGAGCATCTCTAGTCTGGGGTTTACCCGTCAAAGAGTGGCCTGGCAAGACTGATTTGTCTTTGTTTTTTTTTCCACCTCACCATAATAGCTTCCTGGCCACAGTGTTGAGAAGGTTTTGTTGTTGGCAATTTGATTTGGATTGCCAATGCAAAGAGCCTAAGAAAGAGTGGGATTTCTAAGAGAAGGAATTCCTTCCTATATTGAGTTATGTTGTGAGACCTCCAGGTATGATTTTGGAAGAACTTCACCTGCAACTTTTGTAGACATATATGTATATATATGCACACACTCTTATAGATACTAAGATTATTTTGAAAAATTAATATCTTTTAAAGTACAGAGAAAAATATTAAATATTAGTTGTCTGCATGATGATGCTCAGACGGTTACCAATACGCTACTTGGACTGAAGCACGCTGATAAGTCTTTCATTAACGCAATGCCTGAATCTTCTGAAAAGTAAATAAATTTGCAGCCTACAAAGTTAAGGGGGAATACTTAACTCCCAGCAGGAATGAAAGAGCCTTTAATCTAAACAGGCAATGTAATTTTCAGTACCTTGCATTCAAGGGCTGCATATTCCAAGCTGAGGAAGCTCTACACTAATCACAAACTGTGGCTCCCTGGCACGTTGTGGAAGCATCTTGGGAAAGCACTGGATGAGTGGGTCTCTGAGAGCATTCAAGTCCTTGTCGTGCTATAAATTGGGTCTCTCATGGGACCCTGTTCTTTGATTTATGAGAAGATTTCTGATTTCATGGAGTAGAATGGGCATGTTTTCTACCTTAGCTTTTTAGCAAAGCATTTCCTCTCTAACCTTTTGCATTCTTGTTTAGCCTTCATCCATTCAGAGTGCAGCAGAAGCTATATTTCAATACCTCTTGACTGCACCATATTTTCAAGAGATTAATTCCTGTCTCATCTCTTGATATCCATATGCATTTCTGGCTAGTCTGTATACAAGCATTAAATAGAAGGGGTCTTTGGCTATTGCATTAATACCTAAAGGGAAACATATATTGAAACTTGAGATGTGTCTGGGAGTTTGATATTCATGTTCTTTAATTGCTGGTGTCAATTCAGCATTCAGCCTTTGATAAGGGCAAGCAGTGAAGGATGTGCACCTCAGATATCTGGAGAAAAAGCCTTTAAGTTACTCTATCTACATGCTTCTGTTTATTTCATAGAGAGTGGGCTCCATCGGTGTTTAATTAGAAAAACAGCCTGGTTTTTTTCATGTTCACCTGCTTAACAGGGCTTGTTTAATAATGTTTCTGTGACACCTTTCTTTTGACTTTATACTGTTGGTCGCTGTATTGTGCAGACTTGCCTGTGCATACTGGGCTATAGGAAATGATGTAGCTGTTCTATGAAGATTTAGTCAAAGTTAAAATATTCATCTGACTGCACCATCTGTCTTGTGCTCTCTCCTCTTTGCATTCTTGGGGCTCCAGCATTACTTGCAGACACAGTCACATTCTGATTGTTGTCTCTCTAGTTCTGCAGTCAGAATGTTATGTATATATCATGCTAGGTGGCTGTATATTATTAGAAATCTTGAGCTTTAAGCACACTGTCATCCATTGTTCAGTAAACACAATTACATTGTCCTATCTTTCATCTCTTCTCTAATGAATCCATGCTAATTGATTAATCAGTGCTGTTGCTTCACTATGATAATCCCATATGAGGAATAGTAGTAGCATAACTGGCAATTACTAACATATGTTGCACGCTGAGGAAAACATAATGTAATACGCCACAAGTGGCAAAGCCCCAGAGTAGGGGGAACGGAGCAGTGCCTTGGCCGGGCCTCGCATTCCACAGCACAGCTCTGGCTGCTGGGAGACAAGGTGGGCCCGCTGGGCCTGACTCAAGGTGCTCTTTGGATGTGAGTGTGATCCACTGACTACTGGTACTGGGAATCTCTCAGGCTATCACAATTAGTGTCAGTGTGCTACAAAAAGCCACATCTGAGAAGATGATGGCAGTGTGATCAGCTATGTATTTTTCAAAGTTTTGTGTGGTGTTGGTTACTGCAGTGACTGTTGTCTTGACTTAAATATGGCTATGACAATGACTTGGAAAGCGAGATACAAGCATTCTTGTACCATTACAGCACCTTACTGATGCGACTGTTTAATTTCCAAAGCAATGAGTTGAGATTTGTGAGCAAAGATAAAGTTTAATGTTGGCTCTCACAGGCTGTGACCAGTGCTTAGCAGACCAATGGATGGGAACACTTGGGTTCTCTTTGCTGCTAGAGAATCACCAATTTAGCTTGTTTAAGGCATCACGTTACACACTCCATTTGTAAAGAGCATTTGTACCAGAATATCAAGTACAATCTTTAGTGAAGTCTCTCTTTTTATCCCTGAAAATGGATGTGGTTTTTAGATTTTTGGAAACCAAAGTTGTCCACTGTCAGCAAAGCAGAAAGTTTTTATTTGGTACTGCAATTAAGTTTGTAAATGTTTTTCTTAAATTTATTTTCTGTGCCTTAGTGAGTGGATTTGAGGGTTTGGTTCTTTTTTTTCAGTTGTTCAGAATTAGTGTTTTTATGTGGTGTGGATAAAATCTGAATTCTATTTTGGGGGGAAACTGTCTAGATGAGACTTAGGTGTGTTCACAAAGTAATACTTTTACGAAGAAATCATCTTGATGTAATGTATAATTGTTCCTTTTTGCACAAATAAGAAAGGACTCAAAATGCAGATTTGTAGTTTGCAAATCTCTTGTAAAAGGTTCTGCCAATTAAAGATCTTAGGAGGCTTAAAAAACTGAGCCAAGCTAGGGAATGTTCTCTTGATCTGAAAAAAATTTGGTGGAATTTTTTGGAGAAATATGAATTTCTTTCCTATTTTTGCAATATTAATTGCCTAAAGACAGTTTCCAACCAAGAGAAGGTATTAGTGTGCATTTGTCAGGCTAGCGATAGTGCAGTTTTAAAATGATACTTCTTGCAATGGGAATGTTTACAAATAATTTGTATAATAACTCAAATGTCCAAAAGTTGTGCATTTTCTTTCAACATAGATTTTCTTTTTTTGTCTCCGAGTGGATGATACAGAAGAAATCCCAAGTTTTAGCTTGGAAGCACCTGCTTCCTCACTGCTTTGCATTGCTGAGAGCACTGCTAAGTGTTCTCTGTAAATAAGAGGTCACTCATGGATTTCTAGACAGTAAATTTAGCAATAGTCCTTAAAAATAATTAAAACACTAAAAGGTAAATAAAATATGAACATTAATATCCCTAGCAGAGTCTCAGGTTTTAGCTCTGTGATCTCATGAACCTGGGCACAAGATTCTAGCTATAATCTTTTTAAATGCTCTTAGCATGGATGAACACAAATTAATAATCTTGCCGAAGTGCAAATAATACTTGCTCAGACACTGATCTTCTGATGCTGCTTTGTGGTGTCAAGTTGGCTTGTGGTATAGGCAGAGAGCCCATGTATGTCTTCAAAAGACTGTGTAGACACACAAACAGTGAGGGGTATTTAAGTCAGTAATGTTCTCTACTAAATTTTGCTGCTACTTTCTGCTATTAATGCAATTTTCATCAGGAAAAGAGCTATACATTTACTTGACCTCTTCCTGGAGGTATTGGTAAACTAATTTTTTTCCTGTTACAGGACACTGCCCTGTGTTTTCTAGTAGTGGAAAATAGAAGTTCATTTTCTAAAATTCTGTACACCCTATAGAATCCTAGTGGTTTTTCCATCATGAAAACCCCTCTAGAAGCATTCAGCAGCATATGTATGTTTGAATGACTACCTGATCAAAGTAGGCAATTAAAATCAGCATGATAAATGATGGAGAAGGCTAATAAACTTATCCTCTGTTTTAAAGGTGCCAGTGATATTATTGCTGGCCAGTTACTCCATCCTTTCAGTAAGTATTCCAATACGGACAGCTCCTAAAAGTTGTAAACACATACCACGTTTCCAGTAGTTTTTTGGTTGTTGGGGATGTGGGGGTGGTTTGTGGGGTTTTTTTTTTGAGTTGCGTTGTTTTGTTTTTTTTTTCCTTTTTTCCCTCCCCCTCCGCTACTGAAACATTTCCTTTCACTTCAAGAATCGGTTCTTGGCCAGCAGAGGTGTGAAATCCAAATATTTATCAATATGCTATCAATGCTTTTAAAAGCAGCTTTCCCACTGTGTTGGAAAAGACCTTGCTCACACCTCGCCCTGGAAATTGATAAAACATTGGGCTTAAGGCCAGAGTTTTATGCGCAGGAAAGCTACTTCTGCATTTTGGATAACTAAGGCGATTTTTCCATTTTTCTTTTCCTCTGAGCCCTTTACAAAGGGAAGTACTTAGGCACTCAGGCTGCACCTCTTCCTTCCCCACACTCGTACAAAACAACTGCCAAAAAAGGTGTGAATTCCAGTACTAACTAGTGGAAACTTTACTTTTATTTTTTCTTGTTTTCCTCAGTGTTAGAGAAATTTTTCAGCTGAAGACTCTTGGAGATTGTCATGACCAAAATTAGGTGTAACAATTTTGATCTCCATGCCTAAGCCAATCATTGCTGCTCATAAAAATAAAGAAGTTACTGTTTGTCTAGGGCCTGTTATTGTTTCATGTAGACAATACACCTCAGCTAGATTTTCTGAATGGTTAAGACTTGGAAACAAGTTAGGAGTAGGTAGAGCAGGAAGGGCTAGGGAGAATGTTTTGAGGGGTGATATTGGCAAGGTGTGTTTTACATGTAGAGGCTGAACATTTCCAGAAGAGCTCAGTGAGATTTAAGAGGTGAGAAACTGATTGGTGTAGCTTTTATCCCTGAAGAACTAAGGCTCCTCTGGTTTTGGTTCCTGCTGACTCCTGTGTTCCCTGGGACCTGTGTTCATTTTTAACAATATCTTGCAGATGTAGAAGACAGAGCATTCAAGGTGCCTGCTGACTTTGGACCAGTAGTAATTCCTAGTTATGTCTTCTAATGTCTTCTACCTAATAATTAATAGTCATTAATAGTCATTAATTCCTAACTACTACTTGGTAGAAGACGTTTCTTCCCATGCTTAACCCCATGAAGTACTCTTCCCCCTTCCTTGTCTTCCCCCTGAGAGCACCCTGTTTGCTATTGAGAATTTGCCCTCATATTCTTTTGGCAGAGGTTGACAGACTGAACCTAAGGCATAAGCACTAATTTTGAAAAGACGTTTGTACATAAGGTGTTCCTGTCCCACTTTTCATGATGATACCGAGTACTTCAGTTGAACTGGACACATTATACAGTTGTTCCTAATCTGCTTCAGCACAAAGTTGTCTAAAGTAGTTGGACCTGCTGGGGAAAAGAGGTTTCAGCCACCTTGATTTCTGTGTTGAACAGTGTATGTAATCCACTGGTAGAGTTCAGCTGCGATAATAACCCTCAGCAGAGAGTTGTTAGCAAACAATTTGGGGGAATCATTTCTTGCTCCAGGCTGAATCCTAGGAGATTGTCTATTTATGCCCTTGGCTTAAAATATCTTTTTAAGGGACAGGACCAGAGCTCACTAGAATATTCAAGAAATCCATGGGTAGCTGAGAGGGAAAATGTTGCTGTTGTTATTCCTGAAACTTTGATGTAATTGCTAAAAGCCATACTATAGTGGCTTTTCTTGGTGCTGTACTAATTAAACATGAATCCACTTGCAAATTATTAAAAATGTCTGAAGATGTACAGCTATTCTTATGTTGAAAAATATCTTTTACCAGTCCAGTAGAATACATTTCAATTGACAATATTAAAAGCAGCTATATGATTCTTATTTTCATATTTGTTGCCTGCCTAAAAATCATCTTTAGCAAGTAATTATTGCATTTGTAGATACTGCACAATTGCATCAATTATCCATTTCAAATGAATATAATTCTGAGTAGTTGAGAGGATGATGTAGTTTAATCAGTAAGCGAAATGGAAGTATTGTAAGCTGTTTAAAAATACTTAACACGTTTATGGAGACAGGGTGATTTAAATCAAGCAGACCGCTGGAAAAGAAAGAAATACGCCATAACAAATGCTAATATTTTTTTCTTCAGTTCAGCAGCATCTTATCAGCCTGCTTTGCATTGGTTTCCATTCTTGATATATTGGTGATAGTCATACTCTGGGGATGCTAGATGGTTAGGAATTTTTTAATTCAGATAAATTAGTTGTGGTTATAAATATGCTTGCATGTCTGTTGATCAATGTCGCCTCTTTAGACAAGCTCTGTGATGTTTCTGAGCACACTAAGCAACATAATTTTCAATTATTTGTTGATTTTCAAAGGATGTTTGATTCTTCATTCTGCTTATGTAGATGGCAGAAAGGAAAGTTGTATGTTAAAATAACATTCTGGAATGTTTTTGAGGCATTGTTGTGCATGCTTTTGCAATATTAAACCATTCTGAAATATATTTCAGGATCAGGAAGTGGTTTGAAGCTGCATGGGCAGGAGGATAGCCCAGTATTAAGCATAGTAATAGCTTGTTACGTTTTGCACTTGTCACAGTGTTCCCTGGCTTTGAGATAGCCCGGTCGTACTTTGTAAGCAAGAAAGATAAAATAACTATTTTCTTCATGGGGCTTTCC
This sequence comes from Jacana jacana, assembly GCA_013400555.1. NCBI lineage: Eukaryota > Metazoa > Chordata > Aves > Charadriiformes > Jacanidae > Jacana > Jacana jacana. The sequence goes on along the minus strand of VZTM01035116.1, from coordinate 16,506 downwards.
ACAGCTCTGATTAGGCCCATTGTGGATTTAAGGCCAAATGCAGGGATCTAGATACTGATTTTGAGTTGAAAACATTTTTAAAACTTGTGGTTTGCTGCATTCTTGTTTTTACAGGAGTATTGTAATGAAGGGTCCTGCTTATTGTTGTCAAACAAACTTTTTCAGCTGTTTCTGGAACGCAGATACACACACAGCTTATGTTTTGTTCCAGTAGACTGAAGCAAGCTGTGGAGAAGCCTTTCTGAGACACAATCATGTACAATTGGCCAGAACTTGAAAACAGCTCTGTATCTAACTGTTAGACATTATGTCAAGATACATGTTACTTAGCTTAAATAGGGTTATATTATTACTGAATGAAAAAGAGCCTTTATATGTGTTTCTTGAGGTACATGGTTTGGGGATTGTCTTCTATATGCAGTGTCAGCTGTAGCACGTGTTCCTGCAACTAAAGGTAAACACCTTTGTAACACAGACTGATTGATTTGGGACTATTTATGAAAGTGCTGATTTTTAAAGCTAAAAATAGCGCTACGGCTTTTTAAACTCACTCTGGCTCTCAGAAATGCTCACATGATGGTGAAAGTGTTGCTAAAAACGTTCAGTTTTTAAATATGGTAATTAAAATTGTCTGTTTCGAGAGCAGTAGATGAGACATTTCCTGCATTTGTAAACTAAGTATCCCTTTCACCCCCAGGTTTCCTTGCATCTGACTGTTTGTTATGTTGGTAGGATCTGAACTCCCACTGAACCTTCTTGGATGAAAGTTGACTGTTGGCCAGGCAGGGGGAGCGAGCTCTGCAGCCTGCCACCCTGCTCCGTGACCTTCTGCTTTAGGGTTTGGATGCCTTCCCTTTGTTTAAGAAAGCCGATGCCCTCAGGGAATACAGTACGGTAAACTGGAATTTCAGACATACATTTTCACTTTTAACTTCATCCTTAAAAGAAAGTTTCAGATAAAGATAATTTCCCTTGGGTACACCAGGCAGCTTCAGTCTTAATTTGAGTAGATACCATGTCTATTTTGTATTAATAGATTTTATTTTTATTTATTAATTTTATTGTTAGTGTTTAACGATTATTTTATACTCCAGCTGTACCCTACGCTCAGGGTATCTCCCGTTGGATATTGTTTAATAACATTTTTTTCCAAAGAGGATGTTTTTTTCCTTTGTAGCTTTTCTAAAAGTGACATATTTGCAATTTCATACTCCCTGCAAATTTACTTCTTGTTTTAAGGGTAGCATTCTGAGGTTGTCAGGGAGAATTGAGATTGAAGGCCCTTTCATGGCCACTGGTGGCCCGTAAATATTTTTAAAGCTGCCTTACTGGGCTAACTGGTATAGTCCACTCTTGGGTGAATGCAAAATTTTGCTGCAGAAGAACCTCAACAAAAGGTTTATTTTTAGCTAAACTACACTATAAACAGAGTTTAGTTAGAAACCGGTCTGGTGCAGTTTTTTAAAGATACAAAAATCCAGGTTTTCTGCATTGCAATGATAGTGAGAAAACAGAGCGATGGGGCTGGTTTATAGCCTGGTAGAAGGGCAGCCCTCTGCTCTGTGAGCTGCTCAGGGCTGCACCCTTTGTTTGAAATAAAAACAGTTGTTTTGACCATTTGTAGTCATTTCTGTCTTTCATTCTCTCTTTTTCTAGCCAGAATCCAATACTTTCATATCTCTGTCCNTTTGTGGATTTTATGAAAGGAATCATTTCAAAAATTAAAGAAAAAACATAGAATATATCATGCTCCCTAACCTCAATAAGACCCATGACTGATTGTATCATATCTGTTGTTGAGGCTAATATATGTCAATGCTGACTGTTGAACTGAGAAGAACCTGCCTGTTCACAGAGTATAAACTGTATATACTCTGTCACTCTCTACAGTTACACATACACACTTACCTAATTTGAGAGCTGTCTCATAAGGAATATGATACTCCCAAGTATTTGGGTTATGGTTGTTTGCAGAGGGCTGTTACTTCATAGGATCCCTCTCTTCTGCTTCAGTTCTAATTTGAAGAACGTGCTTTTTGCAACACTAAGAAAAATTACCTAACTCAAATTATCCCTATGTAAATAAATTAACTTCCAGTGTTCTTAGAGGCATGTGCTTTCTTAGCTTTTGATTTTACCACACTATTTTGCATTTTATTCCTAAGTGAAAACTGCAGTTCTGTTACTGTAAATCTATTACACTGTCAGATGAATTTGAGTCAAGTTTTAGCAGTCACTGCCGTTAATTCTGCTACTATTGAAAAACTGACAATCAGTCTTTAAAGTATGAACAAGAGGCTGAGAATTTTTGTGTGTATTGGATAATTGTCTTCTAATAGTGTCTTTACTTGTGCATTGTTGTTTTGCTACTATGAGTTGAGCAGAGATGGTCTGTTTAAATTTACTGTGCTTCTAATGAAATGCTTAAGTACGAAAGGAATTTGTCCATTTGTATTGATTGTTACGTGACTGGAGCTCTAATGTCATTCTTGGAGAGCTCAATTATAATTTCAGTGTTATGGTTCATGTTTCCTTGATCAGTTAAGACTTGAAATGTATTTGTCTTGAGCACGTGATAATGTGTGATATGTGTGAGCGCTATATGCCTTCAATTCAAAACAGGTAGTGGTGTATAGGATGGGGGCTGTGACACGCTGTATTTTCCTCTGCAGCATTTCTGAAGTCCCTCAGGACACTTCTGTCCAGTTCAGAAGAGTGTAACTTTTCTTTGGGACCTTTTATCCTTAGGTATTAAAAAAAAATAATAAAAATCAAGCTGTAATTACAGTTGTGGGCCCTCCAGTTCCTCACAGAAATTTTATTCTGTGGAATGATGAAACGTGGGAGTCAGGCACCTCTCAAGGCTGGGCCATTATTTTCTGTTACAGAAATGTTTCAATGCCTTGAAGGTTTCATGGTGTGATTTTAAACCCATGTTGTGCTGTGTCACTAAACAAAGCTATGAGATGAGTCCTGTTGCTCAAAAAATGGTTCCTTGTGGTTTTAAATCTGTGAATCAGTCAACAGAAATAGGAGATGAGACTGTCTTCTGAACATCAGTTTTTGTCATTATTGTGAAGGAAATGGAGATGGAAGACAGGTATGGACATAACCTCACTACAGAAACAAAAAGCCCCCAAAATAGAGAAATAACGTAGCGTGAGCAGACTTGTATAGACTGCGAGGGAGGCTTTAAATAGGAAACCAGTTCTGAGGCATGAACAGCAAGTTCTGTGTCATGGACTGAGCAGCTCTACATTGGAGCCAGTGTCTGGAAGAAAAGAATGTCTAGTTAAGTCACAACCCAAAAATCTGCTCATGGCTCAGCTATTTTCAGCCTTCCAAAGAGAAGAGTCTTTGTAGCACCATTATTTTTAGTGGCTAGCTAAGGGAGGTTAGCTTTGGAAGCATTATTGTTAAGAGGTTGGTCATCGTCTAGCATCTGGAATGTTGCTACCAAGGCTTTTTCTTTTTCAAGATGAAATCAGCATAAGAAGGCTGTGTGTCAGGTTTCTGTTGCTAACACACTGCTTGAGGTTGAGCTCCTGATTTTTGAGGTTAGTATGGAATATGCTTCATATAATAAGAATTGCTCCTTGACATGTAGTTCCAGTGAAAAGCAGCTGGAACATAGGAGATTCCAGTTAAATATGAGGAAAAATTTCTTCACAGTGAAGGTGACAGAACGCTGGAAGGGGCTGCCCAGGGAGGTTGTGGAGTCTCCTTCTCTGGAGACATTCCAAACTCGCCTGGACGCGTTCCTGAGTGATCTGATCTAGGTGTTCCTGCTCCAGCAGGGGGATTGGACTAGATGATCTTTCAAGGTCCCTTCCAATCCCTGATACTCTGTGATTCTGTGAAGAGATGGCACGTACTCAATACATATTTTTTTTAAAATAGTTCTTCCATTAGTGACAGAAGTTTGCTTTCAGTGAGCTATATTGGTCTTGCAATTGAAGCCAAGTCTGTTGGCTTGTGTTCTGATTAACCCACAAACAGGATTCCGACCAATATTACAGGTTCAAAAGCAGTGTGTGAACCAAAAGGGGTTCCAGCTTGATTTATATTCCAAAGGTTTGCTTGCAGGGTTGGTCATGATTCTTTCTTAAAATGCAAAGCAATCCCCTGAAAATAAGTTGTACACATCTTTGAGGGACTGAAAACACCAAACCTTTAAAGCTATCTTTCTGAGCAGAGCCATCTTTTGAGAGAAATTGGAGTTTTTATACACAGCATACAACTTTTATTGAAAATTAAATTGCCTATCTAGTTGGCTTTGTTCTTTGGAATTAATTTATAACATTGCTACCTTTTGCCTTGAGACAACTTGATATGGCAAGTATATACAGTGGAAAAGTGTACCACTGCAACAACATAAAAATAATGATTAACTTTAGGCTTTATCTAGTTAAGATCAAGCTCTGAATTGAATTCTCTTAGTGTGTTGACAGCTAAAGATTTATGTCTTCCAGCTATATTCCCGTTGCAGACTTGGCAGAAGTGACCTCTCCAAAGAAGGTCTTTGTTACGAATTTTGCTCTGTTTACATTATTGCCATAAGGGTCACAATGAAGTACAGTACATTAAAGCTAATATATCACCTGCTGACAGTGGACTTATCACATTGGTACCTCTTTCCCTCTCCCAGTACAGAAAAAATGCAAACATTAAGATTCAAATGATCAGAAAAGGAAAGTTAAATAATAGTTTTCAAGAGCTCTAGCATAAAATGTCAGGTCCCTGCTGCACTGTATTTTTGTGTGTTATTAAATAGTTATGTTATTTCTTTTTCTGTGAAGTTACTGTGAAATATGTCTTTACCAGATAAATATCACTAAGGGACAGAAAGAGCAGAAGAAAAGCCATTGGGTTTATCCAATGTCTGAGGAAACCACTGTGAGAAAGGAGGCGGCTCAGGATGGGAAAGTGTGACATTTGGGTGAGATAGGCAGACAGGGAAACAGTACCACAAGCTTCTCCAGTGGAACCATGGTGGGACTGTGGTGTGAGGAGCAGGACTTGAGATATTCTTCTGTTTCTCAGAACCCTGTGTTATGTATGTTGTATACAGAATGGGTCTTTTTGTCCTCACCGTCAGTGAGATGATGGCACTTATGATTTGGTTTCTCTTCCAAATATTCACTTGAAAATATAAATGCAGCCATTGTTCTATATGCATCAAGAGGTACATAGATTCAAACTGTGCTTTGAAATCTCTCAACAGGGGCATTCCCAGGTAACCTTTCAGGATGGGGAGATGAACCTTACTGGACCTACAGAACTTTTGTTGGCTCAGAGGGCCCGGCTCCCTGTCAGGTAGGAACATCTTCTGTTTGGTGCTGAGTCACATGTGGTTTATCAACATGCAAGACAAGACTGACTTCTCATTCCAGCTGCAGCTATGAATCTGCATTGTGCTCATCATCATCATGATCTCTTCCTTCTTGTCCCTTTTCATGCTAAAAATGCACTCGATTCACAAACTGAGGCACACATTTGTGCATGACAATGTTGATGAATGTCATTCATTTTGTTGTGGTGTTTGTGGTATAATGCTAAGGAGGAAATATGCTTCCATTGTATAGTCAGTGTTTCTGCTTTCTACTCAGTCCTGCAGATAATTAATGTCTTAAGGTAGAGGATGTTCTTAGGTACTATATTATATATGAATAAATAATGTCAGCTGAACCATACCTTTTTCAGTTAAAATGTTACCTCAGGTGTATAGCTGAAACAAGAGGAAACTAGGTGTTCTCAAGAGGCTTAATAATGAGCTTCAAGGTTTGTTGTTCCTGAAATCATAGGGAACATTCTAAGTGGCTGAAGTGAAAAAGTAATTTTGTGGGTTACATTTATTACACCAAAATGGACAAGTCAGGCTGCAAATCATAGAATCATAGAATCATAGAATCATTTAGGTTGGAAGAGACCCTTGGGATCATCAAGTCCAACCATCAGCCCTACTCTACAAGTTCTCCTCTACACCATATCCCTCAACACCACATCTAATCTACTCTTAAACACAGTCAGGGATGGGGACTCCACCACCTCCCTGGGCAGCCCATTCCACTGACTGACCACTTTCTCCGTGAAATGGTGTCACAAAGTAGGTCAGTCAGATCCTCAGTGGTGGTAACAGAGCATTTGACCTGGCAAATGTTTCCACGTTGCTATTCTTCTGCCCCAGTAAGCTTAAACTTCAGTTTTGACTGCTTATTCATGTTGTGATCAAGTCACCTTGATGTGTGTGGGCAAAGGAATTCAGTTCTTTGTCCAGATGTGTTTGAGGCAGAATTGTTGCATATCGTAGCATGTTGTATAACAAAATTAAGAAATGTTATCTAGCAAACTTCTGTGTGACAGGTAAAATGTAAAAAATTAATTTGTTTCAATTTTGATGATAGCAAATAATAATTTGCTATAATTTTGCAGTTTATAGTTGTCAAAATAGTATAAAAAACATAAAATAAACAGTATTTAATAAACATGCCTTAATCTTAGAGCATTTATTCTCACAAACACCTAAGAAAAACCATGTGTTAATATCCCATCTTGCCTGCATGGGGTCTGGGAAAGAGGCATGAAGATATATACGCAAAGCCTGTGGGGAAGTTTGCAAGAGCAGGGACTCTAACCTTGGTGGTGTTCTGGGCCATGCTAGGATTTTGGTAGAAGGATCACCTTTCCTTTTAGAGCATGTCAAAAATTAGTGTTTTCCATGCAAGAGAGTTAATTTCTTATTGAGTCATCACTTGATTTCTTGTATGAGAGATTTTTTCATCTTGGTAAGGTTATGCTTTTCATCTTTCTGCTTGCATTTTTCTTCCCTCTTGGAGGCCTCTTTGTCACCTACTTTGTATGCCATTTTGTAGTTTCTCTTGTTTGCTGCTACTGATAGATATTTTTAGAATGGTTTCATCATGAAAAGGGTGCTCTTCCAGCTTTCTCTGCACCTGTCAAGCCTCTAAGTTACACACTAGCTGATTACTGTTCATCATGTAGGTATAGAACTTAGTTTAGTTGCTAATGCTTATTTTCCCTTTATGGAATGTTGCTAAAGACTTCTACAGCTTGTTTCACCTGAGGTAATTATTATGCATCACCGAATATATGCACTCATTTGTCTCTTGATCCGTTAATTTGTAATGGGGATTAATCAAGCTCTGTGCATGCTATGCTCATATTTACTGTTGTCCTTATGCTTTTACTAGAGTGTTTTAGATCATCTAAGTCCTCTTAGGAATTTTCTGAGAGCATATTATTGTTTATCAAGTTAAACAAGTCATTGCTTGCATTTAGGATTCTTCAGAAGCAGCTTGTG
>VZTM01035115.1:0-10431 GCA_013400555.1 Jacana jacana | reverse complement strand
CCTGAAGAGCAACAAAATATTCAGTATCTGTACCAAGTTCTGGCCAGCTGGCACCTAGGATAGAAAAAAGCAACCAAATAAAAAACAAAGGCAAACTTTATTGCAAGTTGGTCCTTTGAAAGAAGATAGTGGGAACTGTCTTTAAAGAAATTATGAGAAAAAAATAATTGGCATGGTGAATTAGTCATAGCAGCAATGCCATTGAGACTTAGAAGTCCAAAAGCTTTGAATTTGAACAAGTGAAAATGGCATGTTGCCTATCCATATTTGCCCAGTAAACTTCATCATGACCTGTGAACTCTATATGGGAATATGAAGCTGATAATGATTTAAATTGTCATTTTTTGTCTTTACATTTGAGTTTACACTTTGGGGAAGGATCCTAGAAAGCATATTTATCATCAGACTAAAAGGTGGCTGTGTAGATTTTATTATATGAAGTATATTTTACTTTATTGTCTACCATTAAACACACAGCAGTTTTTAAAATATCTTTTTCTAAATAATGTTACAATCAAAAAGCTATTACTAGCAGCAATGCAGAAATGCAGTGCTTTTTTGTGCGAGAAGGTTTATAAATAAATCCAACAAATAATCCTACACTGAACTTTTTCAGTACTTTTATATAAAATATCTAGATATTTTTCTATTCTGGACACTTATTTTCATGTAGTGCTTTGAGAAGTCAGATTCATAACTTAAATAGAAAGTCAGGATTTCCTTCCTGTGGTGACTGACTTGCAAAGACCCACTGGGTCCATCACAAAGTCGATTTTCGACTGTACCTGACCAGTTGACACTCGACCATGCCCTGCTTGCTGCTGTGAGTCTGTGTAGGAGGTCTTATTTTATGTGATTTTTTTTTTTTCATCTTATAATGGGAACAAAAGGCTTTTGTATCACTTGCCCACTTTCCAATAACTGACAAATCACATCTACACATTGATCCACCTGTTAAAGAGCAATAGTTTGTGGCAGCTGATTGTTTCCACCTGTGTGAAATGGCAGAAGTGCAAAAATCTGCCACATGTTCTATGTTTGTATGAATTTATGTGAGGGAAGGCACAGCACTTCTCCACTCAGTGTCTTACTGACTCTTTCTCAAAGAGCATGCCACATAAGTTTTCAATATCTTGTACTCGGTTTGGAGGAAATTATGAAGGAAATTTACATGAGGCCCATGGGTAGAAGAGTTTGTCTGTGATAGCCAAGTCAAGGGCGCCTCTACTTACCTGAAAGGTTTGATTTTTAACTTTTCTCCTCAAGTGTACACATAGCTTGTGCTACTGAGGTCCCTACTAGAGATACCACATATGGTGATTGTACACAATCAGGATAATTATGTCAATTAACTGTACTTGATTTTTTTTCTCCTGGATTTTAATGAAAGTGATCCATATCTCACTCTTAATCTTTCCCTCTGATTTCTTCTTGTTAGTTCTGGCCTTCTTTATTTTGATCTGTACATGTATACACTGGCTTCTGATTAGGGTGTTGCTGACTAGCCAAGTTGCAAGCTGGGTGTACTGAATACAAAGCAAATCTATTAACTAAGTTCAGTGATGTGCAAATGCCTTTCCTGTTATCCTGCTGGACCCAAACTATGTGGAAGTATAACCATGTGGCGTGTTAGCAGTGTACTTTCTAGTGTTCTGGGCTTTTGGAGAAGTTGATTGGCTTGACTCCAATGCTAGGCTGGCACTGATTTTTTGGGTTGGTTTTTTGGGTTTTTTTGGTGGTTTTTTTTGTTGTTTTTTTTTGAGATTGTTTGGATTTTTGCTGGAACTACCAAGACGGGCGTGTTTATGAATGCTGGGATATGTGAAAGATGAATTGAATGATTACAGATACCTTCCAATCGAGAGTTAAAATATAATTTGAAACTTAAAAAATGACCTTGGATTAAGTGATTTTAAAGTACTACATTTATAAACAAGCTATAATTTTCCTTTAAAATTTGAAATCCATTTTCATTATCTAGTTCTGCTCTGGCCAAAACTAGATGAAATAGCAGTCATAACTGCTATTTCAGTACTGGCAGAAGCTCAGGTGTTGACATATGCTATACTGTCCTTGCTTGAACTGTGACCTTACGAAGGCATTGCACCTCGGCATGGACTGCATCAAACTATGTGCATTCCTGTTAGTTGCTAGTCTAGGTATTTTAGATATAAAAGTGAAACTTGTGCTTGTAACTTCCCTAATTATTTTTAAGTAGGAAACAGCTGTTTCAAATTAATCCATCCAGTAGTACTCTTTTTTTTTTTGCCTTTTCTTTCCCTCCAGTGATATGTTTGCTTGCTTTGTTTGATGTATTACTACTTCCCAGAAAGCAAAAAAATAATAGTTTTAAACAAGGAATATTTTAACTTTGTATTTTGCAATTCTCATAACAAATTTTATTATTGACAAATTTTAACTATTCCTGTGCTTTTTAAGTAAAAAAAAAAAAAAAAAAAGGTTTGGAAATTGTGACTTTAAGCTTATTGTGTAAGGAACGAGCACCTTGTTTGATTGGTAAAGACTTATTTTGGATATTTGGACACTGACTTTAGATGGGAGCTAGTATGCAGCTGAATGCACTGAGGCCTAATACAGGTATTGTTAGTTACATGCTTAATGCTTTGACACTGTCTTAAATTTATCAGCTGGAAATCATGAGACAAATTGAAGTGGTTTATTACTACCCTGTGATAATTGCTTCTTACATCCCTGATTCTTACTTTCTGGTTTCAATAACACGTGGCTGATGTTCTGTACATGCATCTTTTGGGTTGTACTTGTCCATTCCTCAGTCATGTGTGATGAATTTACTAATTAACTCAATATCTTTCTGAAATATCTGTTGGAAGACAGATGTTTGCTCTGATAAGGGGAGGATAAGAAAGTAGAGTCCAATTACAGGGTCTTGTAGCTTGTACACTTTTGTACATTTTAGACTAATTACACAATAGTTCCATGGCAGTAAACCAGTTGACTCAAGGGGAATGATACTGTAAAGCTGATTATCATAAAAATGTGGAGTTTAATAAAGAATTGCGGAAGATAAGAAATAATAGAACCAGTGTACTTTCCTATCCTTTGATTTTTATCTTTGCTTTTCAGTGCAAAGTTGGAAGTGATAAAATATCATTTCCAACTGAGCAGCCTGAATTGACTGGATCTTATTTCCATATATATAAGAGCCTGCTCCCTTTTGAACTGAAAGGGGGCAGAAGGTACTGTATGTGGGATCAGACAAGTATCATCTTGTCTATTGTGTGCATCTGTGTGTGTGCACACGTATATATGATGGTTGAACTGCAGTGATGTCAGTAGATGTGAACAAAACGTGAGCCACATTTGTCTAGAGATGTTTTACAATTTCTAGATGTTGGACGAGCAAGGAATGTAAGGTGATGGGAATCTTTTGACTCAGTAGTTAGAACTTCAGCAAAACAAAATGAAGCCTGTTAGATTTCTAAAGCAGTTACTGTCTGTGTACCAATGCAAAACCCATTAAGATCATTGCACATGCATTATAGATCAATTTCAATTATAAATGTTCGTTCCCCATTTACTTTTGAGAAGACCTCATCTGAAGTCAAACTTGAATTGTCTGAGATAAATTTCTGCCATCATAGTAAGTGCCACATCCTAAAGTGTTTTGGTGAAGTACAGGATCAGATAAAACCACCGTTAACCCTTAAAGAAGATGATGTACTTTGTTGTTGCAGGGAATCAGGATATAGAACCATAGAATGGTTAGAGTTGCAAGGGTCCTTAAAGATCATCAAGCTCCAACGTCCCTGTCACAGGCAGGCACACCTCTCACTAGAGCACAGTTGTTCAAAGCCCCATCTAGGCTGGTTTTAAGCACTTTCAGGGATGAAGCATCCACAACTTCCCTGGGCAACCTGTTCCAGTGCCTCACCACCCTCGCAGTAAAGAATTTATTTCTGGTATCTAATCTAAATTTCCCCTCTTCCAATTTAAAACTGTTACCCCTTGTCCTGTCACTACACTTCCTGACAAAGAGTTCCTCTCTGGAAATATAGGTGATATGGGGTGATAGGCTACATAAGGAAAAACTAATCTTTTCTTTCCCCTGGTGTGGGTTTTGGAGACTAACTTTTTGTGGGGCTAGTTCTTTCTCCCTATATTACTCGCACTACAGGGGCACAGGTTTCTAGAAAGTGAGGTTTTCTGTGTTGATGTGGTATGGTATTGCAGACTTAAATGTGTGTTCTGAATACACTTGTATTCTTTCACATCTCTGCTTTTCTCTAGCCCTTGCACACAAGTCCTCTGTTACGGTGTTAGAAGCACTGGGATTACTGATTGCTTTGCCTGGCAAGTAGCAGTGTTAACATCCTCATGCTGTTACGGATACTTAATCACAGAATCACAGAATCTCAGGGATTGGAAGGGACCTTGAAAGATCATCTAGTCCAATCCCCCTGCCGGAGCAGGAACACCTAGATCAGATCACTCAGGAACGCGTCCAGGCGAGTTTTGAATGTCTCCAGAGAAGGAGACTCCACAACCTCCCTGGGCAGCCCCTTCCAGTGTTCAGTCACTCTCACTGTGAAGAAATTTTTCCTCATATTTAACTGGAATCTCCTATGTTCCAGCTTGCATCCATTACCCCTTGTCCTATCATTGGATGTCACTGAGAAGAGCCTAATGAGGAGTGATTGATAACACTAAAGTCTGTGCTTCGCATTTTATAAGCATTAAGTAAATATTTATTACTAAATAGTGGAGCCTTGTATTTAAAAAAAAAATTCTTGTTGGGGAGAAGCTTTCTGGGCATATCCTTTTGATTGCTTGTTGATAATGAACGCTAAACACCTGGATTCTTACTTTACTTCTTTTTGCTCCCTGTGTCAGTTTTATTCAGTATATTTTTTAAAAAATTGCTGCATTTAAGCAATTAAGATTGCAATGTACTTGCCATGAGTTTGTTACGGAATGCTCTTTGTATTAGAAATTAAGATGCTGATGTGTTCTCGTGAAATCAAATACTGTAGGTATGTAGCTGCTTCTGGTGAGACAGATTTTTAAAAATAGAAATAAATTTGCTTTTCTTATTATATGCATCTCGGCAAGTTTGTATTTTCTGTAATTATATAAATTGTAAGGTATTACTCAGTTTGGCTCTGTGCCGTTTAAAAGCATGCCTGTTCCTGTTTTTCATAATGCAAGCCAAGATGGGCAGTTTAGCAGGCAATCTCTAAGCAGGCAAAATGCCAGCTTTATAGAGGAAAAACACGTCAGATGCATATATGATGAACATAACACTTTTTCTATTGAAACTGGGTTAGTTCAATGCATAGGAAATTCAAGTTAGAGATAACTGAGCAATACCTTCCTCTTTCTAACCTTTAAAGTAGCTATCTCACTGAAAACTGTTGTGTTAATGTACAGAGAAACAGTCCTGATGTGGTACTTGTTTTTATCTGCTGTACACTTATAGTAGCAAGCCATCTGTGACTTTTCATGCTAGATGGCAACGCTCTGTTTTAGAAGATAGACAGGGATTTTTTGTGCAGCTGTAGCTTAGCCTAAAAGCTCAAACACAGTCATGAAGTTTCTGCCCTAAAAATAAAAGTTTAAATTGAAACTGGAAATGTTGTGAGCTGTATTCTCATATGTGCTTATCTGATAAATATGTAACCTTTATATTTTATTTTGAGTCACTCTAAAGGCAGAGACAAGCCTTTGTTGTAATATGTTGAAATGATTTATTTTATTTTAATATTTTGCTTGGGGTTTTTTTGTGGTCCTTAGTGTTAGGTAATTTATACTTTAGTGGAGTTAACTCCAGTCAGTAGCTAAGCACCATGCAGCTGCTCACTCACTACCCCATGGTGGGATGGGGGATAGAATCATAAGTAAAAGCAAGAGAACTTGTAGCTTGAGAGTTGAATAGGTTTTGTGCAGTTTAATAGGTAAAGCAAAAGCTAGATACACAGGCAAAGCAAAACAAGGAATTCATTCGCTACTTCCCTTTGGCTGGCATGTGCTGAGCCATCTCCAGGAAAGTAGGTCTCCATCATGTGTAATGATTACTTGGGAAGACAAATTCCATCACTCCAAATGCCCCTCTCTTCCTCTCTCTTTCCCCAGCTTTATAGGCTGAGCCTGACATCATGTGGCATTGGAAGCCCCATCCCTGGAGGTGTTCAAGATCAGGCTGGATGGGGCTTTGAGCAACCTGCTGTAGTTGGAGGTGTCCCTGGCCATGGCAAGAAACTTGATTTTTAATGTCCTTTCTAACTCTAACCACTCTATGACTCTTAAAGGGTGGGTGTCAAGGGAAAGGGGCCAGTCTTTTTTCAGTGGTGCCCAGTGAGAGGACTAGAGGATATGAGCACAAACTTGTACATAAGGAGTTCCATCTAAACATGAGAAGGAACCTCTTTACTTTGAGGGTGGGAGAGCACTGGAACAGGCTGCCTAGGGAGGTGGTGGAGTCTGTGTCCCACCTGGACAAGTTCCTGTGCAACCTGCTCTAGGAGGACCAGCTTTGGCAGGGGGGGTTGGACTAGGTGATCTCCAGAGGTCCCTTCCAACCCCATATCATTCTGTGATTCTATATCCCTTTTGTAATTTGGTATCAGTTGTCCCAGCTGTGTCCCCTCCCAGCTTCTTGGGTGCCCCCTTGCCTTAGGCCACTATGAGAAGCTGAAAAATCATTGACTGCTTAGCAAAAACTAAAATATTAGAGTGTTAGCAACATTACTCTCTTCCTAAATCCAAAATACATCACTATAGCAGCTGCTAGTAACAAAATTAACCAGCTGAAACCATGACATATGTGTATGTTTTGAGTATGTAGCATATATACAGTAAGTCACTAGGTATTGTTTTACATATTAAAAAGCATTCTAAAAACAGTTGAGGGGTGCTAGTGAAAATGAATGGTGACCCAGGAAGATTTTTCCATTGCTTACTTGTTTCTTAAGGAGAAAGATCTAGAGAGGAAGTATGTCACTGTATAAAAATATCGGCCCGTATTTTGATGTAAAACATTATTTTTGGAAGACAGTCTTATAAATAGTAAAGCCTTTGCTTTAAGGTACACAGAGGAGTTGGGTTGTGTGGCCTTCCTGGTGCATGCTTTGGAATATTCTTAGCCTTACTCAGGTGTTGAAACCAAGGACCGGAGTGTCCAAAACATCCACCTTCTGCTGGCTGTCATCTGGTGCTGTTCTTTCCTCAGCAGTGAGGTTTTGTTCTCTCTGTACTCTTGTTAACTTGTGTTGGTGGTGAACCTCTGCAACCCTCTCAGACACATTGTCAGTTCATCGAACTGTAATAGTTAAATATCTATGGTTTACAAGAGGTCATCCTATCTGAAGTATTGCTTATTTCTAAATTATAACTAGTAATTTCTAGTTTTAGAAGCCTACTGTGCTGATCACTATGACTCCAGTTCCACAGGATGACTGGCTTTTTTTCCTAATATTAATTAGCTACATTAAATAGAATATTTTACTGAGCTTATTGAAATCAATAAGGTAACTGAAATGCTTAGTGCTGAACGCAGAGATGAGTTTTTAGTGATGTTTTAAATGCTTTTCATTGGGACATGGATAAAGTTGTCTCTCTTTAATGAGTACTTAATTAATATGGAACCACTTCATCTTCATTATTGTTAACTTTAATCACTGTAGTATAATAACAGTAACATAAATAGGAAATAAGAATTTAAGTCTTGTTTCTTGCTTAAAGGGATTTTTGACTTATATTGAAAAGATAATTATGTTCTTTACATGAAGAATTTTACTTAACATCCTTATCTCCTATGGCTTGTTGATGTTTTTCCTTTTAAAGGATTTTTACTAACTTACTAGGAATTTTAATGTAGGAGTATAGGCTCTGGCAAGTGTGTAAAGCTATGATACTTCTTTTTATCCTGGTAATTTTATTGTTGTGTTTTCTTGCCATATGCAAATTAATTTTTTAATCAGTTAATGCAGCTTTTCATCCACAATCCAACAATGTATTTATGGCTTTTATGAAAACTAGACCTTTTTATCTTAGTTGACTGTATCTTTTTGAAGATAATATCCTTTCACATAAACAAAGCTAATAGATTGCATTTCTTCTCCCACATTTTCTGAGTTTTACAATTGTGTTGGTAGTTGAGATCAGTCTGCTCTTTTCTGGCAGATCTATGTACCTTTCTTACATATATCACTTATGTTGGGTTACCTACATTTATTGGATTGCTTACTTGGCACTCCATTGCTTTGAAATTATCCATGTAAACTGTTTATTTTCTGTATGAGTACGCTCACTATAAATATTGCATGCAGATTTTTATGAAGGCTATTTTTTATTGAATATTTTACTTTGAGAAGGTAATTATCATATGAAGTGATCCCTGACTGTCCTGCTTGTGCCCTCAAGTACATGACAGAAGGCAGATATGAAGAGCTGTAATGAGAACTGTTCTATTAGCCACTGAAGAAGCCAGGAACAAGGCAAAATGTTTCCATCTTAAAACAAAACACCAGATGATGGATGGAAAGAAGCACCCAGGAACAGTGAGACAAGTCTGTCTTGTGTTGCAAACAGCAGTGCTTGTTTTAGGCTTTTCTTTAAGACATCAGCAAAGTAGTGCAAGGAGGGATAGGAGAACACTGAAGGGATTTAAAGATGTTGACATGGAGCTTCTCTAAAGAGGGATTGAGTGGGAGGAAGGTCTGATGATAGCATCTGTAGTGTTGCAAAGGCAGGTTGGAGGTAAACTTGGCCGATGTTTTGGGAAGAAAGTAGTCTGTGTATGGGATTCGAAGGACCAGGCTTTAGAAATTGTACTAGAAGATTAATCGTATATTAGATAAAGGGTCTTGAATTTCAACTGCTTTGAGTATTTCAGCATGAGAGAATTACCTGCACGTAGTGTTCCTCACCCTGATGTATGTCCATGGCCTTAATCTGCAAGACCTCCAGCATGATAAAATATCAACCTGTCCTGTTTGTGGAAAGAATATATTGTTCATTATTCTCACCTGTTGTGGAAGGTAGTGGAGGTGGCAGGGGAAAGGGTGCTTTAGAAAAGTCGCTGCTGAGGTACGAAGTTACTCACAACTGCATTCTGAAAGGGGAACATCCTTATCTCGTAAAAAAAAAACCAAACCCAAACCAAAGACAAAACCTACGAAATATTTTTTGAAGTATAAAGAATTCTAGTGCTTTTAGACAATTATGCCTCCAGGAATTACAGACCTCTAGGAATTTGTTTCATTTCTGAGAGAATTTTGCCAAGAGGTAATATGCTAACAATTTTGCAAAGCATTTTTGGGTAAACTTTTCAGTGTGGATTCCACTACAGGCTTTTGTAATTTAGTGGAATTCATATTTATGCACCTTTTTGACATTGCTCTTAAGAACTTTTCTTATTGCTGCATGCAAAAAAAAAATTTAAAATTGTGAAAGCAAGAAATTCTGGTGATATAATCTGTATGAAGAAAAAGGTAAATCTCTTTAAACTGGTGTTCTCTTTATAATGCAAATTTATTGTGGTATAAGCTCTGTGTGGTGTGCCTTTGTTATTATAGCTGGGTCAGTTTAAACTTGTTTCTGGTCTCAGGTTTCCTTCTTCCTTCTAACCTTTTTGTACCTCAGAGCTTGCTCAGCCCATGAGAAGTCTGGCACGAAGGAGGAGGGTGCTGTGGCAGTGTTTGGACATGTGTTCTGAGTACTTCTGTTTGTCCCAGCTATCCCCAGTTGTTCTTGATACAGTTTGGAGGAGATGAACTCCAGTACCCTTTGCTAAATGTTTTTGGGTTGGGTTTTTTTCTCTGTTTTACTTTTATGAGGAAGGTTTGTTTTGCTTTAAGCACTGCTCTGTTGGTCCTCCAACTAGTGAATTGCTGGACTATTGATGACTGTGGCCAGTACTTAGAGACTATGTTTTAAGCTACTAAACTGTTGCTATTTCCAGCCATTTTGCTGGAGAGTTAGCTTTTCAAAATCTGAATGAAAAAGCTTGTGCTCATGTTGGAAAAAGAGCAGCTTCTTCTGCAGCTTCTAAATAGTATACTGAGAGCTGCAACTGCTTTAAAATGAAGGTTCATAAAGTACAATGATGTTTATTGTAAATAGTGGCTGAGTTTAAGCAATGTATTTCAGGCACATTAGAGGTGAAGAAGCTGTCCCCTTATCACTTACCTAATAGTTCAGAAAGGTGCAACTAGTGCTCAGCATTCTGTAATACAGAGTTTGAGAGTTATTGCTGGTATTTTTCCCTGTGCTCAGGAAGGCATTTTTGCACTGCAGTTACAGTCTGAGGACTACTAGCTGGGAAATAATGTAGATCAAACACAAAGCTCATGGTGGTCCTTGTCATTAGGTCATTGTTTTTTTGTGGTTTTGGTAGAACAGCTGCTTTTCGTAATCTGTTCTCTGTAAATTGTAATTTGTGACTGGCATACT
>VZTM01035114.1:1742-16722 GCA_013400555.1 Jacana jacana | reverse complement strand
TCTTTTTAAAGCTGGCTAATCATTTCAAAGGAGCAATTCATTGCACCCATGTAAGACCATGAACCTTAGTCTGGGATTGCCTGTGTGAATCTCCCTTTTCAATTAATATGTAATAGCTTGAACTAAGCATATGAATACTAAAGGGCAAACAGCTGAGATTAATCCCATCACTTGGGGGTTCTTGATTTTTCTTTACTGATTTGTAAAAATGGAAATGGATAAATAGGTAAATATTGTTAGAAATATTTCCTTAACCTTTTCTATATTTTTGGTTTAGGTTTTGTGTTTTTTTTTTAATTCCTGTGAAAACTGAATAAAGGCTGTCTGGACTAATTATTATCAGAAACAGTAAATAAAGTAGATAGTAACATTCCAATTCTTGAAGCCCTCAAATGTGCCTTTGAATATAGTACATCCAAACAAAATCTTTAAGCAACACCACCAGGGTTCATCATTTCTTCAATTTCTAACAAAAAAACACAAACCACACACAATACTTTATTTGTTACCAATATTGTTTTGTTTTGTTTTGTTTTGTTTTTCCTTAAACATGACAGTTTCCATCAAGTATTTTTGTGAAAATATATGCATATCCATGCCTTATTTTTTAGCTGAAAAACACAGTAATTTTATCTCATAATGTATCATTAGCAGAAAACAGTATTTCTTTCATCAGTCATGTAAACCAGGAATTAGTTTTGTTTGGTATCTATTGATACCTCTGCATTCCATTTACTTTCACCTGTACTCTGACAGAAAATAGCTAGCTGTCTTTTAAATCTAGTTCTTTTGTTCCCTGATGTGAACGAGACCCTGTAAATATAGGTTATTGAGCTACACGTGAATATAAATAATTTTTTTTTTTCTTTAGTGACACACATAGTGAATAGCAACACTGTTTAGAGGAAGTATAACATTAAAAAAAAGTTTTTAAGATAATAAGATTACAAATTGCATGAGAATTATAAGAATATAAAGGAAGTGGCTATGTGCGCAATGCACACGCAAAACCTAAATAAATCATGACTACTAACATCATGTATTTCATATCCAACTAAAAAGTGTGTAAATGAGGTAGAAAAAAAATGCATTGCAGATGTGATTTCTAACTTCTATTTCTACAAATTACTTCCTGTATTCTTGAGACGAAGACTGTTGTTTTGCCAAACTCCATCAACAAGTATCTTATGATTCAAACAGATGTTCCTGTTTTTCAGGCCCATTGGTGCCAATACTTAGTGTAATTTTGCCCAGAAGAGTAAGGGAACTAATAGAGTATATCTGTAGCATTAACTTGCTGAGAAATGGTCCATCTATGCCAGAGATTTGCTTCAGAGAGCACAAAATTTTATTCAGGTGGTTTGTTTTTTTTTATTTCTCCATACAGTGCTTGTCATAGATATCTCAGAAATACGTGTGAGTCACTCAAGGGTATAAATGGGACAAAATAAGTATCAGACTAGTTTGCATTGTAGCTAATTTCCCAGAGACACAAAGCAAATCTGAAAGAAAAGTTATATGCACACAATTTTAATTACAAACTCTTACAGGCTTGACATACTGCATTGCAAGCAAATCAAGGACTGTCTCCTTCCCTGAGCCACCATAATCAAGGAATCAAATCCTATTTATTGCTTTTGCCACACAGATTAAACACACAAAAAAGGTATTTATTTGACAGATAAAAGCTATTTTTTTATTGCTCTACTTTGTTAAAACTACTTGGTCTAGAAAAAAAGAAATAATTTACTTGATTTTCAACAGTAAATAGATGGAGAAGTGATTCACTTGCAAAGTTCAAAGAAATATAGAATTGTAGCATCATGGAATCATAGAAATGCAAGGTTGGAAAGGACCTACAAGAACATCTAGTTCAACCGTCCTCCTACCACCAATACTACCCACTCAGCTACTAAATCATGTCTTGTAGCACCTCATCCAGATGTTTCTTGAACACCACCAGGGATGGTGACTCCACCACCTCTCTGGGCAGGCCATTCCAGTGCCTGACCACGCTTTGGGAGAATAAATTTTTCCTGGCATCTAATCTGAATCTCCCCTGGCACAACTTGTGGACATTTCCTTGAGTCCTATCATTAGTTATCTGGGAGAAGAGGCCAACCCCCTCCTCTTCGCAGCCTCCCTTCAGGAAGTTGTAGAGTGCGGTGATGTCTCCCCTGAGCCTCCTCTTCTCCAGACTAAATAATCCCAGCTCCTTCAGTCACTGCTTAGCAGACTTGTGCTCCAGACCCCTCACCAGTTTTGTTGCCCTTCTCTGGACATGTTCCAGGTCATCAATGTCTTTCTTGTAGTGCGTGGCCCAAAACTGAACTTAAGAAGGATGAGTGTGAAATCATAGGCAAGATCCATGGTAGAATACATAATAAAGTATTTGTGCTTGCATTTGTGCTTGCAACTCATGTTATAGAAAGGATATGGATTTTATTATGAATGTTCTTTAACTTCTTATTAAGAACTGATTCAGTATCAACTTGTACTGGTATTAAGACTGTATTGTTTTGGAGGTTTGTTTTGGGTTTTGGTTTTTTTGAGTAGGAAGGGGAAAGTTGTGGTTTTTTTTTCTTTTAAATTCAGTTGCAAAAGACTGGGCCGTTTGAGTGTTTTAGAAAAAATAAATAAAAATCACAGACTTCCTTCATGTCCTTTAGAATTAGTGTAAGCCCCCTTCATGGGTAGTATATTTCTGCTGTTTCTCACATAAAATGTCTGCATAAAATATCTGCAATATGAGTACAAACTCATGGATAGCAAGCTCATTGTGTTCCAGATGTTGTACATCTTCTGTACATATGCTACTTAGAAAGTTTGTGCATAATATTTGTATCTTATTTACTGGAAATATATAGGGCATCTTCACAGCAAGCTCATTAGAGTACATCTGCAGCAGATTCTTTCCATACACTCAGTGGAGTTGACCTTTGTGTGCCATGGATTTCTAGATGTTTGGAAACTCTAAATATCCTCTGAGCAGACTGGCAGATGTTCAAAAATTCAAGGTTATAGGATACTTTGAATTCAAACTACATGCAAATTCCAAGTGGGCAGTGAAGTTTTAGAAAAATCTGAATGCATAATAGGTCCAACTCATGACATTTGCTCTATGAAAATGCTTGGAAAATGAAAAATTTTTATTAGCTTAAGTTTTAAGATTTTTTTAATGAATAAATATCCTGTATACAAAAAGGTTAAATGGAACCTTGATTAATAATGTTCTATAGGATCATAACCAGACACTTTCTTATCCAAGAAGAATCTTACTTTTTCAGTTCTAAAAAAATAATAAAAGAAAACAACAACAACAAAAAAAAACCCAAAACCCTACAATTTTTATTGATACATCTCTGAAAAATTTATATAGGGTATGCAAATCTCTAGTTCAGAGTTCAAATACGATTGCATACATAGCCAAAAAGATAGGATACCTTCCTGATTCTGTTAGAAAGAATATTTATTTAGCTTTCCTGTTCAAATGGTCACTTTTGTTTATAAGCAACTGATGGTTTCTTTAGGAGGAGAAGTAGTGTGATAGACATCTTTCATAATCTTAATAATTTATCAGAGAACAGAATTAGATAGGATCTTATTGTTGTTCTTGTAAAATATATTCGGAGGTTGGTCATTTACTTCACAAATTATCAATCAAAAGAGGGATCAAAGCCTCTGAGAAATTAAAGAACCTTCTCTTTTTTATATTATTTTTATTTTTTCAGAAAACTCAAATAAAGCAAGTTTTGGTTTGATGTAAGTTTGGGAAAATATCTGGAAAATTACACATATAATGAAAGCTCCAGGCCATATTTTTTTAAAATATTTTAAGCTATTCCTAAATATTTTATAACATTGAGTATGAACCTTGCTCAGACAGCAGACATTAAGTAGAAGAAAGAGTAATTTTTTCCTCACTATTACTTCTTTGGTTAATAATAAACAGGTCTTCCTGTGGAAGAAATTACATGCAAACAGACTTTTAAAAGGACTATACACAATTAAAAAACCAACTGTTCAGCTGATATGTAGTGTTTATTCACAAACCGTTTAACTCTTAGTCTGCATTAGTCCTAGACCTTCAGAATGGAGAGGATTGGTAAGGTAATTACTGGCAAGCTTTGTAACTTCTTGTGCTGCCTCTCTGTTGCAAAATGAAACATGATCAGTGTGTTCCTTAATTATGTCTTCACATCCACATAATCCCAAATGAAGTTTCAGGTCTCTCATCTTCAGTGGTAGCCCTGCATTTTTAGAATTTCAAAGCTTATAACAAGGTTTATATCTTCTTTGAGGTGAAGGTCGTTATATAAAGGTGCAACTAATCTAAAGTCACTTTTTGGGATCTGAGCACTGAATAGTACTAGACAGCAGATGTTTCAAACTTTACCTGTTAAGAAGAGGCTTAATATCTGAAAAAAGGACAAGGCCACTAAGGAGTAAATGATGTAACTACTGTAAGAGTAATTTACCTTTTAATCTCCACATTGAAGAACATGTAGCATTAATATGGGAAATATTAATGTGGAAAGAAAAAGTCACTTCATACAGTTCCCTGAGGGCAATGTAGACAGTCCATTTAAAACAAATGCTGAGGAAGCTATAACAATTGTTTGCATACTGCTTGTAGTAGCAAATTAACATATCAAGTAGATATGTGGAAATGCTACTTAATGTGACACATGGAAGATATATTATAATTCCATTAAGGGAGGTAAAAAAAAAAAAAAAGTTTACACTGAAAGATAAGAGAACTTACAGGAATATGAATTTTCATCACCTCAAGTTCACTTTAGTAAGTTGAAATATTGTACAGAGTTAATTCAGAGAGCTTGTTTGTTGTTGGTTAGTTTTTTGTTTTGAATATGTCATAAAAAGAAGTTTAAAACCCCATCTTTACCTAAAATAATAATGTTTTTCCATTGTAAGTCTTTCCCACAGAAGATTGGATGGCACTAGTTCCTGAATAATAATGTATAGTGGCTTCACTCTTTACCAAGTGGTAGGTTCCTTCATTGAATTAATTTTTTCATCTTGAATGATTCCGCATTCTCCATTCCACAGAACTATGCATTAACTCCTGAGCTTATACTAAGATAGTCATAATTCATTTCTTCTGAAGCTTTGGTACAAAGATTCCAATCAGAAATACTGATTTTTTTAAGGCAGAATAAAGTACAGGTAGAGGGAAAAAAAAAAAAAAAAGGAAAAAAAGAGACCTAAATTATTAGTTAAGGCAATTAAAGGGTTAATGGGTTTGGGAAAACATTTAAGCATGATGTTCTTGTTCTCCAGAATATGTAAGGAGTTTATATTAGACTGATATAGAATTTAAAGAAAATAAAACAAGCACTATAATGCTTGAGAGCCGTTGTCACATATAAGAAACATAAAACTTCCTTTTTATTTTAATCATTTCCTATTGACTAAGCTTAAAAGTCTCTTCATTTCCTTTGCTGGTTGTTGTGCATTTCATTTTAGCTGCCTAATACCACTCTTTCAATGGAAGAAAATTTAACTTATTGACTTAGCATTGTGAAAGTAATTCCTGGAGACAACACCTTTTATCTAGCCGTGATGGAACAGGACTTTATTAAACACTGAAACTCTTCATTCAATATAGTCCCCATTCTTCTTGATTTTAAGGAAGAAAAGGGTATATTAAGCACAATTCTTCCTAATGTTCTCTATTCATTACTGATCTTACTACTACAAGATACTAGTAAGAGATTTCTGCTGCTTAATTAAAATTAATATTTCAGAGACTTAGAAGGTTATCTGCATTTTTTATTAACTTTTACCATACAGGGTGGCTGAAGTCTTAAGAAACCTGGTAATGAGATACAGAAGAAAAGATGAACTAAAAGAGGAAGTATTTGTCTTCATCTGTAAGCACTTTCCCCATGAGAGACAATAAATGCAAATTGTTAAACATCCTCTTACATGTTACATTGTGTTTAAAACAGAATTAGGAGAATTAGGTTTTGCGAGATGTACCCACTCCTACATTAACATTAAAGAGATGAAGGATGGCTCTGACTCTGTTCCTTCTAGCAAGAACTTTGGGCTTCTCTCACAGTTGCTTAGCACTCCAATGGATGGAAATCCTCTGACTAGGAGACAAAATAGAGAAAATGCCATTTAAACATAAGTAAAAACTTTTTCCATGTGAGGGTGGTCAAACATTGGAACAGGTTGCCCTTAGAAGTTGTGGGATCTCCATCTTTGAGGATATTCAAAATTTGACTTGACTTGTCCAGATTGCCCTGGGCAACCTGCTGTAGTTGACCAAATTTTGCATCAATGAACGTTGGACTAGATGATCTCCAAAGGTGCCTTCCACCATCAGCCATTCTGTTGTTCTTCTAAATTCCACCTTCCCTGAGATGAATTATGAAATTATCTACCATATGACTCATGAAAAAGAAATTAAAATTCATTTTCTAGTCTCACAAAAGCTGTAATTAGCAATATTTTAAAACCAATTTAAAAAAAAAATAAAAATACCAAGCCCTAATTTATGTACTATTTCAGTGGGGTTTTTGCATCATCATGCTTAAATTCTTATATATGACATTTATGGTAGTTTCATGCTGAAATGTCATAGTTTCAGCAGATGGAGTTAACATTCTTACTAGCTGGGTCTATGTTTTGGATGTGGAATGAGAGTGGTATTGATAGTGCACTGATGTTTTTGGTTGTTGCTAAGCAGTCAAGGCCTTTTCTGCTCCTCACACCATCCTACCACTAAGTACGCTGGGACTACACAAAAATCTGGGAGGAGAAACAGCTGTAACAGCTGACCCCAGCTAACCAAATGAATATTCCATGCCATATGACATCATGCTCAGTATATAGAGCTGGGGGAAGAAGGAAGGGGGGACAATTGGAGTGAAGTAATTTTGTCTTTCAAAATAGCTGTTACATGTGATGGAGCCCTGCTCTCCTGGGGGTGGATGAACACCTGCCTGCTGATGGGAAATCTCAAATTAGTTCCTCATTTTGCTTTGTTTGTGCATATCTATTTTGCTTTACTTATTAAGCTGTCTTTTTCTCAATCCATGAGTTTTCTTACTTTTACTCTTCTGATTCTCTCACCCATCCTACTGGGAGAGAACAAGTGAGTGGCTGCATGGTCCTAGTTGCCAGCTGGGGCAAAACCATAGCATGAAAGCATGGCTAGCTAATGGCCCTCCCACACCCATTCAAACCACACAGACTGTGAAGAGTGCAACAGACCTTTATTACCTTAACTCTCTTTGTATTGATTGTGAAGGTTTATCCTCAGCATGTTATAGACTTAATCATAGATGACTTCACTGTCAAAACTATAGATAAATTGTAGGTACCAAGGCAGCAGAATATTTGTGGTAGCAGACCTACATTTAATCTACCAAGCTATAATACTCCTTGTCCAGGTCATATTTGTTCTGGTATATTTTATCTTGCACGGAGAATTTGCAGGTAGGATATGTACAGTTTAAGATTAAACAGTTGTTTTTTGTTGGTTTTTTTTTTTTTTTTTTTCCATTTAAATAGACTTATATACATATAATAGAAATATACAGCTGGTGAGCTGCTAGATTAAGAAGCTATCCCCCAATATGTTTGCTATCCCCCATAAGATGCCTGACAAATCTTTACTGGCAAGGTAGGTAATAGGCAAGGAACAGTCTACCATCTGTTTCTTGAAACTGATTTGGAACCCAGTCTTGCTGAGCTGTTGCTTTCCAGTACCCTGCTTTATTCCTACAACTTAATACCTTAATATTTTTTTAAGGTCCTTAGAGTCACTATCTGCATCCAAGTAATATAACTTCTGTCAGTGCTTTCTCTTCTTGTACTATTGTATTGACTATGTACATTACCAAAGCTTTTTTCTCGTATCTTAGCAATATTCTCAGTAAACCTAAATCAGTGACTTCACATCTATCAATGCCTTGAATTGAAGATATCTGAAACATAAAAGCATCATGCATACAACCAGCTTGGGAGCTGGTGTGGCTTCCACAAAGAACCTGTGTGATTCATATGAGAGCATAATAAAAAAATAAAAACATAAAAAATAATAATAAAAATACACACTTTGAAGTTATATCAATCAAACATATCTTTTGATTGGTACTAAAAGGTTTTTGTTTATGTCCTTATATTATCATCAATAATAGCAATAGTAATAGTAGTACTTCATATTTTTACTAGACTATTAAGCCAATTACTTTTGAGTTCCCCATACTTGCTCCTAGCAAGATTCTGAGTGCTTTAACACATCAGAGGGTAGAATGATACCCAGTACTGGCTCCAAACATGTAACTCTACAGGAAATATAATACTAAAAGAAGTGGTATTCAATGGGTGGTACTCAGTGGCTTCAGGTCCAGATGGAGAGCAGTGACAAGAGGTGTCCCTCAAGGGTCTGTGCTGTTTAACATTTTTACCAAGAATATAGACTGAGAGACTGAGTCCACCATCAGTAAATTTGCAGATGACACCGAGCTGTGTGGTGTTGCTGATACACCAGAGGGACAGGATGCCATCCAGAGGGACCTGAACAGGCTGGAGAGGTAGGCCCAGGTGAACCTCTTGAGGTTCAACAAGAGCAAGTTCAGGGTTCTGTACTTGGGCCAGAACAATCCTCATTATCAGAACAGACTGGGGGATGAGGTATTAGAAAGCAGCACTGAGGAAAGGGACTTGGGGGTGCTGATGGATGAGAAGCTGGACACGAGCAGGCAGTGTGCACTTGCAGCCCAGAAAGCCAATCACATCCTGGGCTGCATCAAAAGGTGCGTTGGCAGTGGACCCGGAGAGGTGATTCTGCCACTTTGCTCTCCTCTGGTGAGACCTCACCTGGAGTACTGTGTCCAGGTCTGGAGCCATCACTATAGGAAGGACATGGACCTGATGGAGCAGGTCCAGAGGAGGGCCACAAAAATTATCAGAGGGTTGGAGCACCTTTACTATGAGGACAGGTTGAGGGAGCTGGGGTTGTTCAGCCTGGAGAAGAGGACACTCCGGGGAGACCTTGGAGCAGCCTTCCAGTACCTGAAGGGGATCTACAGGAAGGTTGGAAAGGGTCGGTTTACAAAGGGCCACAGTGAGAGGACAAGGGACAATGGCTTCAAGCTGGAGGAGAAGAAGAGATTTAGACTGCATATTAGGAATAGGTTCTTTACTCTGAGGGTGGTGGACCACTGGAACAGGTTGCTTAGGGAGGTGGTAGAGGCCCCTTCAGTGGAGATATTCAAGGTGAGGCTCGACAAGGCCCTGGGAAACCTGATCTAGTAGGGGGTGTGCCTGCTGACTGTGGGGAGGTCAGACGAGATGACCCTAGAGGTCCCTTCCAGCCTGGACCATTCTATGATGATGGAAATCCATCCATTCTATGATGAGAATTCCATTCTCATGGAAAAGCTGGCTGCTCATGGACTGGATGATCTCCTGAATCAAGCACTGGCTGGAAGGACAGTCACAAAGAGTTGTGCTCAATGGAGATAAATCTAGCTGGCAGCCAGTCACAAGTGGTGTTCCTCAGGGCTCGGTACTGGAGACATTTCTGTTTAATATCTTTAGTGATAATCTTGACAAGGATACAGAGAGCACCATCAGTAAGTCTGCAGATGACACTGTTAGGTGGGAGTGTTGATCTGTATGAGGGCAGGGAAGCTCTGCAGAGGCAATGTTAATGGCATGGGCTTCAACAAGGTGAAGTTTCAGGTCCTGCACTTGGGTCACAACAACCCTAGGCACTGCTAGAGTCTTGGTGAAGTGTAGCTGCAAAGCTGCCTGACAGAAAAGGGGTGCTGGTCTACAAGCGGCTAAATCTGAGCCAGTAGTGTGCCCAGGTAGCCAAGAAGGCCAATGGCATCCTGGCTTGCATAAGAAACAGTGAGACCAGTAGAAGTAGGGAGGTGATTGTCCCCCTGTGCTCAGCACTAGTCAGGCCATACCTTGAGTCTTGTGTCCAGTTCTGGGCACCTCAGCACAAGAGAGATATCAAGGAGCGAGTGCAGAGGAGGGCAACGAAACTGGTGAAAAGCCTGGAGAATAAATCTTACGAGGAACGATTGAGGGATCTGGGACTGTTTAGTTTGCGGAAAAGGAGGCTAAGGGGAGACCACGTCACTGCAACTGCTTGACAGGACATTGAAGAGAAGTTGGTGCTGTTCTCTTCTCACGCACAATTAGCAATAGAACAAGAGAGAACAGCTTCAAGCTGCAACAGGGTAGGTTTAGGCTGGACAGTAGGAAAAAATCCTTCACAGAAAGAGTGGTCAGTCTTTGGAATTGGCTGCCCAGGGAGGTGGTGGAGTCACCATTCCTGACTGTGTTTAAGAGTAGATTAGATGTGGTGTTGAGGAATATGGTGTAGGGGAGAACCTTGTAGAATAGGGCTAATGGTTGGACTTGATGATCCCAAGGGTCTCTTCCAACCGAAATGATTCTATGATTCTATGATTCTAAGTAGAAGGACGTGAATCCCGTATTAAACCAGGTCTTAGTAGTACCACTTAGTAGTACCACAGCAGAGGGTACTGTTTATTTGAATAAGCTAGCTAGCTATTTAAACATAAGCTTACTCTATCACATGGTGTGGTATGTTGCTGTTTAGCTTATCCACCGTGACCGAATTACTTGCAGGGAATCTTTTGTCCTTGTGTGAGGCAGGTGGGAGCAGTATCTGCAGTTTGAAATCTCCAAGGACAACAGGAAAAAACAGTTTTGGCTTCCTTTTTTTTTAATCTTACTTTTTTTTTTTTTTTTTTTTTTTTTTTTTTTTTTTTTAAACAGATGAAATTAATCAGACAGGTACATCAGGAATTCTGTGTTAAATCTATTTTTAAGCTCTATGCTTGTGACTGGCAGTTGTGGAGAAAGTCTTGGAGTGCCTAACAATAAACTGGTACAAGGCACTTTAGAAAGCAGTGCTATTGTTCTGTGCTTGTTCTCTCTCCTCTGAAGTCTAGCCTGGCTTTTACAAGTGGGGCCTATGCTGGGAGAGAGTAGTGATCACTCCATATCCAAGACAATGAGTAAATCCTCAGGGGAGGTAAGGAACATATGTGAAAGCAATTGCTGTGACTCCATTTGAAAGGTTACACAATGCATTCCCCTAACACCCTGTCACTCTCTGTTCTGCTGACTAACAGAAACAAGAGTGGGACTCAGCTGCTCCTTTCATACCCACCTCTAACTCTGCATCTTATGTTTCTACCCTTTCTGAGCACATCAAAGCTCTGGAGCTTGTGACAGCACTTTGCTTGAAGCAATTGCTTCTAGTAGGCTCTCTCCTGTAGTTTCAAATAGGTAGGACTATGTATATACAATATAGGTAGGACTAGGATATGTAATAACTTGAGTCTGCCCAAAATATATTTTCTAGATGTTATCTGACACACACACAAAAAAGGCTCAAAATGAGGCTAAATCCACACACAAAATATTAGTTATATTGAGAAAAATATCTGTTTAGCAACACATAAAATATCTTTATAGTCTGTGATTGGAAATGTTGAGCAATGAGCCAGTTGTTTATCCTTCTCTACTTTGTCAAAATAAAATTATAAGTCAAAATTCCGTGACACCCCTTATTCTAGAAAAAAAAAAAAAAAAAACACACAAAAAAACCCAAAACTACTTCATTAAATTCATTACTAGTTTTTTTTCTTGCCATTTTGACTCAATAGTCTGTGAAATAGTCGACCTGTTACTAATTTAAAATTATTTTGAAAAATATTTTAATTCTGAAATGCAATATGAAAATAAAGGTATGTTTAGCATTTTGTAATACAAAAGCGAATAAGTAAAGTTTCTGAATATCCTAATTACATGAAAGCATGTATGTTGAATGAAAGCAGAAAGTTTTACTCAAGGTTTTGAGCAGTCCTAGATTTCAAAGAAGTGTTCACTGATTAGTCAGTGAATATTGCTCTTTATATCTGGCCATCTTTGTGGCATCTTAGCTTGGCCCACCAAAACAAGAGCTTTAAAAGCCAATGTGCATGGCTGAAAATATAAGGCAAATAGGTAGATAAGGTAAATAGGCAGATGAGGTAGATATAAAGATAATTATTGTGTCATCACTCACTGTTTTAAAGAAGACTTAGAGCAAGGATTTAGTTATGAAACAGGCTAAGTTACAAAGAGACATCTCTGCAGTTTTTCCAAAATATTCTGGACAACTTTCCTAGTCATATGATTTAGGTTTACACAGGTCTACAAGGAGCAGGAAATTGGATTTGATCTTTACGAGTCCCTTCCAACTTGAGACATTCTATGATTCTAGGATCAGCTTAATGTTTTTGTATTTACATTAGTTAACCTTGTGTTCTTCTTTCATATTCATAAAACATATTATTTTAGGCATATCATTATGGTATGATATTCTTTTCACGAATGTCATGACATTTGTCCTCTAAGCTGATTTCTGCTCTCTTCCCTCATTAGTATTCCTGCTTGGTGACTATCCATGCTCTTTTCCTTATTCCTGTGCCAATTCTTGACACCTGGACACAATAACCTTTCAAATGGTTTAGGATGCAGAATTCCCTAGGTTTAGGATAATTTCAATATGCAGTTACAGTATGTAAGTTTGGACAGATGCCCAGATGTTTCATGAGCTCCATTCTCATTTATAATTAAAAAAAGCCCAACCAACCAATCAAACAAAAAAACGTGGACTAGTTTTACCAAATAAGATAACATTTATTCAGATTTGATTCCTGAAGAGACATACGCACAGTTATGCAGGAGGAAACACACAGGCATAGATACGAGATACCAGGGCTGAAGGATGCTGGAGAAGAAGAAACATTCAAGAAAAGCAAAATAGCTACCCAGAGCAGGGCAGGAGCCAGCCTGAGCAGGGACAGCAAGGTGGTTGATGAGGGAGGTATCACTGCAAAAGGACCACAGCTGATGGAGGAACCCACACTGGAAAAATGGAGTAAAACCCATAATTCTACCTCCTGCACTGCCCATCACCTACCCAAAGGAAATGGAACTTGAATGTATGGCAGGGGAATTAGAAACTGGGAAGTGGAGAGAAAAGGAGTTTTGCTTAGGTGTTTTTTTATTTGTTTCTTTGTCATTTATGAATACCTGAATCAGTAATCAAATTTTGCTAATTGGTAATTATATGATTGAAGTTCCCTGACCTGAAATTATTTTTTTCTTGGCTCAAGAAATCCCTTTAGACTTTTTGAAATAAAAGGTGTAAAATTTAGAGACTGACACATTGCTTTCCTTTCTGTAAAAAGTTTTCTAGTAATTATGATAATGTCCTCTGTATTGTCAATTATAAAAGTATCATATTGTTGAATTATAAAGAATTGGTTAAAATGCATAAAAGTACAATGACTTGATATGACGTTATTTCAGATCATTTATATAATTGATATAGATGATGTCAGTGGCCCTAATCCATAATTAAACGCACATTCATTTTTCAGCAAATTACATTTTTAATGTATAACTCCCTCTCTGTCTTTGTCTCATAACCTGGGTAACATTTATTCCAGCAAATTAAAAAAAACAATACTCTTTAATGTGGAATTAATTTTGAGTATTCAAAAATAAGTCAGTTGATAAATTAACAATATTTTCAAAGATATTAAGATGTTCCATTGGTTGGAGTGTACCTCTTCTACAAATATTCCTTGTATTTATAACATAATTTTTTTCAGCTAGTGACTTCAAAAGAAAGTATAATTCTTTTTACTCTGATTTGTATTTATCCTCTATTTAATTGCATTTTCTATATTTATCCCATAAGTATATGCCTTCACATAACTTTTCTGCAATTAAATTTTTTAAGGTACTTGATCCATTTATCCCTGTATCTAGTTACTCCTGGATTTCTTTTAAATATGCCCTCATCTCTGCTTTTTGCCATTATGTTAGCTTATTTCTGTCTATTTAATACAAATTTCTGTACAATTATTTTAGTTTTTGCTGACTAATCCAAAGCCCTAACCCTAAGAACTATTTTAAAGTGGGTTTTCTGAGATGAAACCAACAAGTATCAGTGGATTATAAAAATGTCTACTCTGAAAGACATTGACAAATAACAGGTGCTTCATGTGAATAAGGTCAGTTTTCAGAGAGAGGTCAAGGAATCTCTTGATTAAAGTCAGTGAAGCGTAATGGTACCTGAGAAATGCCCTTTAAGGTCAGTGGAACTACAGCCTAGATAGCCAGGAGCATATTTCAACCCAAAATTTGCCATGGCTTACCGTACGAGCTCTCCCTGCAGTTAATTTTGCATCTACTGTTTGGAGCTGATTTATATACAGACTGCTGTTGTAGAGTTTTCTAACAAATTATTTTACATTTCTGTTCCTCTTAAGAGTGATTAGAGGTGAACATCTGTGCCCCACACAAATTATGACAGTATGAAAGTAACTTTCAAAAACATGTAAACAGATATGGTAGCTGCAACAGCTTGCTTATCTGTGGCAATATGGTGACCCAGATCTCTGATGAGCTAGATTTGTTTACTCTTCTTCTTCTTGGCACATGTGTCAAATAATACATAAGAAAGTGCATACATAAATTACAGAAATATGTTAAAATACGGGTAGTAGACACAATATACCTGCATTTTCATATGTGTTAAAGTATATAAGGATGATGAAGTACTTAATACATTAGATGTGCTGCTAAGTTGTTAAGAAAACCCAATTATCTACATTGGTCTACATGTATAAAAGCCTAGATAATTTGAAAGTCTGACTATATGTAAATTTGAAAAATTAGATATTTGTCTACCATATTTAATCAAATAGATTATTGAACTGGAGTACTTCTCTTTTGAAGACAGGTTGAGGGAGTTGGAGTTGTTCAACCTGGAGAAAAGAAGGCTTCTGGGAGACCTGATAATGGCCTTCCATTACCTGAAGGGGGCCTACAGGAGAGATGGGGAGGGACTCTTTATCAGGGAATGCAGTGATAGAACAAGGGGTAATGGTTTTAA
>VZTM01035112.1:5187-19266 GCA_013400555.1 Jacana jacana | reverse complement strand
GTGCATCAAGCAGGTATCTGCAGAAACCATACACAGATTTTCAATACAATGTTTCTAAACAAATATCCTAAGTCATACTATATTGGTAGGAAAATTCAAACTGCAGGGATTCTTTTAAACTGAAAAAAAAGTGACTAGTAAGAACAGAATTAACACATGGATTATTGTGAAGGAATTGTGTATATCAATGTATTGTGTATATCAATGTATTGTGAATAACAATGTTAGTGGTACATTGATGGCTCAGCTACTTTCATGGACCTTAAATACATGAAAACCTTTTATATGTCTATGCCATCATTTCATTAAAAAACCATTTTCCTATTGCAAAAGAAACAACATGATCTTATTTCATTTGATGGTTTTCTCTTTTGACGACAATATCTACTAGAGAATTTCAGGTGTGCAGACCAATTTACTTCCTTCACATTTTTATTTTTAATGTAACATTGCCCCATGACAGAAAAAAGTTCATGCTTCATTTTAAGTAGAGTAGTCTGACTGGAATCAATGTTTTGTTGGATTAGAGTACATAAACATAGTTAAGGCTGCTCAAAGCATCACTCAAAAGCCTTATTCAGGAGATGCACTTTACCACTTGAATAATTTTGAGTCAATGGTCTTAAAATTAGTCTCATATTTACATATTTTCTTGAATCAATATTATAATTAAATTGTTTTCTGGACCATGATCCAAATAACACTGAAGTAACAGAGCAGACCACTATTAATTCTATCAGGAGCTAAATCGCTCATCATTTGTGCTGTTTCAGACTCATATTCTTTCATATTTTCACACTTTTTTGTTTTGTGTTGACCATAAGGTTTAACGGAAGATATTTGGGTTATTAAAATGTCTTTCACTATTTTAAGAGAGAATTATAAACACAGAAAACATTTTAAAATTATGAATAATCCAATTGGAAATGTGGGACCTAATGGTAATGTTCTGTCTTTCAATACATTTTTTGGCCAGATGCCTCACTGAGGATACATTCTTGTCAAAAGAACACTACAAGGGGGAATACTGTTGATACTACTAATAATCAAGAATTTTTACTGTCTGATGCTCTTCTTCTGGTTAACAGTTCAAAATCAGCATCTAAAGAACTCCTGGCTACAAAACTTGTTGACAGATGTTGCGAAGAGGCAAAGTCCCAAGAAGATAAGGAAACTACATTTCTGAATTGAAGGGGACTAAGGTATACTAGCCTCCCAGAATGGAGATATATAATGGGATCAATGAGTTACACCTGTTCTGTAGACAACTAAGAGACTCTGAATTGAAATTATGTTGATCCAAACCTCCAGTAATACATGAAAACATCCAGTCAGGTGCAACACACCTGGAGACTGACTGGAAATTCACATTTCCACTAAATATAATTTCTTTTCTTTACTGCTGCCTGTTCTAGTAACATTCCAATAGCATTTTTGACACTTTCCATTCTTTCATGTGTGCTTCCATTCTTCATTTAAAAAAAAAAAAAAAGTATTTCTTAAGCACACACAATAGATGTCAGCTCAAACATCAGCTTTGGAGGAATGAAATTACTCGGACAATACCATGATGCTGCAATTCTATGAATCCCTCTTATGGAGAACAGAAGTACATCACAAAGCTATACAACTACCCTGTTAGTCTGTTTCAATTCTTCACTATCCTTACCACTGAATAGTATTTCCTAATGTCATCCTGACTTTCTAACTGCAGTTTGAGCTCATTAGTTCATTTGTCCTTGTTTTTTTGTAAGTTCAAGTCAGTGGAATTTAAAGAATGTGCTCAATCACTATGTTAATTTAATGAATCATAAGTTCCTGAACAAGTACTTTGTGTTAGAGTTACTAATGGCAATGACATGCCAAATTAAACACATTGTTTTCCATGACCATACTGTTAATTTATTGTGCAATATTTTTTGCTTGCTGATGATTAAAAAAAAAAAAATAAAAAAAAATAAATTCCTACAGCTGCCAATGGTCTTTTTGCATAGTTAACCAAACACATTTGAATGCAATGTATGAGCCCAAACTTCTGCACTGAATTCCTCAAGCTTGCTACAAAGTCTCATTGGCTGAAGGTGAGGACTCGTTGAAAGGGTATGACCTTATTGGAAGTTTCCTTCACTTCCTGTTCAACCATGACAGAGTTCTTCTATCTTTGCCCCTTCTCTTCCAGACACCAACTCACCTATAAAAGATACTGCTTTCTTCATCTGTTGCAGGGAAAGGTCTTTACTGGACCTATATTTTAGTGTAGCCAAAAACTCTATTTTTCTCTGCTTGCACTCCTTCTTTTACACTTACCACTCTGAGTTGGAAACAGATACTTCAAAATGAGAAAGAACTCTCATGAATCTCAATTTCCCTTTTTTTCCCCCCCTCTACTTGCAGTTCCCGAGACTTATGCCTGTTTTTTTATATATTTACGTTCTTGTCCATGATTATGGGAGTTGCCTCAAATTTGCAGTTTCTTTACAATAAAAACAACATTTAGTCACTGGCAAATGAGAATTTATATCTCAAGCTGCCAGAATTTTGACCTGCTTTAATGAAAGCCGTGTAATATAGAACTTTGGCTTACACCTTTTACATTTAATTGTCAGACAATATTCAGTTTGATTTCTATTGACAAAAATGAATATAGGGGGAAAAGTGTCAAAATTAAATATTTTAACTATGAAATAATATATGAACTATGTACAAGACCATAACCCGGATTACAAGATTTCTTTGTTTTAGATACTTTATGATGTCTAATTATGCTTACTTTGCAGATAAACCATTACATGCTTGGCTTTGATTTTGACTCAATTTTTATGTAATCAGTCTTACTATGCTAAAAGATACTTACTTGCATCTTGGTTAAATAATGGGAAGTCTGTGCTAATGAGATTTATTTCATGTCACTTGAACGATATAGGATTTTCATGTTTTACAACTTCTCAATTTAAAAGAGATAATACGTTTCTAGCCCCAAAAATGTACAATCTGTAGTCTTTGAAGTGTATCAGAGGATTTTCAAATACCATCAGATCTGTCCCTTTCCAGACTTATTATTGGAACTCTGGCAACATTCACAGAAAGGGAGGTGGGAAAAATCAGGTTCCTGTTTAATATTATTTATAGACTAGCCTTAGCATATCTTTTAAGCTTTGTAAACCTTGTTAATATGCCACTTGTCAAACACATCAAACTTTGTGCATCAACAATAGGCCAAAATACTTCATACAGTTCAGAAATTCTGCTGTAAAAAGGGGGAAATTGCAAACTCCCCAGTTTCTGTGAAAAGACAGTCTCAGTTAATTTCACTTTATAAGACAATTTTGTTATTTCTATGTTAATATCAAGTAAGTTGCATCAGAGATGAGTTATTTTTAGGTGTTTCCTTTTGCAAATATAGAAGGAAAAGAGAGATAAATATTGTGCGATGGCCTGCAGGCTTATGTAGTGCATATTTATCCTTTTAACCCATTAATATCCACCCATTAATGCCTCACAGCATGACAAATAGATAAAATGTAATAGGTGTATGAATTTTTTGTGAGATGCTCCCTGCTAGACACTGTTTACCTGGTGATTTCAGATACTTTTTAAGCTTTTATTGATGTTTTATTGGTTTTGGCTTACAAGAACAAAACCAAAATATTTAATGTATTCCTAGAACTCACTGTAAGGTAAAAATTAAAAAGATGAAATGTAGCTTAAACGTCTGTAAAAATAGTTGTGCGAAGCTGTATAGAACTTTCTTTGGTGGTAGGTTAAATCCTAATTTCGACAACACTTAGGATGTGAAGAACAGCACATTTAAATAATTTTTTTCTGTTCTGGTAAATTATGATAGACCTCGTGAAGTAATGGTGAACAGATTTTTAATATTAAGATATATGATAGATTGAACTAATTAAAATCTTTGGAATTATTGTGTTCTGCAGTATGAACTTTATTCCATGGGAAATAATTTGCTTTCAGAAGTGAAGTAAGAAGCTTTGCAGTGAGTTTACTTGAAAGACAGTTCAAGCTTATGGTCTATGGTCAAACTGTGAATTGCTAGCTATAGCTGGAAAAAAAAAATAATACTGGGTTTTCCTCCAGAGATGCCATTTTGGGTGTTAGACAAGCCATTAACCTTCAGGTATCTCTGAGTTGAATTTAAATGTCTAGGAGATGAATTTTCAGGAGACAAGGTGTGATTCCAAAAACCAAGCTTATCAAATCACATATGTAATTTTCAAATTTAATATTTGCAGTAAGTCCTTTTTTCTATACTGCACTGACAAGTGTGAATGCTGCTTATTGCATGAATAAATTAATTAAATACCCTTCTTTTCCTACTTGCAGAGTGTTATAAGAGGGTTTTACCATAAACGGAAGTAATTTGGGGTACATTGTTACTGATGCAATGTACCTCATCAACAGCCTGTCCTACATTTTGACACATCAAAGTATTTATATACTTGTTCTTAATTCATCTCTTTCTTCTAGTTTCTCACTCATCTAGCATTTCTACTGTGAAGAATGTCACCATTTAAAACTCAGTTTATTACATTAATGTCTTACATTTATGGCCTTTTTTGTGCAAGTAACAATAGTAACACCATTTTTGGTAATATATATAAAAGCCACTGTTCAATGTTTTAAAAGCATGGTAAAGGTTAAAGACCATCAGCTACCATCATTCATGTAAAATACATATATATCCATAATTTTACAAGGATGTTTGGAAGAAAATCTCTGTAGGAGCTTGGAAAACTCAAAGCATTTGGATTTTTGAATCTTGAAGGAAAGTAAGTGCTTAATACAACATCATGGCCTCTGTTTGTTTCCTTCTCAAATTATCCATGGCTCTGGTGGTTTATCTGAAACATTTTTCTCATGGAAGATGGAAGAACTTGTGTATTATTCCCTTCAAATTAAATTTTAATTCATCATTTTTATTGATTCCTTCTCCACAGATTAACTAGTACCTTACTTTTTCTCTTTAATTTATCTTACCATTACCACTGCTTGCAAACCCTAGCATCACCTATTCTATTTTCTGATCTTGACAAATATTCCTTTTTAAAGTAATGAACAAACTAAAATCCCCAGTGCCATGTATACACTGCAGTACCTGGGAATACTCTGAATACATTATTCAGATATTTGCTTTGGTCACTCAGTTTCTGTGGTGCAGGTGAGGGAAGGACTGGGGTCTGGGTTTTTTTCCCTACCCACCTTCGTGTTTTTTCCCTACCCACCATCTTCATACATTTGGTTGATGGGAAAGACAGTACTAGGCAGGGGCAAGAATGCAATGTCTCACATGATGTTACATGCTCTACCTTAGCCTGAAAACGGTAAACTACCACTTGTGGAATTTATGGCTGAAGCAGTTCTGTACTATTCAGTCACAGATGGAATCATTGCTTCTTTTATCATTCTTAGGGCTGGTTATATTGTATCCACCGTTTTCAGCATCTACTGTAGGTGAAATATGCAGAATTAACTATATACCTGCACATAAGGCAACAACATACTCTGTCATAATTCTAGCAGCGTTATTATCGTAACAATCCAAGGAAACAAAATAAAACATGACACTGATACCTGGTCTAGTTAAGGTAGGTGAAATAAGTTGAAAAAAACAATTTAGCAAGTAATCTTTTCAGAGACCGCCTTTCTGCACAGAAATATTCCTAAATTGTAGTTCTGTCTTCCATGAATGCATGCATAAGTTGATGGTCTCTGAATCACGGAATCATGGAAACATGGAATTGTCAGTGTTGGAAGGGACCTCTAGAGATCATCTGGTTCAACTCCCCTGCTAAAGCAGGATTGCCTGGAGCACTTTACTCAGTACTGCATCCAGGTAGGTCTTGTAGGTCTCCAGAGAGGGGACTCCACACCCTCCCCAGGCAGCCTGTTCCAGTGCTCTATCACCCTCACTGTAAATAAGTTTTTCCTCATATTTGAATGGAACTTCCTATTTTCCAGCTTGTGCCCATTGCCCCTTGTCCTGTCACTAGGAACCACTGAAAAGAGTCCAGCTCCATCCTCCTTCCACCCACCCTTCAGATACTTATAGGCATTAATAAGGTGTACCCTCAGCCTGAAAAGCCCCAGCTCTCTCAGTCTTTCCTCATAAGGGAGATGCTCCAATCCCTTAATCATCTTCGTTGTCCTATGCTGGACTCTCTCTAGTAGTTCCCTGTCTCTCTTGAACCGGGGAGCCCAGAAATGGATGCAGAACTTATGCAGGCCACAGCTGTAGTCTCACCAGTGTCGAGCAGAGGGGGAGAATGACCTCCCTCAACTACAGGCCACACTCTCCCTATGCAGCCCAGGATTCCATTGGCCCTTTTGGTAACAGGGGCACATTGCTGGCTCATGTGTAGTTTACTATCTACCAGGACCCTCAGATCTTCTCCTCAGAAGTGCTTTCCAGCAGGTATGCCCATAAAATTTATTGCTGCCCAGAATTCTTCTTCCCCAGGTACAACACTTGCTCTTGTTGAACCTCTTTAAGTTCTCTGACCAGCTTTTCAGGCTGTCCATGTCATGCTGGATGGCGGCACAACCTCCTGGAGTGTCAGCCTGCCCTCCCAGTTTCGTTAAAAGTCCTGTTTCTTAATAACTTGACTTAGAAAATATTAACTGAATGATAACATATTTTGAGTATTTCTATATATGTAAATTGTCACTGACCTTTAATTAAATTTGTATGCATGATGATTCCCAAATGCACTATTTATCTAGATATTTATAAGGTGTGAAGATGCATTAATGTAACCATACGATTGACTGTGCTTAGTTTCCAAATGACACTCTCAGGCCTTCCTACAACATTTTTTTTCTTAGAATATTAGCAATTTTGTCCAGTACAGAATTCTTCCTGATACAATGATAAGAAAGAGTACATTTATCAGTGCTGCGCTAAGCCAATATTTGTTAACAATGCTATATGCACTTGCACAGTGTTAAAATGTATTGTTAAAAGCATGCTTGTTCTGGAAATGATATCATCTTTACTGGAAACATATTAAAGATTGAATTCAACTCAATTTCAATATATGTCCCTTCTCTTTATACTTTACTAGCTTATAAAATGATAGATCTCCAATATTGTCAGAGATTTGAAGAATAATGCTACATTTTAACTGATGTTTCAGTTGATGGTTGTAAAAAAAAAATGCACAGACAGTCACCATTAAAAAGTGCTGAAATGCAATTATAATGAATGAAAAGTTAAGGAAAGCATAATTTAAGATGAGATGTATAGCAAGTTTTCACAGTAATTAAAAAGAAAGATTTACAGAGGAAGGTACATCCAGTTACTGTAGAGGACAGTTAGAGAATTTGCGAGGCTTCTTCAGAACCTCTAATTATATACCTTTGTCCTGGTTTTATTAAGTTTCCATTCCAATCTTGGTTGGTTGCTCACCAGAGGTAGTTGTCACTATTAGAGTTCTTCCATCTGTGCCTATGTAGATAAAAGCCCTTTTCATCTTCAATACTGTCCTATCTTGAAATCCCTTCTATAGAGCTGAATCTCCAAAGATTAATACCCGGTTTCATCTAGTGTTCAACAACCATACAGGAAAGGAGATCCTACCATGTACTTATCCTCAACATAGGTGAGTTTATTTATTTCAATACTTTTCTGTGATTATAAAATAGAGATAGTGACATTAAGTGCAATATTAAAGTCATCATTAGGTACAATATTAAAGACATTTTGAAAGATGGAAAATCAGAGGAATTTCAAATAATGAAGACCATCTTACCCATTCACATGGACTGACAGACTGTCCAATATTCTGATATAATTAGATGGAAAAAGAATGGAATGAGTTTCAAAACACAAACTTTTGGAAACAAATCTATCAGCAAGATATGTGCATAAAGAATTTATCTTACTCAAGTCTTCCCAAATTAATTTTTCCTATTTGTCCTTTGTGAAAAAACAAAACTTTGAGAAAAAATGATATATTACTTGTGTGCTTCAGTTCTCGTTCTTGTATGTATGGGATAACGTGAGAAATTTACTGTGAAGAAGTCAGGAGGAGTTATTATACATTGATCAGCAAAGCATGTTAGAATGTGGATGAGTCTTTTATTGAACAGGTGTATACTGCATTTAATATCTTGCAAAAGTGAATTCAAACATAGAATCATAGAATCATAGAATCATTTAGGTTGGAAGAGACCCTTGGGATCATCAAGTCCAACCATCAGACCTACTCTACAAGTTCTCCCCTACACCAGATCCCTCAACACCACATCTAATCTACTCTTAAACACAGTCAGGGATGGGGACTCCACCACCACCCTGGGCAGCCCATTCCACTGACTGACCACTCTCTCTGTGAAAAACTTTTTCCTAATGTCTAGCCTAAACCTACCCTGCTGCAGCTTGCAACCATTCCCTCTTGTTCTGTCATTCATTGCCCGTGGGAAGAGACCAGCACCAACCTCCCTACAATGCCCTTTCAAGCAGTTGTAGAGAGTGATGAGGTCTCCCCTCAGCCTCCTCTTCCTCAAACTAAACAACCCCAACTCCCTCAATCGATCCTCATAAGCCTTATCCTCCAGACCTCTCACCAGCTTCATTGNACCCCCAGGTCCTTTTCTGCCTGGCAGCTCTCCAGCCACACTTCCCCAAGCCTGTAGCGATGCATGGGGTTGTTGTGGCCCAAGTGCAGGACCTGCCACTTGGCCTCGGTGAAGGCCATGCCACTAACATTGGCCCATCTATCTAGTCTGTCCAAGTCCCTCTGTAGAGCATCCCTGCCCTCAAGCAGATCAACACTCCCACCCAGCTTGGTGTCATCTGCAAACTTACTAATAGTGTTTTCTATGTCCTTATCTACATCATCAATGAAGATATTAAAAAGGAAAGGCCCCAATACTGAGCCCTGAGGAACACCACTTGTGACTGGCCGCCAGCTGGATTTAACTCCATTGAGCACCACCCTTTGGGATCGTCCTTCCAGCCAGTGCTTGATCCAGCAGATCGTACGCTCATCCTGGCCATGAGCAGCCAGTTTTTCCATGATAATGTGGTGGGGGACAGTGTCAACATAATAATAAGTTGACAGTGTCAACATACATAATATGCGCATGTACAGGGTGTGTCCACTGTCAAGCCCACCCAGAATCTAGAAAAAAGTAAATAATGGAGTGGGCTAGATCCTGGTAAGGTTGCCTGTCTGGAGGTGTGAAAAACAAACAAACAAAGAA
Organism: Jacana jacana; assembly: GCA_013400555.1. Taxonomy (NCBI): domain Eukaryota; kingdom Metazoa; phylum Chordata; class Aves; order Charadriiformes; family Jacanidae; genus Jacana; species Jacana jacana. Next base: position 10,044 of record VZTM01035112.1, on the reverse strand, counting down.
CAAAGAAAAGAACATACTACTAGTTAAATTGGCAGAGTTAAATAAAAGCATATACAGCAGTTCATAATCTTTTATATACACACAAAAAGAGGAAAAAAGACTAGAACAAAAAACATTTAGGGAGATGAAAAAAGTTTTCAGGCATAGACAGAAGTCAGTTTATTCCAATGACTCTGAGTATTGTGAACATTTTTACTGGTGTAATTGCCCAATTAGTTTATTGAGATCTATCATGTCCCAGTTTTCTTGTTCACACTAGCACCTTCTTCACATACTCCACCAGGCATATATTATTACAAATATCACAACATTTTCTAGGGAAGATTTCTATTTAGGGTTACAAAAAGTTACCTATGAGTAACAATTTCCAGAACTGAATTCTAATGTTGTTTTTTTCTTAATGTATTTTTCTTCCAGTCTTATGAGGTTTTTGCACTGGTGGAAGACATAATTCTGGTATTGTCAGTAAAAATGAATTAACAGTATTAAAAATACCAAACGAAAATATATTTTAAGTGTTTGTTCATGTCCTTGTTAATATAGGTGATAACTACTTAATCTATTTAGATTGTTAATATTAAAGCTGCAAAAATTGAGACATAATTAAAAAACCTGTGAAAACATAATTAAGTACTGTATATATGAGTTAATTTGTGTATATAAGTGCATAGCTTTGACTATGGAAAACTTCACTGATGTAAGAATTTAATTTCTCTGCTAATCACTCCACTGGACACAGAATCTGAGATACATATAGACATTTTTATGAGAATGTAAATATTTTCTTGCCAGTTCAATAGTGTCATTTGTCCCTTTCCTTGACTGTTTCCAGCCTGACCCCAAAGTTTACATAAACTCACATTCACTCTAGATTGATGCCTGATGAAAATGCGTTCTCTCTGCTACACCATGATCAGCCGCGTTGAGCTTTCCCAAGTGTTATGAGAAAGCTGAATGAGTATTTTAATGAAAAAGTATCTATTATATAGAAAGACAAACTCACTAGGAAGATCTTCCTGTACAAACAGAAATCTGTGCTATTCTAAATGGAAAAAAAAAAAGGAAAAAAAAAAAGATTAAAATCTAGGTAAAGAATATCAGGTAGATACTCAGACAGGCACACACTTATAGGAAGATACGGGAGACTACTTGTTACTTGGTCACATCATTCTAGGAAAAATCTAGAAATTATGATAAAACTGAGGTTTTGTTATGAAGTAACTTTTGAGGGTACCAGTTGTCTCCATTGTGTCAAGTGCTGTAGAAAATTTTGACAAAAAAGATGGAGCACTTTCTTATTTAAACTGGAGTATACTGCCCAGCTTCAGGACAGTCAGGTTATCTAATATGTAGGTTGAGGAGAAAGAGAGAAAAAAAAATGGAAAATAGTTAAACAGAAGAGCACAAAACAGTGTTCATTTTTTTTTAAACCTCTGTCACAGACAAAATATTTGGAGGATTTTTCTAATATGGTTTGAAAATGTATGACTTTCCTGTGGTAGTTGAGGCAATCTACATCCATGTTAATGCAGGTGTTCAACTGCCTTCTACCTGTCAAGAAAGTCTAAGGTTGTTGAATAATGATTAGTTAGATAAAAGGACAGATCTCACAATCATGTCCTGGTTGCCATTCTGGATGGCACACAGTCTGTGTTTTCTCCCTTGGAGACCCATGGTGCATATGGTTGGATCATTGGTTTTATTTAGACTATGTTGTTGTCTAACAAAAACCTGTTGTTGATCATACCTTTCTTCACTTATGGATTTTAAAATCCAGCATCAGGGCAAAATGTATGGATAAAAACGAATAAGAGTTTCCCAGGGGAACACTGCACAGCGAAGAAGAATTTCTGCATAATTTTTGATAGAAAAAAAAACCATAATTGACCTTCCTTCTGCATGGATGGAAGAATATTTACCTGCAGATAAAATACGAATTTTAGTGATAAATGAGAGGTCAAAAACATTTCAATAATATGCAGTTGTTTTGGTATCCAATAGTCATACTAACATATCCCATGGTCATCCTAACAAACTCTGCTAGGAAACAAATGATATTGAAGAGTATTAACTTTATATAGTTTATAATATACAATAGAAATCATGTTGGCTTGGAAAGGTTTATCCAAAGCAGTTTCTTTAGAAGGTTGATTGGGTATTCGTGTATATTTCAAATGAACTTGATGTTAGCTGTTTGTTTCAAGAAAGACCTCAAGTAATCCATATATTCGTCAACAAGTCAAAAGGGGAAGAAGTTATACAGACAGTACAATTTATTCTGAAAAGAATTCAAAGAACTGAATAACAAGTTTCAGTAGAGGCTAAAATGCGAATGGCACTATAGTAACACCATGAAGAAATTTAAGAGAAAGTGAAAAAAAGCTGCAAATGTGAATGTCAGGACACGAACGAACAATGAATATATAGAAATTCATTACTATAATGGGCTACTGCAAAATGAAATTTTAAGCTCAAAATTTGTTAATTCCCAATTACAAAACAATCATAATATCAATTTTGATTTATAGGTTACACAGTACTGAAAAGAATAATAAGGTCAATAATGGGAATAATAAGGTCAATAATGGAATTGCTGGTTAGTAATTTACAACTTTAGAGAGATCTGGTGAGGAATAAAATTTAAAATAGTAAATACATTTGAAAAATCATCTGTTTTAAGAGGTTGTTTTGAAAGGACTATAGGAATTAGATGAGAAGAGAAGAGGAAACTAAAATGAAGGAAAATATCACAGTATGTTTGCAAATTTAAATTTGATATCACAAGTTCTTTTAGTCTCTTAAGCATTTTCTTACTAAAGAAAAAAATGAGGTCTAAAATTTGTTTGATTCAATCTGATGAAAAAAAAATATTTTACTTGCCTACAGAATATAACTGGAAAATATTTTTGCAAACTGATAGAATTGGCAGTATTGCTTGGGCATTGGATTGTAATGGGTTATTAAGAATAAAACTCAGATTCTCTATTGACTGAGTCAAGTTGTGTTTCTTTTTGTGTTTTATGAGTAGCAGGCTGATGTTTATAAATAATACAAGGTAAATTTCCCTGGAAATTTTCAAGGACAGATTGGGTGGGACTTTGAGCAACCTGGTCTTTTGGGCAATGTCCCTGCCCACAGCAGGGGGATGCTGAAACAAGATGATCTTTTAGGTCCCTTCGAACCTAAGCCATTCTATGATTCTATGATACGTATAACATGTATAACATCAGATATAGAAAGTAAATAAGATATAATACATCCAATAAATATATATGTGTATATGTGTGTATCTATTTGTATGCTATATACATTTATGTGTATCTATACAAGAATAAACATTTAATAATCTATTGAATGGCTGCCAAGATCGATGTTTTACTGTGTGTGCTACTGGTCCTTGCTGATACATGAAATCTCAGCTTCAAATCTGAACAGGCAAGGGAGACAAAATCTAAGTGGAAAGAGTAGAACAAAGAGATGTTGACTGATATTTGATAGGCAGTCTGACCATAAAGTTAATAGTAGATATTTCTAGCTCAGTTAGTGTCTTATTCAGTAACCTACATTGCTTCTTTTGCAACGGACATATAATATCAAATAGCACATAATAGATATAAGTTGTTACCTCAAAATCTAAAACCCAGTTAAAATGTAATGGTCTAGCTGTTGAAAAATATCAAACCAAGATTTGTTTCATGTCTTGATTCATTATCCTAATTCCTGTCCTTGTACAGTTGACCTCAACAAAGCCACAGATCTATATAGTTCAATACGTTTAGCTTAAACTGCATTTATTTCACAAACTTGTCATACTTTTGGTGACTAATCATTGCTTGCCATGATCAAGGGCATAATTGCTTTAATGATTAAATTATCGTTTATCTTGGACTAACTTTTAACTGCCTTTAAAATTTATTTTACTATCTACAATAAACTAAATTATTTCTTACACACTAAACATGATTCCTTTAGCTTAATAAATAAAGTAGTTGACTTTGGAAATGTATGGTTAGATAGCCTGCATATAGTCTATTAACACATACATTTTGATGGAATCAGCTTAAGAATTGTGGTTTCCTATAATGAGAGATGAGAATTTAAGCTTCCTCTGAAAGAATAATGCCAAGCTGATTTATTGAGATTACTGAGAGTTGTGTTAAAACTTGAAAATACTTCCACTCAGTTAAAAAAAAACCATCTTTATTTCCTTTCACCTGTTTCAGTACCTAAGAATACTTTCACTGATGCCTTTTTTTCCTACTGGCCAGGCTGCAGCAGTGTCCTGTTGCCTCTTGTTGTGACTGAAAAGTTTTGACATAGCCGTTTTGTCTTTTTAGATCCACTTGGGCCAGAATAACACTTCTACATAGAATATTCTGTTCCCAAATAAAAGATAAATTGGATGAAGGATTTAATACCCAGTCTACTTTTTCTCCTTTAAACTTGTTGGACAGCAATTCTCACTCTGAAGTCCAGTAGTATTTGAGACAAAATAATGGTGCCTCCGTAATAAAAAGAATTCAGGAGTATGAGATGGCAAAATATCCAAGTGTTGTGTGATCTTACTCTTTCCAATAAGAGCTGAAGGTGAAAATGAGAAGGCCTAAGGGATACTCCTCCCTTAACTAGGTATATCACATGATCCTTTTCTGGCTGTGAGTTCTGCATTTCTGAAATGGAAAGGACCATCTATGCTGTTTAGGATTCCTAAAGATTTAGCAGCTTGCTTGTGCTAGTGCCAGTATATGTCCTGATGGGTTTCAGGATATGCAGTAAATCTAACACTGTTGTCATGGTTTTGACCAATCAGACAGATGATGACCTCTCCCTCCCCCCTAAGGAAAAGAGAGGAGAGGA
>VZTM01035109.1:157960-168437 GCA_013400555.1 Jacana jacana | reverse complement strand
GATTAGATGTGGTGTTGAGAGATCTAGTGTAGGGGGGAACTTGTAGAGTAGGGCTGATGGTTGGACTTGATGATCCCAGGGGTCTCTTCCAACCTAAATGATTCTATGATTCTATGACTTGAGAGAAAGATCTTTTTTTAATACAATCCAGGAAAGACAATATTAGTATTGAAACTCAGTGGCAAAAACCTGACAGCATCATTTGTCAATCACAGAGTGAAAGAAACCTATTTTAAATAATACTGCGGAAAGGTTTGGTTTTTCATCTTGAGTCACCTCTCGTTTATTTTGTCTTTAAGTTCTATTTTGGTTATAATTCTTCTAGTGCATATCTTAGTTATTTTCCTCTCTGGAAACTTTATGGTTGTGGTTTTTGTCTTAATAAATCGAGTACCAAATACTGCGGGGTGCTGTTTATTTTATTAATCATTGCATGCCGTATTTGATCATGATCTGAGACGTGCATTGAATTACTTTAAACGCATGCTTTAGATTCTCATAGATCCATACTACAGTTGTTGAACATACCCTGCATTTCTAAAGAAGCAAAAAAAGATTGCACGCATTCGTACAAGAGCTTGCTTCCAAGCCAAGAATGACAGATGCTGTTACAGCTGAGAAATGTAGTGGTTTAGGAAAACACTCAAACGGTAGTTAAGTCAAAGTAGAAAAAGTGAATTTAAGATGTCTTTATCTAGACTGGATGTGAAAGGTACTTGAGGTGTGGATGTTGGTTTTACAAACTGTCAAAGTTGGTTCCTGTTCAGTAAATCTGCAATATCTGAATGCAAGATATAGTTCTGGTCTCCTCTATTAATTTTGTTTGTGCCTAATTTCTTGTATTCCTCACTTTAAGGAAGTGTATTTGGGAGAATTTTTTTTTGTATTTTTTGTATTTCTTGTTTGTATTTTCATATTGTGTAGAGTATGTGTAAATGATAGCATACTAAGGAATGGTCAGGAGGGGAGTGTCTGTCTGTATTCCAAACTTTGGTGACCTGGATTTGACTTTACTCTGCCAAAACAACGTATTTGTTCTAGTTTAATGTGGATGTGACCGGTTACAGTCTTCAAATTCATTCCATGTGCTATAGTGAATAATTCACGTGAGAGATTGTCACTTTTAGCAAGAATATAAGGTAATTGAATAAATGGAAATTTGAAAAGTAAAGGAAAAAATATAAGACAGAAGTACTGATTTATGTAGCATTGTGTATAATGTATGTATAGCGTTAGTACACACTGTTGTAGAAACACAAGAAGTAACAGCAGAGACTCAGCACTGCAGAGCAGCGTACCAAAATCCTAGCACACGGTATTGGGCAGGAGTGATGACAATTTCTATTCCTTAAGTCCTAAAAATGTCTATGCATTTAGCTAAATAAGAAAAATAGTTGTTCTCAATTTAGAAAGAAAAAAAAAAAAAAAAAGGAAAAGTCCCAGAATATGGCAGCATAGAAGTTGTAACTTCTCAAATCTGCAAGTAATTCTTTACATTCCAGCAAGGAAACTTGGGAAAGGTATTTCTTGTTGCTTACAAAACAAATCAAAACATCGATAATGGGTGAGCAAGGTATAGTTCTGCAGCTGTAATAAGTTTTATTCTTTGATTAATTTATAATTTTGTTTGTGGTATAAGTGACAGATAACCAATAACTCATTTGGTTTTAAAAGGAGTTTGTATTTTATATAAAGAAGCAAATTCTGCTGAATTGTGTTGCGTTCTGTCAGAAGTAGAGTTTTCCTACTCATCTCAGGCATTGGGTAGCCTCATATGAGGAAGCATTTGTTAATGTGTGTGTGGCTGAGTCGATCAGATCCTCGACTTATTTTTATGGGTAGGCTGCTGACCTGTTTTTTTGAGGTAATGTACCTAGTGCCTCATTGCATGATGCAGTTTGAAATGTTTGGCCCTTTATTCTTTTCCTTGCCTGACACAGTTACTTTCTTTCCTTCTTTTGCTTCTGCAGTGAAGGTGTACACTGCTTGTATAGCTGACAGGCTTCCATTTGATGTTAATAGACTCAAAACTTTTAAATACTTTGTGTGTAGCAGGGTCATCCTAGAGAACCTTGATGTCTCAGAGCTTTCTTACTGGGTGAAACAGCTCTAGTATTTGTAATCACAGTCTAGTAGAGCCTGTCTCAGAAATGGTTCCCTCAGCATGAGTTGATCCCTGACATTTGCACTGCTGTGTTTTAACTCCTGAACCCCTTAGGCTTTATGTTGCTTTCAGCATGATAATCCTGCAGTCCTTATTGGAGATTCCCTACACGTAGTCGTGGTGCTTTTGTGGGGCATAAGGCTTGGAGTCATTAGCACTGTGGATGTCCTGAAGCAGAAATCAAATTTGTCTGTTAACTGTTCTTTAACGTGTGTTTTCTTTATGCACTTTCCAGTGCACCCTCTTTATTGCATGACTTTTAATATGTATTTACGGTTACCAGGGATTCTGAGATTGGGAGGAAGTAGAAATATGGCCCAAGCTCCATCTCTCGCTTATATAAACTGTGCCCATTAGTATTGCTAAGACAAGCATGCTGCAGTCTTGCTGTACCTGTAAACGTTGCAACTTCAAGAACAGCTGACAGCAAGCAGATTTGCTTGTTTTCTGAAAGAGTGACTCCATTTTAGATTAAGGCAAACTGAACTGTTAGGCTATTAAGTGGTTTTAGATTAAGCTTAGGCTCTGGTTCCAACCAGGTTCAGACTTTAACAGTTGAAGAATGGAATGCTGAGAATGAAGCTCAGAATGGAAAAAGAGTTCAAAATATTAAAATATGAGAAATATTGAACACCTCTGTCTATGTGAACCTTCTTGTAGTAAAGAAGGCAAAGAATTACACATCACAAAATCAGGTTAACTGAAGTACAGTAATAACTAGACCATTTTTTAGTCATGACCTAAATATTACCACAAAACTTGTAACTGGCACAGTCAGACTGAAGTGCAACAGTTCATTCTTTGAATTTTAAGAGAAAATGAACTTTTCTTATCTAAGTCCCCATTCAGTGGAAATCTTCCTCGTAAACTATAAGAATGCAAAGAGTTAACCCCATATTTTAACATCCTCTTTAGTGAATGGGCTCCTTCACTTTGATAAAAGGAGTTACTGTTAACAATATGGCTGTGCTAGAGGGAACTTTCTCTCTGCTGTTTAGCGAGTACAAGAATTACATCTTCAGTTCCTTCGTTAGTTGCACGGTAGATGTAGTCATACTCTAGGGTTCCTAGCAGAAACCCTGAATGGTGGCAGGATCAAAATAATACAAGCACTCAACAGACAGATTAGTAGGAGCTTCCTCTCTCTCTATTCCACAATGAAGAGATGTCTGCTTTGATAGGCTACAACCTAAAAGTTAAAAGGAAAAGGTTATAGTCTCCAGGTGCTCAGTTGGGACAGGGAATATTTGAACATCAGGAAAGTCTTGCCTACAGGTCCCATTAAGGGAAAAGACTTGAAAGAACAAAAATATATTTTCAAGTCTGACACAAGAAGAAGGAAAATTACATTTCTCAGATACGGTTATTGTGGGGGTTGTGATAGTTCAGGTGAAGAAAAAATTGTTTAAATGGTGAGAGAGAATGGAGAAAACGGAAGTGGAGGGGAAATACAAAAATGAAGGCAATGGTATGTAGGAAGGGGAAGAGAGCTGGGCATAATCAGAGCAAGTGGAGAAACAGAAAACTTGATTAGTCATTGATTTTTATGCACTGAAATAAATTACTGTCAGTGCTTTTTGCTGTAGTCTCTCAAGCTGGTGACAGTTACATCAAATCTAAGACAACTTTGAGAAGGTGTCTGAAGCTTACTGCAGAGCTTGCTAGTATCCCTGTAATTCATGAATTGTGACTTCCTTTTCTTATTTTCAAGCCTGGATTTTGGTTTCTGTTTTTAACTGCTTTCCACAATACTACTTTTCTCAAATTAATAACTTCAGTAGTATAAAAAGTAGAAAAACTGTTTAAAAGAAAAATTGTGTCTGTATATAAAATTTTTCAACTTGTCAGATGACTGATAAAACATAGAGAAGTATGTTGTGAAAGCAAATATGCTCTAGAGAGGAGACAGCTTGGAGTTAACTGATTATTCTTTTCAAAATTAGTTACTGCATTTTTGCAGTATTTTCATTTTTCGCATGCCTCAGCAGGTAATGAGATAATTTGATAACTGAAGAATTTATTGGGATAGGCTGCTGCATAAAAAAAACTTAGATTCATTGGACTCTTTTCTGTTTAGAAATGAAATGAGGTTGTTTCATTATTGTCATAAACAGCTTGGTGATGTACCTGCTCAGGATTCATTTCTTAGCCTGCTTGAAGCTTTTAAGAGCGTGCAGAATGTGGCTGTGGCTACTTTGGTTTGTTTTGGGCTGCTAAATGTCTTCCATATTCTTTTATGCTATTGATGCTGTTGTCTAAGTGTGCTTGTTCTTACAATACCTTCAAAAGATTCTCTGGTTGACTTGAAGTCGTGCAGTTCAGGAAAATAACTTTTAGAAGCAACATATGTTTCAATTCTAATGACGCATACCCAGAATTGTAACAAACCAGCTAGTATAGTATTCAACATTCATTACTTGATAGTTGTCTCTAAAGCTGCAATGCAGTTGATGAGCTTGTGTGAGGACCTCTCATTAATCTCCTTGATAAGGTTAATGTGGTTCCAGTGACCATCACTGCTTAGGAGAGGGTATTTCACCTTAGACTTGAAAGAAGCCAGATCCATCAATGCTCCCCAGCCCGTTGTTTGTCTGTCAGTCATTTTAGTATCCTTTGATTATGTACGACCCTTCTCTGCGAGCTGTTACCTTTATCGTGTCTTTCCATCCTTTGCTCTTCTAACAAAAACTTGCCTGAGCTGCCCACTTGCACTGAAGCATGTCTGATGGCTTGCAGGCAGCTTGATGGAGGTTCCTTTAGGTTCTAAAAGACAAATGGGAATCTATGTATTTTTCCAGGATCCTACTTAGTTTAAAACAACAGCTGTGTGTACAGTTATAGTAGTCTTTGGTACATGATTTTTAATATTTAAATAGCTTTTATGTAGCATTCAAATGCTAATAAGGAAATGCAAATTATCTTGTGTGTGACTACATATCATCCTTATTGTCTATGAATGGAGCAGATGTATTTTTGGAAACAGCAAGCTCAGTGTTATCCAGCAGTGTACCCTGACAGCATCCTGGACTGTACTAGCTGGAGAATAGTGAAGACATTAAGGGTTGTCCAGTTCTGGGACATCCAATACAAGTAACGTAATGAAACTGGGAAACTGGAGTGAATCCAGTGGAGGGCCACCACTATGGTCAGGGCTGGAGCACTTGCCCCACAAGGAGAGGCTGAGGAACAGGTTTGTTCAGTCTGACTGCTGGGGCACCTAGCAGCAGTGCCCCCCAGTTCCTATGAGGTGGTCACCGGGAAGATGGAGCCAGGCCCTTCACAGCAGGATGGGAGAACAGCAGTTGAAACAGGAGATTCCAACTTGGTATAAGACAGAAACATTTTCACTACAGCCAAGTATTACTGTGGGAAGTCTCCATCCTCGGGTGATCTCAGGAGCCAAGTGGCAAAAAAATTTGAGCAATCTGGTCTGATATCATAGCTGACCTTACTCTGAGCAGGATGTTGGACTAGATAACCCCCTGAAGTCCCTTCCAATCTGAATTATTCAATAATTTGCTTTGTTGAGATCTTGTTTTTAAGGAGTAATTTTACTGGGGAATAAAAGAAAAATTGTGCAGCTGGCATGTGCTGGGCCTCCTGGGTTTGTATTTTGCTTGTTTCTTAAGTCACTGCGAATACCAAGACCCTCCATTACATTAATTTTTAGGGGAAAAGTTGCAATGCTGTCTGTCATCAATAACTGTAGTGCTTTTAGGAACCCATCCTTGGCAGATAACAAGGTATGCCTGTACTTTGAACTCTGCTTATCAGGAAATCAAACCTGTTATGTATGATATAAAGAACACACCAATCATTTGCTAAATTATGGTGGTTTGAACACTGACCTTCTGACCTACTCTGCCAGACTTTTTGTGGGGGAGATGGAAGTGGAGGGGGGCAGTCTTTCTGCTGCTCTCAGTAGTTACCTCTATCTCCTCTCCTTCACATGTCAGAGGAGCTTTGTCTGATGTTGTCTCAGTCAGCCCTATCTCAAGAGATTTGTCCCTAATTTCTCATTTCTTTCCCGGTTGTTTTCTGGGAAGCTTCAGTGATGACGATTCCTTTTCTTATTCTTTCCTTGCTGATCGTCCAAAAAGCTTCATTTTTTCATCACTGTGTAGTTTGATAGTGAATTTCAATTTTGATATTACTGATTACGTACAAGCTACACTTATGGAATTAAGAACTTAAAAATTCATGTGTTCATTTCTGACTGTTTTAAGGTGGCGTGTGGCATTCCAAACATTTTTCTTCTGTCTGTGGTTCTCTGGGGTTTTAGTGTCTTTTAGATTTTATTTGTTAAAAGGAGAGACATTTCATTCAGTATTGCTCCTGTTGCATATAGCTGCTGTTCTATCAATCATTTCACATTGCCTTTTTTCGTTTTTGTATTAATGGAATTAAAAGTAATACAGTAAATACATTTTATTAAGTATACATTGCATCTAAGAGTAACTTAATGAATTTTCTATTAAATCAGAGGAACAGCAACATATACAACAGCAGACAATAAATGCTGTGGTGGAAAGTAGAGCATAAGATTACTGATAGATATTTAAGTTTTTCTTAAACAGTGTGGAATTTTTTTTGTTTTCTAAGATGTAAAAGGCGACTTGAACTCCATGATTCAGACTCTTACCTTTGGTACACTTTCAGTCATTGAGTTTACTGGAAAAGTTTTGTCAAAGTTGTATGAGATGGTTAATTGCCTTTTGCTCAGCAGTAGTTTGTGTATAGGCCTACAACACATCCGTATACCCGTTGCATGGCCTGTAATGCTATTTCAAAATATCTGCAATCAAATTTTAATTTTCCGGATTTACTAACTTTCATAAACTGCTTATACAACCTAGTTTCTAGGTAGAGTAGCAAAGGGAAAGGACTGGAGAGAAAAGAAGAATATATGCAATTTATACACTTATGTGTTCATAATATAAATCATGTGAATGACTGCAAAACGTAGCTAACTTTGTCAGTGTGAACTCCCAGAGCGTTGCTTGGATCACCTTCCCCTTGTTTTGTTTATGGTTTAGATTTGACCAATTATGTATATCAGAAGCTTTCAGTAACTTCTTTTCAGTGTCTGCAGAGGCTTAAAGTTTGTGATTAGAGATTATTAAAAAAAAAAAAATTACTCAAAATGTCTACTAGCTTAAGCAAGGCATGTTTTATCATTTCTTCCAGAGTTTGCTGTGTGTGTATGGTGTATACTTGTGCATATTTGGATGCAGTATTTTTTCACAGTGAGAGCACTAGTGTGGATCAACCACTTAAAGAAAAAAAAGTCTATTCCCTGGAGAGGATCTATAGCATATTGGGAATATTGACTGATTGTTTACCTCAAGAATTTCACATAAATGTGCTACTTTAGTTATAGTTATGTCAAATTTCTTTAATTATCAGTCTTACATTTGTTTCAGCTACTGTCTTTAAAAATTACTGTTCTAGAACATTCAATGAAGGAAATTTATGTAAAGATGTGAAGGGCCAATTGTGAGCTGAGAGAGTCAGTAGTACAACATCAAAATTCATTTGAGCCATGTGAAATAAAACTACTTGCACATATTGACATCTGAAAACTCTCTGAATGTGCCTGGAAAGTAATAACTGCTCTATCCAGAATAACAAGAAAGACCTGAAAATATCTATGTATATTGATTTAACTGAATATCTAATGCAAAATAACCTCTGTGACTAGCCAGAGTGGAGAGTTTGAAAAGATACATTTTTGTATGTTTTATCCAAGAGGAAAAGCCATTCAAGTGATAGTTTCAGAGTCTTTATGTAACTGTCGACTCTGATTTCTTAGTTCACTTGATCAGTGAAGAACGTTTGCAGTGCAATAATAAAAATGTAGTGAACAATTTCTGTAGCTTCCTAGATCCCCCAGGTCTATTCAGGTATGTTTCACCTGCTACAATAGCAGTGCATTTCAATTATATTCCAGAAACACAAATGCAACTGCTGTTCATGAAGTAGTATTACTTCTGGAAAAGCTGGTACTTGGCTTAAGTAAGCAAACTGTTGAGTCGTTACTGAAATTGTGCAGTGGCTTAAAATAATGAATGACAGGAAAAAAAAAATTGATCAAGCGAGACAATTCTTACATGTACATTACAAATTTGAAATTTAGAATAGAGAAATATTAAAAGTTGATGCTTTTCTTTTTTTAGTGTTTTACAGCAAGGAAGTTGGTGGTGTTTTCTTCATTCAGGTCTATTATATATTTCTCATTTCAAAACCTCTCATGGTTACAATTCAAATTAATTATCTTCTATAGCAATAAACACGCATTACTGGTGGGCAAGTCTCTCTGCTATACCTTGCATTTTTATTGATTTAGCACAAAATTCATCTTTGTTAACATGGCCAATTTTTCAAGGACTGAAGTAAACTGTGAAACCAAACTGCTGCTTTGTTGAAGTTAGTGATTTGAGATGCCATGGGAAATCAAATAGGAAAGAGTGTGCACAGAAAACGTGACTAAAGATGTAATGAGGTTTTAATAAACATACTTCAGGTTTTTTTTCTCTTGGATTAAAATATGTACAATAGCTGAAACCCTGTTGCAGAGTAGGGATCTCTTTCAATCTGTCACTTCAAAGTGAATTTTAAAAAAAAATCTGAAGTATTTATGTTTGAGCAAAGACACTGTTCAGGCAATGAGAAATCTAGTCATGCTTATTCTGCTGCTTGTCCAGATGTGCGTTCCACCTCAGTTCAGCATGTTTCTCATACTTTCAAGATTGGAGACTTTTGCCTTTTTATGTGCTAGCGCTCACAGATGCTCAAGATAGCATTGTGCAGTGTATGGAGGCTGTGCCAGAAACAATAGTTTTCCACAGCTTCTTCTAACTGCTTCTGGCTTGAAGTAGAGCTGCCTGTATCTGTGTCCTTCAGCTTGGCTTTCTCTTGTAAATTGTCCTGTACTTGGAGAGAATACTCTGAAGTTATTTGTTTTGGTATCTCTTCACTAGCTTCAGAGAATTAATTGAATAGACTTCCTATTTGAAAAAGAGGAATCTCTTATCTTTCTCTTGAGGTTATTTTGAAGTTTTATTCAAGGGATCTTGTGAGAATTTCCAGTTCGGCATTCACAAACTAGATACCTCTGTGCCTATATCTCCTGAAATACCTACTCTGGTAGGCATTGCTGATCAACCCCGTGTACTGATGATTTCCATGTTTCATGTCTGTACTGTTTTTCATAGGTTTAGAACTGATAATCACTAGAAATATAAATAAAAACACAAGGGTGTACGTCTTGACTAAGGTGTTTAGGCAAAGAGAAAAGTGACTACCATTAAACTCCTTAAAATTACCTGAGTGACTCCTACTTATATAACTAAAAAACATTTTTGAGGATGAACAGTGGAATCATATCCCATTCCTTAACACATGCTTACTGGTTTCTTCAGATTCTTAACAAAAAGAGAGTATGCTATTATTAATATCTTGATAAAGTTCCACTAGAGTATTTGAATAGTTTTTGTGTTTATTTCATTCAAACAACAAAGAGTTTACTCAATCAAAATGCTGATTACTTAAACCAAGTAATAACCACCTAGGCAAGTGACTGTGAGCAAGCAAAGTATGCATCAGCAGCATTGAATTAACACACAGGAACGACCACATCCTGTTTCGTTTTTTAAAAATAGCAGTTGCTCATCTTTTTTACCGTAGCTCAAAAGTAAGCGCACATTTTCGGAAAGACTGGATTAAACGCCCATCAGAGCTCCAGGATTGAGAGAAAACTCCCTAGTGAAGGTTTGTTTTGGAATTCTCATGATGGAAATAAAACTCCCAAGCACGTGCTAGGCTGGGCTGAAGCTGCCTCTACTGTTACTCTTGAAGCTGTGTCTCAGCTCCGCAGCAAACCTTAAGTTTCACAGGGTGAGAGTCAAATAAAAGGAAGCACAATTGCATAGTCCAGAGACAAGGAAACAAAGATGGATTTCAGTCCCTGCCAGTCAGCGTGATTTAGCAGATATAGACAAAGGAGACTCATCTTTCGTAATGTTCCTTCTTCCACCTCTTAAAAGAGATGGAACAGTCATCATGGTAATTAGGTCACTCTAGCTGTCTTAGTGGAATAAACACAAAGATAAGCGGCTGCCTTTATAGTAACTCATCAAGATGTGCCTTTTATATGTATGTTCTAACTGCCACCTTTTGACTTTGTTCCTTTCCAGCCGTGTTACAGGTTAGTGAGAAGATCTCTGCAGCAACTAACCTGTTTTGTTCTCTGGAGTAAGGCACAAGAATGCATGGGAAGCACACACGTTCTCGTCGTTTCTCGTCGGGTGCTGC
>VZTM01035109.1:142355-152379 GCA_013400555.1 Jacana jacana | reverse complement strand
AAGATACTCAAATTCGAGTTGTATTTCCATTTTCTTTGTGGATATTTATTTGATGTCAATAACATCTTGAATATTTGGCATTCAATTCTAGTAATACTTTTGGCGCTTCCTTTTCTCTTTAGAGAGACACTTTGAAACTAGTGCTCTTTCATTAAGAGATGTTCTCAAATTAAAATATTTCATGTCTGAAGCTTTTACTTTTGTTCCTTTTGACTGAATTCTTAATGTTTTAATTTCCTTTCATAGATACTGTATCGCCGTTTTAAGGGTATTTCTTACCCTTCTTGTAGGATGTTGATCTTAATTAATAGTGTAGTTATTAGTATCTCATGGCTCAGCTACTGCTGCATAGTGAAGCACTTTTTTTTATTATCATTATTTATTTATTTTCAGCATAGAGTACTTTCCCTTCTTATGTATGCTAAAACTAGGAAACAGATGGCTTATATGTTGCAAGATTTTAGCCTATACATTTTTCATTCTTCTGTGATGCCACACCAGACTCTTTATATTTGAGTGGCTTTTTTTTCTGTGGTGTGTTCTTTACCGGTTTTGACAGTGAATCTGATCTTACTACTGTGTACAGGATGCATATATTTCTGTATCTCAAGATCTAAACGTAAATGTCATCGTGAATGTTTGAGATTTTTATTTGGGAGGTTAGTATTAAATTTAGCTACCTTAGCTAAGGTACAAGCTAACTTAGTGCCACTCAGTTATTACTTGACTTGT
Organism: Jacana jacana; assembly: GCA_013400555.1. Classification (NCBI taxonomy): domain Eukaryota; kingdom Metazoa; phylum Chordata; class Aves; order Charadriiformes; family Jacanidae; genus Jacana; species Jacana jacana. The sequence goes on along the minus strand of VZTM01035109.1, from coordinate 151,647 downwards.
TTTGGTGGGGTTTCTTTCGGTGAAGTGTGTCAATTGCTACTTACCAAGGAGTTTTTATTCCAGTTGGTTTTATAATATTTATGTTGTCAACATTGTTTTCTGTTTTCAAGCACTATATTAAGCTTTAGTTCTTAGGTGGACTTTTGTGACTTTTACTTTTGAATATTTGGATGGTTTTTTTAAGCTTAATAGATAAGTACTTATGTTAGTCCTGAATATTAAAGCCATATTACCTTTGACTAATAAGTAAGTAATAAGAATCTGGTATAGGTTAAATACCAAATTTTTATATTCATGCATTTACCATTCTATAAAGGAACCTTCTTTTTTTAAATTGATAACTGAATTCTGGATCCAGTTAAAACACCAAAAATTAATGCATCTACATTGTTTTGAACATGTGTATTAACATTTATTTTTAAGCTGGTATCTTGCTTTTCCAACTCTCCTTTAACAATCCTTTATCTTTTTCAGAGGGAGATTCTTAGAATCAGGAAGGCCTTAAGAGCAAGAGAATATACTTGAAAAAAGGACTGCTTTTTAAAGTATTTTAATTTTTCCTGTGTGAAAGTTACATCAGATATTTAGTATCCCACTGTTAAGCATTTTAGGTATATTATATTTCGCCTCTTTCATAAATATTTGTAATGCTGAGTCCCTGGTCTTTCCATTACTCATTCTTACAGGTGCTTACTAAGGAATTTTATAGCCTTCAGTCTTCTAGTGAAACACGCATTATTGAACTTCAAACACAGAATTCTGAGTTTCAAGCGAGGCTAGAAACTTACGAAAAACTTGAAAAAGAGCTTGATGAGATAATATTGCAGACAGCAGAAAGTAAGTTCTGTCACAAATTATGTTGTATCTGTAGGTGTTTCTGGCATTCTGACAAGTTGCCTTGTTTCTCATGGCACTTGAAACGTGCTACAGTGCCTGTTGTTCTCTCTCCTTATGCCTGACAGTTAAGATGCAGTAGGAAATCTTATTGATGGGTTTCTAAAAGTTTCTTTGTAAATATATATCAAGTAAACATGAACTCAGTAATATATCTTGGTGCTTGTTTTTCCCTCATTTTTCTTTTCCTTATTCTGATTTTCCATTATAATAAGATGCGGGGTTTTTAGGCTTCTCCTATCATTTAAGTATACTTTGAATACCAGGAAACCCTCTTTGTTGATAGACTGTTACAGGTTTAATAACACCATACAGTGATTACTGTGAATTTTTAAATGAACTGGGGGGAGAAAAAGCTCTTCCTTGTGTTGAATCAATCATAATTAGACATTATGTAGTTGCTTTTGGCAGATCAGTTTGTTCCGAGTTCTAAACCCTGGATTAAATTCAGGCCTGATTACTTTTTTGTCTCTGATTGGCAAAAATAACAATCTCTGTTCTCAAACACAGCATAATTTCTGTGAAATGTGTATTGATTTGATTTGCTGCCTAAATGAATCCACAAAGCAAGTAATTTCTAATTTAAAACAAAGACTTTAATAATGGAGTCTTTTATCCTGTGTGTAAAGAGTAGGACATTTTAAGATTTCAAACTAGTTAATATATCTCTTTTCCTTTTCTCTTTCTTTGCACCTTTAGAAAAATTATTACAATCTATAAATAACATTTTCCAGGTAGAAATCTTAATATGTAAACAGTAATGTAGAGCAAAGCATGTATTAGTAGGATGCAGTGATGTCTGGGAATCTTTAGTAATTAAACTGTATATTAATTTTATACACTACAGCTTGTACTTGTTAGAATGGCATGACTACCCAAAGATTCCAGTCTTACTATAAACATGCCTGCTATATATATGCTTATGTTTTAGTTGGTAGCATGTTTTTTGCAGTGTGTGCACACAAAAAAGATTATATATATAAAAACTTTTCTAAGTATTTATGTATTAATGCGGAATTTTCAACCTTGCCTTCATTTTCCCAGAAGATGTTTTTTATTTACACTGATTTACATTTTCTTATGCATCATGGGACAGAAGTAAAGTTTTTTACAGAATCAAATAATTCTTAACCTCTTCTGAAGTATGTTTTTTTAATTACAATTTATATTCTATGTTACAGAAGCTGGCTTGAAGAAGTTACAGTTCTCAAATGAACTGTTGTGTTAAAACATAATGACTTTATTTTCTGATTTTGTTGGAGAAAAAAGGAGCTAAAGTTCAATATTATTTCAATATACTTTCTATTATAACTAACTATAACTATTTTAATAACAAGCTTTGTTTTTTCTATTATTATAGTGTATTTGAAAGTTGGGTTCAATACTAATTAAGACTTAATTCCAGCACCAAGGTGAACTTATGAGGAAAATCAGAAGAAATAAAAGCATTTCTTTTTTAAAAAAAAAAACACTTTAAAGAAGAACAGACATACCTTCCCCAGTGTCTCAAATTTATGTCCTGGTATTTGTGTCATAAATAGCTAAAGGTAGGAAGATAGTTGGAAAAAAAGGAAATAGCATTATTTTTCAAACATAAAGTGTTCTGGAATACTCCAGTCTGTCTTTCAGAGAATATAATTTAGGCCAAAGTATCACCATTTACCATGGACTTTGGTGAGAATAAGACTTTACTCTTCTGTCCTGTGTTGCATTTCAATACTATGTAATATTTTTTTCTTCTCCTTGAGTTATGAAGCTGCTGCTGTTTTACAATATTTGGAGGTGCTGGTGGGGGTTGAGTTCTCTGGACTTTTTAATAAACTGTGTATTTGCACATGTGAGGTGGCTTTTGTCATACAATCATAAAAGCTTTTTATTTTTTCCTTTGGAGAATGTGCATGTGGAAGAGATCACTGAATTGTGACTTCTATTCCCTCATCATTATGCCTCGCTTTATTAATATTGAAAGAACATGAAACAGCTTATTCAGGAAACTATCAAGAATTTATGTAGCCACTCCTTACAGTATCTGAGTGGTTTCCACATGAATAACAATAGTAAACTTTCTTGGCAATTGTCTATTCTTCCTTTTCAGGGTAAAATCTTCACTTTGTGGAATTTTTTTTGTAGATGAGTAGTTTGCTTTTCTTGCTTCTGTTGGTTAATATTTTTTTAAGAAAAAGGTTGAACCTTTTTGCCTTGCAATGGCACTTTTTTTTTTTTTGCTAAACAATGTAAAAGAAATGTTTTTAGTAAGTGTCCCCTAACTTGTAAAATACATATTTTACACCACAAACTCAGGTGAAGTACCTGGAAAGACATAAAAGAAGATAGGAGAAGCACACACTGATACAGACCATTACTTTGGCTTGATATCTACAGCATTCCCAAATTTTTCTGGTTTTGTCTTCCTGATTTGACATGTACATGTACACCACTGACAGATAAAAATTTATAGGGCAGGATCTTAACTGACATTTTTCTGAGTCTTACAATGCTGAATTTGTTACCAAAAAGAAGGGTTATGACAAATGCAGGTTAAATTATTTTTTTATGTTTTTCTGAACCAGAGGTATTTAAGGCAGTGGGAAATTTCTTGTTATAACAAAGACAATCTTGAAAATCTGAAGTTCTGGTGCCTCAGTACTGCCACGTCAGCAAACTTTTTCTGTCATACTTACTGGAATTTCTGTTTGGTTTTCTTGTGGGGTTTTTTTGGGTAACTAGATAAGTGACTTTTCACAGATGCTCTGCGAGAGCCTCATCTCTCCCTAAATGTGTTTTAAGAATCTTTGTTTAAAATAGCGTTAAGAGAGTATTAGACAAGTGATGAAAGAAACCATAGCTGCATGCAAGTTACTGAGAGAACACATTTCTGATGTGGAGGCACTAGAGCATTAGCAAAGATGAGTCAGATGGGACTGTCACTTTTCTTAAATTTGTTTTTCCTGTTCCCAACTACTTGATTCATCAAAGCTGTTGTGTGGTGTCTGGGCTGATGTTCACTTGTGCTCCCTTACTCTCTCACACCCCAGCTGCTCCCCTTTTCTTTTTGTCCCCCTTTATCCCCCGCTCTGTCCTGCTCTCTCTGCCCCTGCCTGCTTTCCCGCCCCCTGGCCCCACAACACTTCTTTATTTCTTTCTTTATTTACCCACCCCTCTGTAGCCCATTTTACCTTACAGGAGAGAGGAAACCTGAATTACAGAAGCTGAAATAGTTAAACCTCTACACGTTCACATTTTAATCTTGCTGCTATTGGATTTATTTTCAAAGCAATTTCAATGTGCTTTAAATACTTAGGAAAATATTCCCAGAAATCAGTCATCTATGGGGACAAAGATTATTCTGAATATTTTTACTTTGCATAAACATAAGTATTTAGCTTATTTCTATCTTTATATCTTTACATTACATAATCTTAATTTGCTTATAATTTATTGATAGGTAAGATTTGCTTCTTTTCAGATGGGATCATCTACCGATAAATGTTTAGAACTGTACCTGGGTGTTCAACTTAGAATATTTAATTATACTATAGCATATTGGCTCATAAACAAAGTCTTCTTGCAGAGGTAAACTACTTTTTATTTGGTTATCTCAAATGATGTTAAAAAGGCTAATAGGTAATATTAAGTGGTCAACTTCTGTATTTGTATATTCATGCAGTGTTTCAGTTAGTATCTGAGGTTTCCATATTGTAGTAAATATGGTATTAGGGTTTTGGAAGTGATATATGGTCAATGAGCCTTTGCCAAACAGTGGCAAAAGTCGAAGCACCTCCACTTCTGTGGCGGTGTTTGTTTAAGCCCTGAGAGAAGCACCTCAGCACAGACAGCTGCTGTCTGATCAGGCATTCCTGGAAGCTGTGCTCAGCAGCAGTTTGCTGCATCCAGACCGCAAGTCTAGTTCAGGATGCAGGAAAAGGAATGTGTCTCTAAAGAGATGGCAAAATATTTGGAGTCTCATTGTAGGAGAGCGATTGGTATTGCACCAGGATGCAAATTTTGTGTGTGGAGGTGGGGAAGATTTAGGGAGTAACGAGTGACTGTCAGAGTTTGTAACTTCCTGATGCTACCGTTGATAATAATATGTACAGCTGTTTCTGAGTGTAATACCAAGCTAGTTAAGTTTAAGCCCTGCACTATATTATGAAAAGTGATAACACATTGAAGATTTTCAATCTAGGTTGAACAACAGGTCAGTGAAGTTACGTTTTGCAGACTACTTGTGCACTAGTATGATGAACTTATTGTTCAGATAGTTGTATATATTGTGTTGGGTTTATAATTAGAATTTGAAGTTAGAAGTTGAACAGATATTTAGCTAAAATAATTCTTACTGCAAAGCATTTATATTTGTAAAATATCATAATTGTTTTACTGTTTATATGGGAAATTCAGAAGAGGCAGCAAACCACAGAATCTTGGATGCTGGAAGATATCCCTGGAAGTCATCTAGACCAACCCTCTGCTCAAAGCAGGTTGCTTAGGAAACTTACCCAGTCAAGTCTTAAATGTCTCCAAACATGGAGAATCCACCATCTCTCCAAGCAACCTGTTGCAGTATCTGACCACCCTCATGATAAAAACTTTTCCCCTTTTATCCAGTAAAAAAAAAATATGTGTTCCAAATTAATTACGTGTTGTCCTCTTCACTGCACATTTCTGAGAGGAGCCTGTCTCTTGTTTTCATTGTACCTCCTATTTGGTAGCTGGAGACATCAAGAAGATCTTTTTCAGACTCTTATGTTATGTGCTATAGCCCACTCACTGCCTTGGTGATCCTCTGCTGGACTCCCTCCAATATATTAGTGTATTTCTTGCACTGGGGAGCCCAAAACTGAACATAACACTCCACGTGTGGTCTCACAAGAGAGAGTAGATGAGAAGGATCATTTTCCTTGACCAGCTGGCTGCAAGTCTTGCTAATACAGCCCAGGATGCAGTTGGCTGCCTACGCTGCAAGTTGTTTCATGGCCAGCTTCTCCACCTGGACCCTCACATCTTTTTCTGCAAGGCTGCTTTTAGTCAGTTGTCCCCCAACCTGTACTAATGCATGTGGTTATTCCATCACAAATGCAAAACTCTGCATTTGCTTTGCTTGACTTTGAGGTTCTTGTCAACCCATTTTTCAAGCCTGTTGAGGTCCCTCTGAATAGCAGCTCTGCACCCAGTCTACCCTGTTGCCCTCCCACCCCAATCTGGTATCTTCAAATTCACTGGAGGTGTACAGAATCCCATTGTCTGCATTGTTTGTAAAAATGCTTCTAGAACAGTGCTTGTGCATGTATATAGTTATAAATATTATTGCTTAAAAGTTTGGAAGTTCTTGCATTGTGATTATACTTAACAGTATTTTTCTGTAATTTTTTTTCAGTGGAAAATGAAGTTGAAGCTGAAAGGGTTCTCTTCTCCTATGGGTATGGTGCTAATGTTCCTACAACAGCCAAAAGACGATTAAAGCAAAGGTAAAAAGTGTCTCCTGAATTTACTTGTTCAAAATAGAATAGAAGCAGAAACGTGCATTATGTTTTGTCGTAGAATCCAGCCGGTTTGATGAAAATAAAGAAGTTTTTTAAAGACTTAGGTATACAGGAATAGAATGAAGACTAGGACCTGTTACTGTGGCTGATGAGTATAAATGAGCAGATACAAATTTTCTAGGTCATCTTAAGATCTTTTTTCATTTCAGAAAGATGAATTTTAATTGTATAAAACAAAACAGCTGTGAAAACATTATTTACATTTATACAACAGGAAATAAGTTTTTAATACCCTAAAAATGATTGTATGTAATTGTAACAAAAACACATCTGCCAGGAAATTAAGGCGGCCAAGGTTTCAGAGCATCTCTATTTCATCTCTACAAATACAGCATCTGATTCTAGTTACATTTCTTCAGTTTACTCTCATACCATTTGATCAATAGATGCAAATTATGTGTTGGCTGAATAACATTCCTCTTGATCGTAGTAATTTTTAAATAGTAAGTTTGGTCCTTTAAATAAAAATTTGCTCTTTCATTTTTTAAGCCTCTTCAGATTGTAAGATTTCTTTTTATATTGCAAAAACCCAACTCTAACCATTCTGTAATTTTCTGAAGATTCAAGAAGAAAAAAACAAAGTGAGGGGAAAGGGGCAAAAAAATCCCTCCATAACCCTGTTGTGTATCTGTTTTAAGAGATAGTTGAGAGTTCTATAGCATCATTTCCTAAAGCTTCAGTTCCTTCCTTCCCTGTCAGTAGTTTGGGAATTCTTCTGAGTTTCAGCTTAGGTGCTTCTTTTTCCCCACTTCATTAGATTTAGATTATTTACGTATAAAAGAATTCTGCTTAAAAACCTTTGAATGGTGAGTCTGATGATCAGTAAGCCAGGATTTCAGATTTGCCTTGAAGACACTTTCTGAGCTTAGAAGTTGCTCTATCAGAATGCCTCATATATTCCTCTTTTGTTCCAGAAGGCATTGGCAGATAAGGCTGACTTAATCCTTCATAGTGGTGTTGGAGGCTTCATAAACTTTATCTTTTAAAATTAAGAAGATTAAAAAAGCCATAAAAGTCTGTGTATGGTTTACCTGCTGCTGTTCTGACTCAAGGAAAGCTGCCATGCAGAAAAATGTCTGATGCTTATGGCTCCCTAAGCTTTAAAGCAAAGTCTCTGTTACACCAACTTCTATGTTTAGAGCTATTAAAGAAACACAGATAAGTTCTTTGCTCTCCAGGATTGCTTAAGGAAAGGGAATCTATTACAAATGTGAATAATCTGTTTTCTGGAGTCCACTACCTGCCCTTGAATTCCAGACATAGGCGATCTGAAATGAAGAGCTCTTACAAGTTTGCCTGAAACTTCATTCAAAACCGCCTGTTCAAGTATGGTGTGTTGTGGGGTCTATACCTCTTTGCCTACTGACCAGAAACAACTGTTTCATTACTTTGGATGTAGGCACTATATGCCCACACTAGGAAATTAAACACACTTGTGAACGTTCTGAAGTGGCATGTAGAAGCCCACTTCCATAAAAGTACACTTTCAGTGTAGGTTAGCTGCATGTGCACAGCGTGTAGGCAATGATTGCTTGCCCACGCTTACTCTTCAGTTATGCCTAGCAACTGTTTGGGAGAGTGCTAATGAGTAAATCCCTGAATACTATCAGAAACTCTCTAGTGGTTTGCTAACAATAAATTATCACATTCTTGAGCGCCACATAATTTTGTAGTACAGTCAGAATCAAAAAGCTTTCCAGATTAAGGTGCCTTTTCCAGATCAGTCCCTTCGTCCATTTGCTTTAAACTTGTCAAAAAAGCATATTGACAAACATATTTGAAAGACATACTTGTGTCTAAGGATAAACACTTGCAAATTCAGCTTAAGTTCACTTAGTTGTAGCTGGGAAAATTATGATGGGCTACATTCCCAAAGTTGCCATGGGAAAGGTATCCATGTTTCTCCTTGTACTCTACAGCTGATGTGCAATATCTCTAAGGAGAGAGATCAGAGAAGTGGTTCATTTCTCTGTTGTACTAGATGGGATCCTAACACACATCTAAATGAAAATCCAAATAACTAGTTCAGAGAGTGGATGTATATTTTTTCTCAATTATTGCTTACACAGTCTAATGCTCCTCATAGGAGGAACTGAGAGAGCCAGCCTCTCAGTGAACACTATTGAGAATTTCAGAAAATACTTCTCGTAAAAGGCAAAAGTAAAAGAGCTGTCTGTATGAAAGGGTAGTTTTGTAACACAGGTGAAGGATATTAAGACTTCTGTCAAATCTAAAAGTGTATTCCCTTTTACTGAGAAGAAGGTGGAGGTTATGACTGGTCAAATTTTCAGAGAAAGATTATATATTCATGGAGCTTTATACACTCTAAGCCTCCACTTAAGAGTAAATATCATCTGCCTGTCAATCTACTTTAGACCACTTACACTCTTACAGATTCAGTGTTATGATCAAGAACTGGGTAACCCTGATATCTATTATTTGGAGACTAACAGTCTTGCATTTTCAGTTTATGGCTGGTAAGCATTGAGAGTCTGTGGTCTGAACTGGAGTGACTTTTCCCTTTCTTCAATATACAAGTTTCTGAAAAATGGCACACATTTGACTGGAGGAATAGGTTATTATGGAAAGTCATTATTCCAGNTTTAGGGGGAAGTCAATTACAGTGATTCCCTGAAGTTGCTAAAAAGTAAATATTTATAAGTAGTTGCAACACTTGGACGTGATTACTTCAATTGTGTGGTATTGTACAAATTACGGAGGTAATTACTTTTTACAAAGTATTGCAGTGGCATAACTGTGAGAATGCTATTTCAGTGCTCTTAAATTTTGTAATGTTTTCATTGTTTTTCTAAGTTGGGCCATTCTGCACGCTTCAATGTATAGTTCATATATAT
>VZTM01035109.1:105171-141714 GCA_013400555.1 Jacana jacana | reverse complement strand
GGCAAAAGTAAAAGAGCTGTCTGTATGAAAGGGTAGTTTTGTAACACAGGTGAAGGATATTAAGACTTCTGTCAAATCTAAAAGTGTATTCCCTTTTACTGAGAAGAAGGTGGAGGTTATGACTGGTCAAATTTTCAGAGAAAGATTATATATTCATGGAGCTTTATACACTCTAAGCCTCCACTTAAGAGTAAATATCATCTGCCTGTCAATCTACTTTAGACCACTTACACTCTTACAGATTCAGTGTTATGATCAAGAACTGGGTAACCCTGATATCTATTATTTGGAGACTAACAGTCTTGCATTTTCAGTTTATGGCTGGTAAGCATTGAGAGTCTGTGGTCTGAACTGGAGTGACTTTTCCCTTTCTTCAATATACAAGTTTCTGAAAAATGGCACACATTTGACTGGAGGAATAGGTTATTATGGAAAGTCATTATTTTATTCCAGCAGTTAAGGCACACTAAAAAGAGGTATTAGCCCTGTATATCTTCTTCATTTTTAGAGCTCTGAATTTCCCATGTCATGTTGTGAAATAGATTGACTAAAGTACCTAAACGTGGAGGGGTACAGTGATAAATCCTCTAGACAGAATTTTGATAATAAGCCACCAAGCTTATTATCTGGATCCTACACAGATGGCAGGATTCATTACAGGACACATAAATTTAGAGATCTGGTCACAGGTTTAACGCAGAGACTTGGCATCTAACCTCCCATTATAACCAATTCAGTTAGAAGTATTAAGTACTGAATCTTCCCATGGCTGCCTATGGAAGCATGCTGCTGAGTTGATGATAAACTCTTTTGACTTTGAACATGAAACATGCAGCAGGTCGAAGATCTCATTTTTTTTAACTAGGGTGGTTAAGTAACTCAGTAATCCTTTCTCTTCACTTCTGAGTTAATTTGTGGATCTGTGTAAGACTTTGGTTTTNCATATATATTAGTATTTCAGAATTGGTGAAAAATTCAGGCAATCAAGTTCTGAAGTGTAAATATGAGAATTTCCTTTGCATATTTTGGAAAAAAGTCAACTTGAGCTTGCTTTTTATTGGCACAGCGTTCACTTGGCAAGGAGGTTACTGCAGCTAGAAAAGCAAAACTCGTTGCTTGTAAAAGATCTGGAACATCAGAAGGAACAAGTAATACAGATTTCACAAGAGGTAAATTACTGCTACAAAAAAAAATCAAATCTGTAGAGGCTATAAACATTGCAGAACAGCTGTTCATAAAATGAAATATTTTCTAAACAGTGTTTATTATCTATTTGATGTCAGAAAATGGCCTCATAATTAACCAAAACTCTATGTTAAATGTTTTCAAAGAGCTTTATGTTGTATTTTGAAATGAAGATCAAAAGAGGGATTACTTTACAGGCTAAACAAGAATGCAAGCCAGACAGACAACGTTGTGATTTCTGAGCCGAAGACCAGCTAGCCAAACTAGTTTGTTCTGTTTGATAGTTAATTGTTCAATGAATACCTCATTACTTTTTACACAGCTCTTCCCTTAAATTGCTTTTGAAGATATTTCTGTAAATCTTTTTCAACATTGTTCAGTTCTCGAGTCTTTTGAATATGTACAAATCTAGGNAATCTAGTGTTACACTTGGTCATTTTCTTTCACTATTGTTAATAAAACCTATGCTTTATTTCCCACTTAAATCTGTCTGGTTTCCACTTTAATAAATCGTTATTACTGACAGTGGGTTTATCTTTGCTTCTAGATAACTGATGAAAAATTCGGTACCAGTGACCTTAGTTCAAATTCCTGCAGAATTCCACTAGAACATCTTCATTTTTATTCAGCCATGAGATGTCATGTAGCCCTTTCTTGATTTTTCTATCATATAATTGTATAGTTGAAATCAAATGCCATCGTCTTGCAGATAGCTAATGCACAGCTACTAAGCCTGTTAATGTCGAACTCATAAAGTTAAATAAAATCTCCTAAGACGGGCTTTCTGTTAAACTCATGTCAGGCATCCAAGTCTGAATGCATCACCAGATTTGTTTACTTTGTTTGGGGTTTTTTAAAATTTTGCATATGATTATAGGCCATTTTGTTTGATAACAATTACTTAAGCCGTTCTGCTTGACATCCTTTGACGTGCACAAAGAGTTTGCTTCCATATTTTTCTGTTCTAAGAATTTTATGCCTGCTAGTATCAACTTTCCTGTTGAAGTTGTAGCTTCTCATGTAAATTTTTGGTATTTTGTATTTTATACTGTTAGCTTTCTATTATGTTTCTTTATATAGTTAAGTTCTCAAACTCCTGGTTGTTCTTTCCTACATCCCCTGAGCCAAGAGAAGATTGGTTTTTCTTTTTTTTACTCCAAGCTATCTTTTTTCTTGAATATTTTTTATTTTATTTTGATATTTGATTATTTTTTTTAAAGAGCAAAACGGAAATCCTGTAGGCTTACAGTATACTCAGGCAGCCCAATTTTATTCTTTTGATTGACATTTTGTTCAGTCATCTAGGTGAAATCTAGAACGTGAATTGAAAGTATAGTTGATGCCAAAGTGATTGGACCAACTCTTTTGAAGTGGGATTAAATACTGGGTATTTCACTGCAGTATTTATGATACCACTTCTATTTTTTTAAGCTCTTTAAAGGGGGGAAGTGTGAAGAAAAAGATTGCAGTAACTACAATGGATTCTCTTGCTAAGATTCTTTTTTTGGACTCTCCTCAACCAGTTGATGTTGAGTTTATAGAAAGGAGTCATATTGATCTCCTGGGAAAGTCCAGCATTACCAAGAAGAAAATAATGACTTTTCCATATTTTTTTTTCATTTGATGGATGTCTGTGCTTGCTTGAAAGTTGGAACCCTATGGATAAGTTTTGCTGCTGAAAAAACTTGTCAGTCTTCAGTTAGTCCCGTTATAGTTTGTTGGGCATTATTTGGCTACAGGATCCTATCTATTTTCAGGTCTGTAATGCAGCATTATAAAAGAATTTTCCTTTAAAGTCCTCTTTCTGTTGCTTTGTATAGCAGAGGCCTGCAAGGTTAAAACAGGTATTGAGACTTATTTCATACTACAGAAGGTTTGTTGACCACGTCTAGGACAAACAGAATAAAGGATTTCTCATGACCTGATCCAAGAAAGGTCCTCAGCTAGTGAGAATCAGTTTATTGCCTCTGCAACTCACTTCGTGTCACTCTCAGTTTAAGTAAATGGAAGCTTCTGCAAAGTCGTGATCTGCAAGTACTACATTTAGAGTCCAATCTGAATTTTAGAATAAATTCACCTTGCAAAAGTTTTGAACAACATTTCCAGAACTGATGGACAGACACTCTTGTGTCTACAAGGCTAATATGGTCTTTGGGTGACTTAAAAAGCAAATACTGAGTCTACAGTAAAATTACTATACTAAATAAAGAAATTTACCAAGCTGATATATTTGGCTGATAGAGTTGCTGAACAACTTTTTCAAGCCTTCATCATGACATTGTATTTGTGATTTTTGTATGCCTTGATGGAAACAGTTTTAACAACTGCAAATTTACATCTCACTGTAAAAGACAGAGTATGGATCGAGCTGAACAATGATAAAGTCCTTCAGCTTGATAGAGATGTCCGTTCAGGGAGAAACAATAAATGTCCAATTGCAAGGTATTGGATTTATCACTTACAAGAATTACACAGAAATACTTTCATAAGTCTTGTACATTCCAGAAAGAAATCAAAATTGCTTACAAAAAATAATGCTTTTGCTCAGGGATAATGCTAATTTTATATACACGTGTGTATATTAGTAACATTCATCCATTAAATGCATTTAAGGCTTAATTGTTTACAATTTAATGGCAACACCTTTAACGTTTATAGTATCAAACAGGTAGTAAAACACCACCATGGAGAGGGAAGGGATAGGAGCCTCTTTTTTTTTACATAATAACAGCATGCTTTATAGCTGGTAAAGTTAGCAAGTTAATAGATGATTTAGCAGCATCAAAGCAAGCTCACAATGCCTCACTTGTTCTTTCCTATTGAAGTATTGAATTCTTATCAGTAAGAACAATGAGGAACTTCACACTGTGGTGACAGCATCCTTTGAAAGCTTTTAGGCTATCAAGAAAAGAATTCCAAACAAGATCAGTTGAATTAATTTTCTTCTATGATAGCAGCCTTAAGGTTTTATGCTGCAGTTTTTGAACATCTTAGAGATTAGTACTCCGTGTCTTGGAATTACCTGTGCAAATTACCTTATGCAAACTGTTCAACGCTGTCCCACATGACATCCTGCTCTCAAAATTGGAAAGTCATGGATTTGACAGATGGACCACTTGGTGGATAAGGAACTGGCTGGGTGGCTGCACTTAAAGTGTTGTGGTCAACAGCTCAATGTCCAAGTGGCGGCCAAGTGACAAGTGGTGTTCTTCAGGGGTCAGTACTGCGACCAGTGCTGTTTAACATCTTTGTTGGAGACATGGACAGTGAGATAGAGTGCACCCTCAGCAAGGCTGTTGACCCAAGCTGTGTGGAGTGGTTGACATGCTGGAGGGAAGGAATGCCATCAAGAGGGACCTGGACAAACTTGAGAGGTGGGCTCATGTAGACCTCATGAAGTTCCACCAAGCCAGGTGCAGGGTCCTGGGCACAAATACAGGTTGGTTAGAGAATGGCTAGAGAGCAGCCCTGAGGAGAAGGACTTGGGAGTGATGGTGGATGAGCAGCTCAATATGCGCTGGCAGCCCAGAAAGCCAACTGCATCCTGGGCTGCATCAAGAGAAGCGTGGCCAGCAGGTTGCAGGAGGTGATTCTACGCCTCTACTCCTCTCTCATGAGACCCCACCTGGAATACTGTGTCCAGCTTTGGAGTCCTCAGCACAGGAGTGACATGGATCTGTTGGAATGGATCCAGCAGAGGGCCACAAAGAGCATCAGAGGACTACAGCACCTCTCCTATGAGGACAGGCTGAGAGTTGAGGGTGTACAGCCTTGAGAAGAGAAGGCTCTGGGGAGACCTTATTGTAACCTTCTGGTATCTGGAGGGAGCCTACAGGAGAGCTGGAGAGGGACTCTTTGTCAGGGAGTGTAATGATAGGACGAGGGGTAATGGCTTTAAATTGGAAGAGGGGAGATGTAAATGGTTAGCTACTAGGAAGAAATTATTTACTGTGAGGGTGGTGAGAAACTGGAAGAGGCTGCCAAGAGAAGTGAATGCCCCATCCCTGGTAGTGTTGAAGGGTGAGCTGGATGGGGCTTTGAGCAACCTGCTCTAGTGGGAGGTGTCCCTGCCCATGGCAGGAGGGCTGGAACTTGATGATCTTTAAGGTCCCTTTCAACTCTACCCATTCTATGATTTTATGTTGTCCATAGACTCTCTACTGTCTTTCTGAAAGAGATCTTTTTTGATAGCTTGTATTCATAGAAAAAGAATAGCTTTTTTTCTAGATTTAGATTTCTAGAGTAGCTTTCAGATTTTGCGTATCAAATTGTTGAAGATAATTAGTTTCTTCAAGATTATTTTTTTTTTACTTCTCTGCAATAAACTTGAAATTTCACTGTAAACTAGAATAGGTATTTCCTGAAGGAACTGAAGAAATAATACTAAAGAAATTGCATTGATTTGGAGTAGAACATGTTACTGTCTCTCATTTCACTCTTTTAAAACTTGAGATAGAGTTAACTCCCCTTTTAGTAATGCCCATTATATGAGCAAGCAAAGTTTTGTCTATATTCTGGTTTTTGATAAATGTGAACCGTTACAATATAAGGTCTTTGTACATTTGACACAGAGTATAGCAAGCAGAAGTAAAATTGCAATAAACATATAATGGAATTAGACAAAGAAGGAAACACAGGCTCCTGTTTTGAAAATTGAGAGTAGGAGAAAAATCTCGTTTTAGACAAGTCCGGAAATATTGTTTCATTAGACCAGGTTTATAAGGAGGGGTCTGGGTTTTTTTTTGGTTTGGTTTGGTTTTTGGTTTTGAAAGAACACCAAATAGGACAACTGGCTTATGAGTCTGATTTGGCAAATGCAGATTGTTTAAACTATTCAGAAACGTTATAAACTGATTGGAAAGCTTAACTATTTTCTGCTGAATTTATTCCATTAGGCCTGGTTGTATCTAAGCTTTAAAAGACTTTAATTTATTTTTGAAGAATATAGTTGGAATTCTTGATTTATATGTACTCCATCTGCTGAAACTGCTATATATTGATGTGTGATCTTAATTCTGTATATGTTTTAGTGAGTGACATTTTTATATTGCTGAAGATGTAACCCGTATCATGCAGGGTTTTTAGGCGTGGTGATCCTAATTTTTTGAGGGAATATGGCTAGAAAGATTTATTTCCTTCTTACAGGGTTATTTCTTGCAAATATCTTGTTGCATCCTGTTGGATTTCACTGTTCATAAACAGTAATTTATTATAGCAAAAGTCCATTACTACTGTGTCTGTATTTAGAATCCATTTCTGAACTGAAAATTTCATTGTAATTGTACACTGTTTTTAAAAAGTCACTTGTGGTCATTAAGGTGAACAGAGGCCTTGTATATATTAATATTTTTATCATCAGTGGAAGCTGTTTCATTAAAACTCTTGAAAATGCAGATTAAGGAAGTGTTAGACAGCAGTAGCATCATTGCAGTGAAAATACCATACAATTAGAACAGAAAAGCGAGAGGATAATGTACTAGACAGTAATTTGAGGATTGGTTATTTTATATTTTTTGTTTGTTCGTTGTATTATTATGCAATTGATAACAATCCCTAAGATACAATAAAAATTCAGTTGTAAGTACTACTGCTTTAGAAATTATAAAATTGATAATAGTAATACTTTTTTTTTCCAGCTTGAGAGAGCAAATTCTTTGTTGAGTCAAGTACAACAGCCACATAAATACCTCATTGAAACTGTGCAACAGAGAGATTCTCAAATAAGTCTACAGAAAGAGCACATTACACAACTCGAAAAAGATGTCAGGTAATTAAAATCGCTGCTCCTTTTAAACTGAAGGCACAATCATTTATGTGTCTGTCATTAGAAAAACTGTAATGTTATTGGCCATAAAATAGGAGATGTTGACACTCCATCATTGACTAAATCCAGTCTTTATGCTGGAACTGTAGCATCGGTGTTTTCTTTCATACTGGTGGAAAAATAGGTGTTAGGTTTAGAGAAGCACCAATGACGGTCACGTTTAAAATTAGTTTGGAGATGAAAAGAGCTCTCGTGAAGCAGAGGAAAGTTACCAAAAGGAAAGAATGATACACCAGATGTACAACAGTAAAAATAAAGTCAGAGAAAAATAATAGATTTATCCACCAGGAAAAAGTAGTTCAGGCATAACTAGAGCTGACTTCCTGTAGTGGAAACTTTCTGATTTGCTGTTATATCCACCTGTCAGAACTCACTGACCACTGAGCAACTTCTCACCATCATATAGCTTTATAAGCCATGTTTCAAGTCTGTTGTCCAGATAAGCTGTTATAATAAATAAATCTGCCCTTTGTTTTTCAAAGAAGTGGGTAACTGTGTGGCACTGCTTTACAGAAGAATTAGTGTTTTGACTGTTAGGTGTTTATGTGCCATCTTGGTTTAGGAAACGCATCTGGTAACAATTATCAAGTATTAATGTCATTGTATTATGAAGCAATTAGACAAATACAGGGATTTTTTCCAACAAATCTGTTGAAGCAATGAAAATAGAGAAAGTAGGACTCAACACAGCTGAATACTTTATCCTACTTACTGTCTTACATATGTATCTATTCAGAGTGTTTTGATGGTGTGGGATAGTGCTTATTATACCTTGATGAATACCTAAATGCTTATTATCCAAGTAAATCTATCCATAAATCGATACACTTATAAATAAACTGAAATATTCATTCATACTGTCAAGATATCCCTCATTGCTCTTAACATTGATTCAGCAAGAATAGACCCTTTTTTTTAATTCCAGAACCAAGTGTTTTTAATATTTTCCTAACTTGATATAAGAAAAATTTCAAACTTAAATGATATTTTCAGAGGAGATGAAAAATTATAATGTTCTCTGTCTATACAGGATCTTGCTTTCCAGTTATGAATAAAATCATCGAAGAATTAGTCAGTAGCATATTAATTTTTCTGATTATGACAACTTGAAATCATCATTTGCACAATTATTCACATAGCTGTCCAAAAGTCTCTTGAAAACTAGGAAAAAAGGGAGTAGATAGGTGAGGTCATTTCTGAAAGTGTATGTTTCATCCCATTAGAATACATAAGAATTGAAATGCGTTATTAACATTGCTTCTCTTGAATTTTTATGGCTCATTACAAATAACCTGTATGCCCAGATATTCTTCCTAAATTTAGGCTACAAATTAATACACCTAAATTAGGAATTTAGTCATGTCAGCTTTCTGTATAAGTTCATGGAGGAAGCGGCATCTCCAAAAAGCAATTCAGATTTTGGATGTTGTGAGTCATTTGCTAAAGATGCCTGTTACTCTCCATTAACTATGAAGGGAATTTTTGGCATCTCAAAGTCCCTGAGGTTAAGGAAGAAAATGAATCTGCACCAGTGTGAGCATTCGTGGTAAACGTACCAGCAGTATTCTACTGTGGTGAGCTGGGGTGTGCTCAACACTAGGCCATGTTTCTGTAAATGAAAGTGTGGTCCAACAAAAAATATTTTTAATCCATAATGGGTTTGTAGCAAAAAAAGTAACACTGACTTTGCACATCAAATGTTGAGGTACAAAATTTTTTTGCATTATTTTTTTACGTCTGTTTCCTTGTAAGATAAAAATGACAATTTTTGTCATTTTGCCTCAGCTTTGCTGTAGTTTCCTAGACTAGTGTAGTGAAATTCTTGGAAACAACGTAAAGTCTTTGGGCCCTTGGTACTTACCAGTAGTCCCTAGTCTGGCTATTCCTAACTCCTTATTTAAAACAAATGTCCTAAATTGTTAGTTTGGTATTCCCTGGAGCACAGGAGAAATCATAGTCCTGTATAGAATTGATAATGTTAGTCCTTTGCTTTTCCATAATTGAGAAGAAGGTTAAAGGAAGGGATTTCTAATGAGAGAACCATTATGTTCCAGCTGTCTTTTGTCATGAGGGTAGCCTTTTAGTATCTGCTGATGACAGTTTTAAATTAAAATATCCTTTAGGTGATTTCAGATTACTTTGTGGACCAGTCTAGCTCCCAGCTATCCCAGAACTGAATCAGAATGGGATTTAAGTAAATTAATGATAATCCCTACCAAATATATGCCGAGTGAAGCTCTGCTGGATCAAAAGATTTAGACCACTATTCCTAGCTGTCTTTCTTAGTTTATTAAACAGCATTTTGTTGGTTTGCGTGTGGAATATTTTTGAGAGGATGAGTTCAGGGAATTAGTGCTCCTCAAGGAAGGCCCTAATTCTGCAGATAATGTTGGTGCTATTAGAAAAGTAATAGTGAAAACACTAAACGTGGTTTATGAAATCTGTTTTCTCTGTCTCTCAGAGCTAAGGGAAAATGTGTAAAGCTATTCCAAAAATGAAATGTTTCTTTCAACCATTACCTATAATTAATAGTGAATACTGCAGCTCTGCAGTAGCCTTTTTAAGTTGAGGTTTAATTTATGCTACTGTTATACAAAGTACATGATTATTTTTTTTAATTCTACATGCAGTACATGCATTAGTTTTATTTATAGAAAGCAATTTCACAAGTACCAGATAATGGAAAAATCGTGCTCAAATTCTTGTTTTCAGACAGACTTTAAAAATACCAGTGATTTCTTTTTTTAGTATGATTTTTTAAATCTTGCATTTGAGTACCAGATTGCAGACCAATTAACATAATGTTGATATGGCTGCACCCTGACAATCAAGACTGAATACTTAGTTTTATCCTCACAGCTACCTTATGCTTGATCGTGCTTTTCCTTCCTTCATGTTTAGTGCACAGAGTCTATGGTGAAGGAGTGTTCTTTTAGTGTTGTTTTATCTCATCTGTTCATCAAGAGAGATGCTTCTGCATTGTATAAATCATCGATGCCCAAAGTGGAGCTGTCACGTCCAAGTTACCAGTGCCAGCATTTTCTATCACCTCTTGCTTTTCTTGAGTGTGGAGGGATCAGCACAGAATGACTTGCAAGTGAATTTACTTCCTTAAACTTATTCCATAATTGGCCTCTGTCGACAGTGATGATAGCCAATAATCTTTCTCGAACATACTCCTAGGCTGGTTAAGTTCCAGCAGATTTCCCAGGATGATGATTCAGTACTTTATTGCAACTGTTTAAATGCTTTGCAGCAACCTGCAACACTTTCTATTTCCTTGTCTATTGAGGAGGCTCTTTGGTTGCTATTGGATGAGGTTTTCATTCCATGATAAAATAGACAGTCTTGTTGAAATCGGCACAAGAGGAAGGCAACTGTGAGGAAAGCTATCTATGACAATAATTTCCTTAGTTTGGACCATAGGTGTTCTTGTGTCATGTTTTTAGCAATTTTTCACAAAATGGCCTACAGTGACTTAGAATGTGGTCACTTGACAGGCAACAGATGTGTTCACGATTCTCCGCACTGCATCATTCTGTGAAAGTGTAATTTCTGACAGCAGCTATTTCCACAAGAGGGGTGAAACAGATTCAGGCAGATCATTTTGGTATCATACTCTTGAGAAGTTCTGCAGATCCATCTAAGTATCCTTCCAATGTGGTCTTCAAAATTCACTTGAACTGTAGCAGCTTACATGCCTTCATCTTTAAGCATCATACCTCTAGAGCTAAGACTGTCTTTCAGACCCTGCCTGTCAAAATGTCTTCCTTGCTTGAAAGGACTATTCAAGTAGTATTCAAGGTAGCTTGTGTCAGTAGCTGTCTAACTGAATCATAGAATGGTTTGGGTTGGAAGGAACCTTTAAGGTCATAGAATCATAGAATGATCCAGGCTGGAAGGAACCTCTAGGGTCATCTGGTCTGACCTCCCCGCAGTCAGCAGTGACACTCCCAACTAAACCAGGTTGCTCAGGGCCTTGTCGAGAGCCTCGCCTTGAATATCTCCAGGGAAGGGGCCTCAACCATCTCCCTGGGCAACCTGTTCCAGTGGTCCACCACCCTCATAGTAAAGAACCTATTCCTAATATCCAATCTAGATCTGCTCTTCTCCAACTTGAAGCCATTGCCCCTCATCCTGTCACTGCAGGCCTTTGTGAACAGACTCTCCCTTCAGGCTGGAAGGCTGCTATTAGGTCTCCCCGGAGCTTCCTCCTCTCCAGGCTGAACAACCCCAGCTCCCTCAGCCTGTCCTCATAGCAAAAGTGCTCCAACCCCCTGATCATTTTTGTGGCCCTCCTCTGGATCAACTCCATCAGGTCCATGTCCTTCCTATATTGAGGGCTCCAGACCTACACACAGTACTCCAGGTGAGGTCTCACCAGAGCAAAGTGGCAGAATCACCTCTCTGGATCTGCTAGTAACACATCTTTTGATGCATGCCAGGATGTGATTGGCCTTGGGCTGCGATCCCAGTCTGGCCACTGCTTGCTCATGTCCAACTTCTCATCCATCAGCACCCCCAAGTCCCTTTCCTTGGGGCTGCTTTCTAATACCTCATCCCCCAGTCTGTATTGATAGCGAGGATTGTTCCTGCCCATGGGGGAGAACCCTGCACTTGCTCTTGTTGAACCTTATGAGGTCCAACTGGGCCCACCCCTCCAACCTGTTCAGATCCCTCTAGATGACATCCCATCCTTGTGGTGTATAGACAACACCACACAGCTTGGTGTCATCTGCAGACTTCTGCAGATGAAGACCTCTGCAGACCTCTGTCTACATTGTTAATAAAAATGTTAAGCAGTACCGGTCCCAGGATGATCTTCTAGTTCCAGCCACCCTGCCATGGGTAAGGACATCTTCCACTAGATTACCTTACTCAAAGCCCCATCCAACCTTCCCTTGAAAAGAGAGGAATAGTCAAAAAGGAACCAGGCCTTAAAGTAGTATATTCCACCAGAGCTGGAGCTACTTTGGTGGCTTGCTGAGAAGTATGTTTGTTCTGGACACGGATCTCTCACATAGATCTGTGGATCTTTAGTCATACTTTCTAAAGCTGCAGGAGCTATTGTGGTTTGGAGTAAATGCTGCTGAGCAGCTATCATTACTGTTAGTTATTTGCATGAACAACTTAGGGACCCATCTCCAGGTTATTACAGCTATGTGACATTACAGCTTAGATTCAGTGTGAATGAGCAACTGTATTACCACTCAAAGATAAAAGGAGAGGTTGTTTAGGGGTAATCAGAGCTCCATCAGATGTTGCCCACGTGTTTGTTCGCTACCACTCTCCTTCCCATCCCCTTAGAATTCCGTCAGACAGGCAGTGGGTCGTGCTGTGGCCCGTGGCTGTGGACCCTGGGAGCAGAGCACCTCATGTGTTTTTGTGCTGAGCCATGCACCTGCAGACACACTTCCGGTATAAAACCTCTGGTCTTGAGAAACAGGACATCCTCAAGGTGAATTCGTAGGTGCTCCACGTATCTCAAAATATTTTGTTAAGTAATCCCTCGTTTACGTTAGTCCACAGAGCAGCCTTGTTGATAAAAGTAAATAGCAATGGTTAATAAGAGCGGTAGTATGTATGAGGATGACTCCTTCCTACTATAAAGAAATCTCTCTAGCATACAGTTCTTTAACCAGGAATGAAAAAATCCCATTTAGCACTCCTTTTGAAAAGAAATGCCTTATAACTATGTCATGCTATGGGGGGAAAAAAAAAATCTCTGAATTCCATTCTTATGTGTGTAGTGAAGTAATTGTAGTTTTAGTACATAATTTTCTGCTAAAAACATCTAGGTTTATAAATAACTGGAAACATTAAACAGGACTTTATTCATAAAGAGAGGGTATTTATTTTAAATGCAGTTACTCAAATTTCTCAGTACCAGTGGCTGGTTTTAAAAGTGGGTTCACTTACCGAAAAGCACTCAAAAGCCTAACTGTGCAGCAAATCTAGAAGCACTACAAGAATTTTGCTCACTAAGAAGCTATGTACTGAAATGTTTCTTACCTAAACATTTTGGGTTCTCTAATGGCCAGCCAAACATTATAAAACTCGGCATACAGCCTTAGCTGAGATTTTCCCCATCACAGAATGGGCAATGAGCTTTTTATGACAACATTGCCATTCTGTGAAGTATGCGCCATCTATTCCAACACTGCTGCAGTTTACCTGAGAAATTTTTCAAACAAAATTTTTAGAAATATATTTCTTTTTTTTTTTTTTTTTTCACAAGTGAACATTTTTTGACCTGTATTACAACTTTAAAATATTTATTTGATTTTGTTTGGGTTTGGTGGTTTGTGTTTTTTTACAATTTGAATAAGTAATCTCTTTTCAATTTGGACACTTCACAGTTGAGTTTTAAAGTCACCTGAAGCACTCCAATTAAAATCATTAAGCAATATTCTACCAAGTGCCTTCAAAAATCTGATCTGTGGTTATTTAGCTGCACAATGAGACATCACACGTTTTTTATGCATTCTTTCTGCTTTGTGCTATTCATCTGTAATTTGCAGAGAAGGGCTAGCTGTACTATACTCCTGTACTATATATTCAGTTTTATGTACCAAACCTTCCCATACACTGTTCCTGTGTTCAATTTTTTTGATGGTANATGGGATGGAATACCCCAGTTGGCCAGTTTTAGGTCATCTGACAAAATTACCTGACCTTGGTTGTTCTAGCAGTAAGTATAAGCAAGGGCCTCTCTGCATACCATCCCTTGGTATAATCAGGTCTTATCACTGTGAGACGAAACACTCTCTGAACAATGTGCTGTTAGTTTCAGACTTTAGTTAGTTAGAAGAGGCCCAGCTAAAAAAGTAAAACTACTGAACAGAAAATTGGTTTGTTTTGCCTCAAACCAGGACAACATCTGTATATGAACAGAAAATGCATAAAAAAATAACACTGGTCTTCAGTTTTCAACTTCCTTGTGCTGCAATGTGAAAGTAACAGAAAGGCACAGTCCTTATTTCTTGTAGCATTTGGAATAGACAGTTTTCTGAAAAAATAAATCTACTTTTATTATTACTTCTATTTGAAAAAAAAAACCAACAAAACAGTAATATATGAAGTCATATTTATTCAGTGTGTCCAGCATAAGCATATTATCCAGAACATCATCATTAATAGAAGCTTCTGAAAGAGGCAGTAGCTAGTGTATTTAGTCCAGAGTTTTTAAAGATGGTTGACTTACCCAAATTCAATACTTTAAAAGTCTGAGACTTGGAATGTTAGTTTACATTCTCCAGAAAAATCAGGTCACTTAAAAATGTCTTACATATGATATCCGAGCTACCTTGGCTTTAGAGCCCACGTAAAGTGAAACGAAACAGGACAGTGGTCGCTAAGAGCAATGTGCGTGCATATGACAAGTGTGTTCCATGGCAAGTCCTGCGTTCTTGGTACCTGGATTCATACCTGGATTGGTTTGGAAACCATGGTGGAATGAAACTGAATCTCCTCCCAGACATTTTGGTTTCTTCTGGAAAGCCCGGGCACACAGAAAGAGGAGGAGTTGAGCTGCTTTTTAATTTTCCAACCTGAACTTTTGGGGACCTCAGTTATCACAAAGGGCACCTTCTCCACAGTTGGGACGGAGCAGTCAGTGACCAGGACTGTGGAGCACAGCATGGTCTACGCTTGCCCTGCAGTGTAAAAACGGCCATTTGTCATGTTAAGTAACTCCAGGGATATTAGATCATTTCAGCACAGTCCAGTTCTACCAAGTGGTCACGTGATTTCACCCCAGGACAAGTCATTGGAAGATTTCTTTTAATGTTTAGTACTCTAGCACTTTAATAGATGTCTGTATAATGAAAACTTCAAAGTATGGTTAGTTAGTCAAGAAGATCCTGTCACTTCAGCTGAAAGTTGTAGCCCTTGAGCTCAGGTGTGATAAGCTGGTTGCCCTAGTCTCATAGATCATGGTTTCAGAGTTATAGTAAGACAGTTAAGGCACACCATCTCCAAACAGAGCTGGCTTGTCCTTACCTTCAACTGTGGATTTATGTTGTACAGGGTAAATTAAGTTCTTTTGGTGGTCCATATGAAAAATAACCTTTAAAAATAATGCACCTTCCATCCAGCTTAGTGAAGTGACCTACATGTATGCAAATTGAAATTTTGAAGGTATTTCAGTTCCACTTGGTCATTACAGGTGTGAATTTATTAACACTTTGGCTGGTAACACTGCTCTGTTAAATGCATATATGTCTCTTTTGCAATGCTGTTTCAGAAGTATAGGAATTATTTCCTTCTGCAGTGATGAAAATGCATAACTATTGCAAAACTGCTAACTCTGAAGTTTGCATGTGCTTTGGTAATCATATATTCATATGTATGACAGAAAACACATCAAGTGCTACTGAATGGCATAGCACTGTAATTCCTATATTTGACCACAAACGAAAATTAGAACTGCTCCACAGGGATCAGTCACCTCATATTGTTTCAGAAGGTATAACTAGTATAACTAGAACAGGTCCTGTTCTGTAGATGAAACTGAGCCTTAAACATGAACTTCCGGTTTAGTCATGAACCCTGATGTTTATGCTTATTCAGGGCACTATTTAAGGCATAAAGGAACTTTTGTTATTGCTTCTCTAATACGTTTTTGAGTCATTCTGTAACAGGATTGGTTTATGCTGTTAGAAAGTACAGAAATCGAAGAAAGCCTTGACATACCAGTAAATTGCAACACATGAACCCAGGAGAAAAAAATAGTACAGCAATTTCATCATGATTAAAAATGTCACAGGAAAAACTCTTGAAAATATTTTACTATCTTTGTAGTTTTTCATAAATATTACTACTTTCCTTTTAAATAACTCTGACAACTAAGCAATTTGGCCA
Organism: Jacana jacana; assembly: GCA_013400555.1. Taxonomy (NCBI): domain Eukaryota; kingdom Metazoa; phylum Chordata; class Aves; order Charadriiformes; family Jacanidae; genus Jacana; species Jacana jacana. The sequence goes on along the minus strand of VZTM01035109.1, from coordinate 125,843 downwards.
GAGCATACAATTTCTCTATGAATTAATGAATGCCTAGAAGGAATTGACAGTCATAATTTACAGTACAGAGCTTGCAAGGAACTGCCAGAAAATCTCTGGGGCAAAGGATGATGTTGCTTATTTGAAACAAGGGGATGATACACAGCCAATTAAAGAACAGGTTGATTTATTGTGTTGATCATTTCTGGATTAAATAGTGGGAATATTAAATAATTTGTGTTTGCAGCGTATATAATTGCTCCCTTCCATTTATAATTTTTTAATATATTTGCTTTTGAACTCCTGACCTTTATTCAGTACTACATATTTCCACCCTATATGCAGAATTGCATTTTGCATAGTTCTTGATTTATGTTATAGTTTATATTGTGCCACCTATTTAGTTAAGTCATGATAATGACATATATAACACTGGTCTTCCAAGATAATCTCCGTGGCTATTTTAACAAACTGGATTATATACTGGTGTAATGTATGCATCAGTCTGAAGTTTATTGTTGGAAACTGATGTTGGGTCTAAATATGAAAATGCATTTAATTACATGAGAATTGCTGCCTAGAATCAGGATGCATATGCTAAACACTTCAAATGTTCATATTCTGTAACTAAGAAAACACGGAACAATTAAAGTTAAACAGCAAGCCTTCATGCCAAAAAAAAAAAGTTTTCATACTTGGTTCATAAGACAAACTCAATCCCATGCATTCCACTGAAATATGAAATAAAAATGGCAAAAATATATTCACAATTTCTGCAGAAATTACACAACTAAAAGGGAGAGCTGGATGTTCCTTGTCTTTTTTTTTTTTTTTAAATACAGTTGAATTTGTTGAATTCTAACTACATTAGTATCAAAAGAGGGAATGCTGAAAAAAGAGCGTGTGCTTGCTACTACTGGTGCATACAACAAAGAAATTCAAGTTTTGATACAGAAGTGTAGATAAGGAGCCTTACTTTGCTTATAATATGAGCTCATTTTGCCTAGAAGAAGCCAAGAGATAATAATAGAAGATTCTGATAATTTAAAATACCCTTAAGAGAATAAAAAAAAGCCCCATATTTTATGAAGATTATGGATGGTAATTGTTTGACTGAAGTAAGATTTTGTATGTAGCTTTGCATTCAGGTTCATTTATAAAAATTCTAATGCTTGAACATAGAAAAGAATCATTTGATACAATTACTTGAGCAGATTTTCATTGTTGCCGTTATTTAGCTTTAGAGAATGCATGTTTCAGCCAGAATACACGATTAAAAGAGATTATCTGTTGCTATTACTGCATTTTTCTATCCTCTTTCTACCAGTCTTTTAAATAAAGAAAAGACAGCTTTGCTGCGTGTCAAGAATCAAATGGCAGCAGATTTGGAGAGACTTCTAAATCACCGTGAGGTAATCTTCCTGTTTTAGCATTACTACCATAAGTGCATTTTTTTGTCTCCTGAGCCTTAAACCGTGGGGAAAACTTTTGTTTGATTTGTTGAGTTTTCTTGCCTGGGTATTTTTCAGAAAGACAGGTGATAGTGTCTGTCAGGCACCCAGGAGGCTCTCAGTTGTACTCTCGGTTGCTAAATTCTCTCTATTGAGTTAGTCTCACTGTTCTTTCTTTTCTTATGGGTAAACAGATGTGCCCAGCAAACTGTTTAGCATTTTCAAGCATTTAACAAGTATTTAGAGAAAGGTAATAAAGTTGGTATGGATGTAATCTGCAAGGTCTGCCTGTACCACAGGCCACGTACCCAGGATCTCTCCCTGCTCCCCAGTCATTGAGTCCAAAAACCTGGACAAAGCATTGCACCATTCATTTCCAGTACACACATGAGTTTCTTTTCTACTCAAAATAGGATTTGGGAAGAGGAAACAGGAGCTATTCACCAAGACAAGAGTCAGGATACTTCTCTATATATTCATCTGTGTTTCCTGCCAGCAAGGAGTCAGGATGCTTCTGGAGTACTTTTCAGATCTAAAAGTATCCTAATTCTTGCTGTTTACACATAAATGCACATAAACATATGGGGATTCCTAGAAGGGTTTTGTCAAGGTTTCTCTCTAAACAGTCTTAAGAGACTAGCATGTCACGGATTATAAGTGCAAATCTTTCCTCAGATTAAATGTCTGAAACAAAGATAGTCATAAATGAAGTATATCTAACCAGTCCCGTACACAAATGATGTGAAAAAGGGTGAACAGTAATATGGAAAGTTTGCTGAAGCAACAGAATACTGAAGATACTAAACCCAGAGCTGACCATGAGCAGCCGTTAAATGATCTCCTGGAGTTGCTGAGTGATTTGGCAAGGATTTGCAGAGAAAGTACATTAGTGGACCAAAAATTATGAATGTGAGGAAAACCAGTGCAAGTTACATACAGAGTGATGGGATCTAAATAGCCAGTTACCTGTTCAGAGAGATCATAATAAAGTCATAGTGTCAGTGGTTCTCTGAAAAGAACCTTTCAGTTCTCTGGGGAAGAAAGGAGATGGGCAGACTCCTTTCAAGGAATCTGCAACTCCCCTAAGTTATCCTGAGATTGCATCATCGCTCATTCTAATAATCATATCCATAGAAAACTGACTCTCTATGCACCTCTTGAGGTCCTCTCGCTCCACCTCTGAAACTGGTGATTAAAATCAGTAGAAAGTGATAAATCAAGATAAAATTTATCAATGTTTTGTAAGGAAACTAAACATTTCTATCTCAGAGCTATGTGACGTTGTTTATATCCAAACAACTTTATCCCCTGTGTCTCCTGAAGTAAACTACTCTCAATACACAGCAGTTTGCTTCTTTGTGTCATTTCACCACTTAAAATTTTCAGCCTGTGGCCAACAATGCAAGCAAAGCTGAGTGAGGCAGGCTTTAGAAAAAAAAGAAGTAAATACTTGAGTCTGAAACAGGCTTCATCTTGAATATTCCTCTTACCCTAGATGTTGAGAAATTGAGTAAATATTTCCAAAATTATTAAGGTTTTGTCAAATTTATTTTTCTTTGTAAAAACAGGTCATATTATTGGAGTGTAGCAATAGGACGAGGGGTAATGGTTCTAAACTGAAAGAGGGGAGATTTATATGAAGATACTAGGAAGAAATTCCTTACTGTGAGGGTGGTGAAACACCGGAACAGGTTGCCCAAAGAAGTTGTGGATGCCCCATCCCTGGAGGTGTTCAAGACCAGGCTGGCTGGGGCTTTGAGCCACCTGCTTTGGTGGGAGGTGTCCCTGCCCATGGCAGGGGGCTTGGAACTTGATGGTCTTTAAGGTCATTTCCAACTCTAACCATTCTTTGGTATTGTTTTATCTAATAGTGATGTTTTCAAGTCACCCATGCAGAAAAGGATGTAAATACTGAAAAAGAAATAGTAGAAGTTGCATGTTTGGGGGAAGAAGATTAGAAAATGCCAGTATGAGGCACAAAAAAAATATGAGGCACAAAAAAAAAGAAATAGTAAAAAAAAAAGCTGAAGTTGTTTTAGGAAAATGTGTGAAAATAACAATGTGTGTGTTTCAATTTTGTCATTTCTGTTGATTCCTAATGTAGCCTTTTATTTTTTACTTTTAATGCAGACCTCTTCCAGTAGTCTCACAGATTATGAATTTCTCTAAAAGAAAATTATCTCATGTGTTGAAATCTTTCTATTGGAGAGAGCAACTTAGTCTACAGTGAATTAGTCTTCAACTAATTTTTTTGCCATCTTAATAAAAAAATTAAATATGCAGAGTATCACAATTTCACAGTAACTATCTCTGCTAACAGAAAAAGTTAATCCAAATTTTCTAATCTTGGGCTAACAAAGACTTAATTTAGAAGTAGTATGTGTTTTTAAAACTAATATGCAATCTATCATACAGACGTGCAATTTTAAACAAAATATATGAATTCTGGTTTTATATGTTCTGTACATGCTAACAGGTAATATGATTAATATCAGCCTTGTTTAGCCGTTGTACATGCTAAACTGTCATGTCTTGTTAGGAATTAGCTTCTTGCTCTCATGTTTGCAAGTAAAAACATTAGAAATCTTGAATAGATAAATCCAAGATATTCATAGTTAACATAAATTGAAGTGTAGGTATGTTAAAAGTACAAGCAAAATGCCAAAAAAATGTTAATGCTGACTTACAGCAACGTGTTTTGGTAAGTACATAGTTTTGATTTAAGGTGTTCCAGCCTGTGTGGTCTCAGACTGTATTAGCTCTTTTTAATGAAACGTTAGAGTTTGAGGGGTTGGGGTTTTTTTTCATTTTTATCTGCTTGTGATATCAGCTGGATTCATAACGCTTCCTTTAGAGATAATGACAGCATTTTATATACTTTTAAGATGGAAAAAAAAAAAATCAGGCTTAATCGTACTCCTTTTTCATGTATTTTAATTTTGGAAGAAAAAAAGTTAAATATAAATTTTTAATCTTGGAAGAATTCATACCGGGCTTTTACATGAGCTCTTTTATTGCAGGGGAAAAAATTACACTAGATACTCATGTAATAAAATAGTTTATTATTTCAAATTACGTAGACTAACCTAATTTGATTATTTCCCAGAGCAAAATATAATAAAGTGAAAATTGGTCATTTGACTAAACCTATTCCGAAAAGGTTGAGTGCATCTTCCTGAGTACAGGAAAAAAATGTCAGCCTTTTTTTTTTTTTTTAATAGGCTATATTCTTGTTCCAAATTCTTAATCGTTTCGTGACCTTCTGTTACATTTTTTTCTGAAGTACTGAGTAAATGAGTGTGGAAAACTTGTTACTCTCAGTTATCATTTCGATGATCCGGAATGGACTGGCAGGGTAAAATCGCTTGCCGCCTTCGTACGGATAAATGCGCGCGTATTTGACAAGGAGTCCCACGGCGGTATCCGGGATGGGGCTGAGATGAGGCTTTTGTAGAGATTTATTAAGAAGCCTTCACAGTGCCGCTGCCCTCTTTGAGCTCTCGGAACTGGGGTAGCCAGTGTTGTGATGCCATTTGTAAACAAACCCCTCTGTGCATGACAGCAGTTAGTGACAGTTAGTGCAGCCAAGTTCTTCAGCTGATTTCAGACTAAGAAATTTTACGCGTTTCATCTAGGTAACCAGTAGGATTTTTAATTGTTTTTCCAGGTCCATCAGAACAGCATAAAACATTGTTTGGAGGAACAATGGGGTCTCCCCTTAATAACCTTCCAGTAAACACTGTTCGCTTTTTTAAAGGATATTTCGAATCCAGATTTTTTTTGCATTATTATTTGTAGCCCATGTTTTCTTTTTAAGCAGACGAACTTTACACTTTTGACCCTCTATCTTTAACTGTGGATAACCAAACCATACCAAAAAAACCCCACAAAACAAAACAAAAAAACAACAACAAAAAAAAAACCCAAACAACCTTGTGGTCTTGATTCTTTTCTACTGTGACTTCTGCACTTACCTTATACCCCAAAACGTGGACCCTTGTTGCTCTTGTGTCTACGTGTGGTGAAGGGAGCATGTGTAAGAAGCATGTTCTTGTCAAAGCACAAATCAAGATTAAATTATACATTGTGTTTGAGTTGACTCAGTAGCTGTAACAATGCCTTACCTCTTTGCTCGTGGTTCTTCTCTCCTCCTCTTGTACCAGCTCTGGCACATAGCTCTAATGCTGGGACCATTCAGGCCACTAAACGGAAACAAAAAAAAAAAGAAAGCCCCAGAAGTGAATTGCTGTCTGTTAGGTTAGACCTTGGAATCACCTTTGGAAAGGGTACAGCAACAAAAAGAGCAAGTAAAAATTTTTCACGTGTCAGTATTACTCACCAAAACGAGTCCAATACTGTAGGGTAGAGCACACCCACCTTCTGTGCCATCCTTCAGCTGCATCCAAACTTTCTCTCTTGTGCACATAACGGGAATCTATCACTAAAGGCACCAAAACGCTGTTAAGTGCTAAAATTAACTGGGATGAATCCACTCAATCTTTTTTAGCCGAACCTCTTGATCCATGATTCCTTTTATCTGTGTTTTTTTGGTTTGGTGTTTTTTCCCTTCCCTTCCAACAGTCAGCCTTTGACTAAAAGAAATATTTACCGTGAGCTCTGTGATCTTGGCACTTCCCATTGCCTTTCATGCTTGATGCAGTTGCTAGTGTTTTGGAACATCAGAAGTGCAATTTTAGACTTTATCCATTGGCTTTCAAACTTCAGATGAAAACTTGGAAGGGCAGTCTGTCAGCACTCAGATGTTTGGCAAGAGGTTTTAGTAATCATTTTCTGAGGTTACATTTAAGAGGTTATAAATTTGCTATGCTTTGATGTATGGCATTTTACTGTTTCTTCAGATATTTAAGATGCTGACATATCATAGTGAAGAAATCCAATAAAATGCAAGATGAAATCTATTTATTTTAGCTTTTCTGACTCAAAGTGTGGAGAGTAGAAACTGACTTCTAAAATCTTGAAAATTATTAAGCTGTGGTTCGTATTTTTAATGTGGATCTCATAATCCAGTGGGGTTTTGGGGGGACAAAAAAAAACAACCAACCAGCAAGTATAACAAATGGAGATGTTCTTTTTATGTTTTAAGTAGAAATATACTAGGAGGCAGAAACAAAAAATGAGACAGTGGTGTAAGAGGCACCAATAGAAAGCTTTAAATAGATATTCCTCTAAGTACTGAGATTGGTTTCACTTTATACGAACGTAAGGGAGCTACTTAATTTACACTGCCTTTTTTAAAGTGCTCAAAATCACCCGTGTGCAATGCAGCCTGGCAATACACTAAATCTTAATCTATAAAAGTACAACAGATATTGTTGGAAGTATTGTAGTGAGAAACAGAAAGGTAAAAATTGTGACATAAATGGTGCAAATGAAGGGTCTTTATAACTCTCAGTCATTTCCTATAATGCAACTGCTTATGCAGACATGATGAGTTATCAGCACACGCATATTATATGCTGGTTAAAGAGATATGAAAACCTGCTGATATTTTTATCTGCGTTGCACATCTGTGGACTTTGGGTGCGTTAGCAGCTGTGCATACAAGTGAGAGAATGTAAACTTGCGGAACTAGTCACCTTATTGCCTTATCGACACATTCACGTGTTACTGTGCCAAAGCTCTTCAGGTGAAGCTGGCAACCAGAAGCCAGGCTCTGGCTGTCTGCTATGGGACAAAGTAGAAAATGTGTAGTAATAGTTTAAATAAACCTATTTGATATCAATCAGTTAAATGGATGCAAACACATGTAGTTTGATTGCTGTTCATTTACTTAAATCGGCTTAGCTTATGTCAGTAAATTTTTGTGTTGTTCTAACTGACTTGAATGCTAAATCTGTCTAAATATGTATACCTAAATTGGCATGAATCAGTGAGCCATTACAAGCTCCTATTGTTTTTAAGTCATATTAAAATATAAACAACTCTTACCAAGCTGTTCTTGAGGAGAACAGTCTACCAGGTTAATATTAAAATGCTAATTGCCAAAGTGGCTGTTATGTTGAACTTACTTTCCAATTGGCAAGTCAAAAGCTTTCCTAATCTGATATATAACTCACTATTTATGAGCAAATCTAATGTTTTTCTTTTACTATCATGTATCTTTTCTCTGTTTTCAGGTTTTCTTAACAATATGTCAAAATAATCCTGTTTGTAACTCACTGTTTGTCTGGATTTCACCACAGTAACGGAACATCTCACAAATTTTATCCTAACAACTTATAGCAGAAAAGTATGATTGCCCCTGTTTTGCAGAAGTAACAACCACAATGAAAGAAATGGTGGTTTGCCCAAAACTCCCCGGAGTTTGTGGTAGAGGTTAAGAGTTCACGTGTCCTAATGCGGTATCTTAATCACAGCCATTCTTCTGTCCTTATGTGTTTCAAAAGCCCAAAAAGAAAATCTCCTTAGTGGGTTGGGTTTTTTTCCTAACTAGACACAAATTAACTCTTTTCTCTAAGCCCATCTTCTTATCCATGAACTGCTTCTTATTTGGAAGTAGCTTCACAAACAAATTATGTTTTCACTTTATATCATTCTGAGAATTTGCGTTCATCTTTTAGTCCACGTCTCCTGCAAGAGACCGTTTTCCAAAGCCCTGTGCTCTATGAGTCTCTTAAAAATGAAACCTAGTGATTCTTTTATTTGAACTGTAGAATGGATATTTTATGTTTTGTAATCAAGAAGTGTGCGCCTGCTTTTCACATGCAGACTTTGGAATAGTGATTTTTAGTTTGGGTCTTTAATTTAGAAGTCGTATCTGTACTATTGAAAAGCCAGGGACTTCTTCCTGTTCTTAGAACTGTCACAGCCAGATTGGTTCCATACTCCTTGCGGCTATTGTACTTAAGACCAAGCTAGCTGTGTCCATGACAGTCTCCTCTAGGCCCATGTGAAGGTTATGTTGCCTTCACACCGAACCATTATTTCTGTTGGATTTTTCATTTTAATTCAAAGTATCTGAAATAACATAAGGGTTGAAGATGACTTGAAGGCATGTGACATGCTTGACTATGCAAAGCCAGCTGGGAGAGTACTGGGAAACTATGCAGAACCAAAATCGACAAATCTGGTTCAACTTCACCCATCCTTCTTTTTGAGAGCAGACTGAGAAATGTACCGTGTCTGGAATCGGATCTAGGTGACAGCTAGTTGAAATCATCCAGGACAAAGCCAGGGAGCAAGGTAATGCTTCTGTAGTGTAGGTCAGCAGCGTTCCATGCCCCAACTCAGTCCTGGCACTGTTCCACTCCACAGTCGTTATCCATCCAGGCAGATTGGGTGATGCTATTGTTGGCTACTTTTACAGAATTCTAGTATTCTTTATTTTCAACTAGGTCTTTGAAAAAAAAAGTCTTTTTCTTCTAGCTGAAAACAAAACACAGCAGGCTGGAGTTCTTCTGTGAGTGACATTTAAAAGTGTAGCTTGTTTTGTCCAAGACAACAGAGGATCTGATAGGATGCAACAAAAAGTGATAAATATAAGGCAGCATTGTGTAGGTAATAAGAATAGAGAAAAAAAAAATCAAATGAGAGAGAAAGGTGAAGTTAAGAAGGGAAAATTATTGCATTATCTTTAAAATGTAGAAAATCTTGCCATTTATTCCTTTTTAATAAATGCTTGCTAAATGCATTTTCCACAAGTAAGATTGGAGAAAGTCCACACGATCAAGGAGGAGGAACAGCTATTAATTAGTCCTGTTAGGATGTGCATAGTTTGTTAATGGCTCTCTTTCAGAGCGGTTCTATAAAAGATCAAGCTGAGGTTCCCGAGGATTTATATAAATCTTCATGAATGTTGGACATTAAACATGGCCATATGAATTATGAGCTGTGTTTGTAATTCTGTGACATTGTTCCAAAATTTCAATGTTTCCAGAGTCTGAGTATCTGGTAGTCTCTGTGCTTGCACATATTCCTCTCATGCCAGTATCTTGCACAAAACCCTTTTACTTCTGGATAGTTATCCCATTATCTCGCCTACAAAAGTGAAAGAAAATACAGGCACTTTTATTCTGCTTTTTCTCTTTTGAAGAGAAGCAAAGTCTCCTAAAGTATTTGTGGTTCACCTTACTGTGACCAGTTACTCCTATATTATCATATTTGTCTTTCTTACTCTTGTATTCCCCTTGGGGAATGCCCCTCACTACTAAATTCTCTACTCCCTCACATTCATTTCATCTCAGCAATGACCTTGAGGATTCCAGATGAGTTTTCAACATTTCACTATTAGTCATACTTTCAAGTATGGTTAACACTATCCTCAGCTGTAATTCAGTTATGCTGAGGAAGACTGACTACAAGTAACCTGGGTCAGAAAGCCAATGTGTTGGATTTAGGAACCTGGCAAGTAGCAGCAGCAGCTGCCATCTGCAAAAAAACAGAGGTAGAGAGAAGTTCAGAGGCTCATAAAAAGCTTTGGAGGCAGAAGTGGGAGGGCAGTACGTGTTTAATCAGGGATGGAAGCTTACTGGATAAAAGGAGAAAACTGCTTTGTTGGGAGAGAGGGGAAGGAAGGGGTATCTGCAGGGGTTGGGAAGACACGACTGAAAAGAAGTGATTGGTAACAGGTGCCTTCAAACAATCTCTAGCTCTGCCTCTTTCTCCTCTCCTCTGTGTAAAAAGATTGTACATGATAATGTCAAAATTATTTGTGTTTCTGAAGTGAATGGCTTCCTGCTCATCTATGTGCTGCAACTTGTTTTATATATAAAAAAAAAAAAAAGTGCTGATGTACAATGCTTAGCTCTCTTTCTAAATGTTAAGCCACAGAGTAATTATCATTTTTCTTACGCTACGTTTATGTTCCAAGATTCTAGTTTCTGTTAATGTTCTGCATGTTTTCTAAGTAGATTACAGGGACATTTCTGCATCACAAGTAAGCCCTGGAGCTATTCTCAGCTTAAAGCTTTGAGAAACAAAGTGACATTTACATTGCTAAACGAGTGTAAAGAAGTTTCTGGAGCATTTTTTACAAGGAAAAATATGTTCCTAAGCAGTATTTCTCCTTTTTGTTATCTGTTTTGTTGCTGTCAAGCTTTACTAAAACTTGAATTCCAAATTATACTGATTTTATGAAGAGGAAGGACTTAACAGCTGGGTCCATTCATTCTTTTCTTGGAGCTGTGTTATCCAGAATGTCTTACTACTTTTTCATCTATATTGTTTAAAGAATTATCTTTACATTCGCAGTGGCATACACTAACCAGTTGTGTACTGCATGGTGATTTGTTCTCAACAATTTATTATTTTTTTTTAGAATCTTTCAAACCATGATAATAACACATGGTTTAGTAATGTTGATTAATATAAGTCAAATATATATATTTATATTTTTTGCTCTCAAAAGTTTCTAGAAAGTTTCACAGGCAACTTCTTTATGGAACATGAGACGGAATTGGCATGTGTATTTTAAATTATATATTTTTGAGAGAGCCAGAATCAGTTAAAGTGATAAACATTTCAACAATAAATTGTTGGCTGTTGAGCAATCTGAAATTGTTCAGATATTTTGAACACGTAACCAATTTTTTGTTAGATCGGTTTTTCCTGTATTGGCTATGAATATTTCCATCATATTCTGCTGCTTATCCGGCTGTGTAAAATTTTTGCTTTCCTCCACTTTATGATAGCATTTGAATATTACCAACTGGAAAGTGAATTTAAATACCCTGTAAGAAATACCAAGCACAGGGAGAATCACACTCAAGTGTTACCTTCTCGGAAAATACCAGAACATCTACATAATCATTTATGTGAATAAGGCTGTCTTGATATATTAGCATTTTTAGCATCTCTTTCCGTTAAGTAGAACTTAGTCAAGAAAGCATATTTTTTATTAAACTTGAATTTGAGTAAATGAATGTCACAATGGGTCAGATTAAAAAATATCTGGGGATTTAGTCCTAGTTATATCAAATGCGTTTCTGATCTTCAATAGAAAAAGTGAAAAAAAGTCAGGATTTGACATGCAGATTCTGAATTATGAGGCAAATTATTTCCTGTTTTTCTTAAGAAGTTAGAAAAACTTGAATGTTAAAAGCCAATTTCCAGACACTGCTGAAATAGGCAGAGGTTTTTCTGTACCTAAAAAGACGGAAGCTGTTCGCTGCAACGACTGGATGGTTTTACTGTTGCCGCAGTTCTAATGCATTCGCCTTGTAAAACTGGAAGTAGTGTGTAGATTTGTATAGTCACAGATCCATCAGTTCGTTTTAAGGTTTTATATGCACTGGGGTAGAGAGAACTCCCGAATTAAGCGTAGTGCAGAAAGGCTATCAACATCCTGCACATGGTCTGGCATCTTTCCACCACCCAGTTATCAGGTTCGCTTGTTTGATCAGGACATTTCATACTGTCTTCCAGTTTCCAGCTTTACGATGTGTATCCGTGTGCCTGAGATGACCATATGTGCAAACCTCATACCAGAATTCTTGCTGACTTCTGATATTTCCAGTACAACTGCAGCTCGGGATGCAACTGTGTCAAATACACCCTGCCTCACGTGGGGCAATAAACCATGACTTCCGCTGTTTTCTTAATTGCATAGGTGATGGTTAAAATCTTCTCTGAGCTCTGTTACGCGTGTAGGTTCTACTCCCGATAAGCACAAACCCAGAACGTTCCACTGAAGCCAAATTTGCACCATTCGTGCCGCTGCATCCTATCCGTCTGCAGTCATAAATAGCGCAATGGCTTGACTTACCAGTTGCTGTATTTTGCTGTCATGTTAAAATGGAGCTTCTGTAGTTTAGTTCTACTATTTCACACTTCAGTGTCATCGTTGTTATTAATGTACCAGTGTTAATTCTCTGCTAGTAGCACTGGTCTTTTTTCCACTTTCAGGCTAAAAAGGGAGACAAATAGTTCATTCCAGGTTATGGGCTAGAGCCCTTCTGCAGTGCGTTTCTAGCTGTTTGGCAGAAATAAAACCCGTGAAGAACAGCTCTAAAATAACTCTTTGTGTGAATTGTCAGTACTTCTAAAGAGGAGACGTTCAAGGTACAACTTTCGCTTGAGAGTCTCATTTCTTGATAATGACACACACACACGTCTCCTTTCTCTAAGTACATTCCAAAGTTCAAGTATCGTACTCAAACTTTTTCTTCAAAGTGCTGTATGCAAGTCCTTGCATATGTTGAAAGGTGGAACCAGGTTCTGTTCCAGTCCTTCTGGTCTGTTGTTCTCCACAAATATGTCAGTAACTTGATGTTCTATATCAGCAATCTGTGCAAAAGGTTCTGTTTGTTTATCTCCATTTTAACTGCTGAATTCCAATGATATTAAAGAGTATTACCAGTGTAAAGATGAAAAGTAGTTTGTCAAGTTGACAGAGTAGCAGAGAACGAGCTTGCCTAATTTTAAAAATTTGTAATGTAGATGTCTACGTCTGAAAAATCTCTAGGAATTTGTAGTCAGAAAAGCAAAACAAGCACTGTTTTGGTAGATCACACAAGATTTGCCATATCCTCATCTAAAATCAGTAAAATTAATTGCAGAATCATAGAATAGTTTGGATCTAAGGAAGGGACCTTTAGAGGTCATCTAGTCCAACCTCCCCTGCAGTGAGGAGAGACATCTTCAACTAGATCAGGCTGCTTGGAGTCCTGTCCAGCCTGACCCTCAATATTTCTAGGGATGGGGCATCTACCACCTCTCTGGGCAGCCTGGGCCAGTGTTCACCACGCTCATCATAAAAACAATTCTTCTTTATATCTAGTCTGCGCTGAGGGCTCCAGAACTGGAGGGCTCCAGAACTGGATGCAGTACTCCAGGTGGGGTCTCACCAGAGCAGAGGGGCAGAATCACCCCCCTCGACCTGCCTGCTGGCCATACTTCTTTTGATACAGCTGGCTTTCTGGGCTTTTGAGTACACATTGCCAGCTCATGTCCAGCTTTTCATCCACTAATACCCCCAAGTCCTTCTCAGTGGAGCTGCTCTCAATCCCTTCATCCCCAGCCTGTGTTGATACTGGGTGTTGCCCCAACCCAGGTGCAGAAGCCTGCACTTGGTCTTGTTGAACTTCATGAGGTTCACATGGTCCCACTTCTTGAGTTTGTAGCCTGTGAATTTCTTGCTAACAGCTATATAGAGCAATCCAACAAGCTAGTTTGCCTAGGTTTAAATATTATTATTTAAGATCAATGTGAGGAAGTCCAGCCAAGCATCCAGTTACATGTTCCAAAGCTGAACTGACACCAGAGTTCTCACAGGGATCCCTCTCCGTCTTAGCATCATAGAATTGTCTAGGTTGGAAGGAACCTTTAAGATGATCTAGTCCAACCATCAACCTAACTCTGATAAAAAAAACATTTCTAAACCATGTCTCTCAGCACTCTGTCAACCCGCCTTTTAAATACCTCCAGGAATGGTGCCTCAACCACTTCCCTGGGCAGCCCATTCCAATGCTTAATAACCCTTTCAGTGTAAACATTTTTTCCTAATATCCAACCTGAACCTCCCCTAGTGCAACTTGAGGCCATTTCCTCTTGTTCTATCGCCTGTGACTGGTACAGCTTTATTTTAACACAGCCTTAACAGAAAATCGTGGTAGGAATCGGAGAAGGATCCAAGTAAGAAAATGCACAGACTTCGCAGAGGACAATGTCCTTAATATTTTCTCTGCCATCACCTTACATGCCCATCAAGCTTGACTGCCCTCAGACAGACTACTGTGAAGACAGTTCCTTCTGAACCACCCTGCCCGACTCTTTTCCAGGAAGTATAAAATTACTGTTTTTTTCTCTGAGTCTTCCCGAGAACATTTGTATATTGAACACAAATCTGAGACTTGAGAAATCATTTCTAAAATGTGCTCTTTCCAAAACACTACTAAATGGGTATAGCATTCTTAAATGCTGGATTAGGTTTCTCAAATTGGTATTCTTTAACATACCCATAACCTTATTTTCTGAACTCTGCTTTTCCTTGTGCTGACTTGTTGTTTGGAGACTACAATAGCTGCTTAAACGGGAGGATATGTGCATGTGAAGACAGATTGCGTTAACTTAGCACGAACATGTTTTTCATCACAGTATGGCTGTGTTCCCTCACTTGCATGTTCTGTTATAGCTATTGTTTTTATTGTTGTTATTTTAGAAGTTATTAGAGCTGGAATAGTCACCAAACTGCTGAACTCAAACCTACTCTTTGGCTCCCACACAGAGAAGAGTCCAGTCTCTGCGCTCAAGCTGTAGTGCCCTAAGTCTCTTGTGAAGCGGTTTTATGTCCAGTCCGCTCTGTGAAAGGAGAGCTGTACAGTCCACTGTTCTTGGACCTAAAGAAAGTGCTGTATTCTCTCAAATTTCTCCAGACTGCATACATATTTTTGAGTTATACTTTAACCACATGGGGACCATATGGCAGTTAAAGTGAAGAATACAAGCTATCCAAAGGAGATCCTGAACATACTGATTTTACTGTAACAGTACAGAAGACTTCAGGGTTGGGGGTTGGGACTGGCATTTAAAATCATCGCCTTAGTGCTTGGCTCACAAATTCTGAAAGACCTTAAGTTTTGATCAGCATCTTTGAGGGAGACAAACTTCTCTCTTTATCCCTCCTTCAGCTGATTTGTCTGGTTTTGCCAGTGAATTTGGTTTTCTTATTTAATGTTTTTAGGACCTTTTGTATGTTTCCATTCTTTTACTAGGAATTAATGTTGTTTTCTTCCCTGGAAATGCTTGTCAGTCATCAAAATTCAGTGGTTCTGGCAGAACCTGATACATTTTCTAGGACAGAAATTTCTTGTTCAGCTTCCACAATTCAAGTTTGCTGCTTCAAAATGGAGTCCAAGGGGAAGTTTGCAGTCACAAAGTCTATATGTAAAGCTAAATGTAGAATATAATTTTTCATGGTAAAAGTTCAGTTAAGTGTATATACTATTGTTAGGGTCACTTTTGTTTTAGAGGATATTTATCTAATGCAGTAACCATGGGCTTTGCTGCACGAGGAAGGAGCCAGATGGACCTGACACCCATTGGCTTCTTCTGTGATGATTTTAGTGATAAGAAAAAAACATTAAATTTACCATCAGAATGAATTATGTTCAGGCTGGAAAGTTAGGTGTCTCTTCCTACTGAGCATTTCCAGTTGTTCAGTTTGATCTATGTAAAGTTTCTTTTTAAGGTCATTGTATGGTGATTACTTGAAGGTGCTAGACATCCCTGCCATAAGCACATAAGAACTGACACTTATTAGTTGATTGCTGTAAGCCACTTGTTTTCTCTTGAGACTGTTATTTTGTGTCTGCTTCCACGGCATGATATATGAATATATATAATTTTAACTGCGTATATAAATTCATATATTTATTATATTTATAGACATAAATCTATAACGTTAAGTGCCTTTGCAAGCTTTTGGGTGGATAGAGAGGATTCTTCCTTGCTTTGATTATAATTACATGATAGAAGCAGTAAGAAGCAAAATCTGTATATTTTTTGACAATCCACTGAAAAGAAATGGAATAACTATCTTGGTAAATATCTGTTGTCCTGAACGTAGGCAATTTTTTCATCTACTCCATCAATTATTTACTTGATAAAACAGCATTCCTTTTTATACCTCAGTCATTTCCCATGGGCAATTTCCGTCAGGCATTTCTTTTTCATTTTGTTTCGATTAAGTTATTATTTTGTTATAACATTTAATATTATACTAATCATGAATTTTTGTAGTACTGAGTTAGGAAAATGTTCTTCTGGTACACGTGTGTTTGAGCATGTATAAAGGGCAATAAAAAAAATGTTAACGGAGAACTCCTTGTAGTATCTATAACTTCTACTACATTTACATTCCTGAATGCCTTATTTTTGCATTTTCTCATCTCTGTTTTCTAGTGGCATTGCTGGTTGAAGGAATCAAATTTTGTTCTTCGTATTCCCAAACCGATCTTCCGTCTCCATTTTTGCTAGGAAATATTTCAATTATCCATAAATAACGTAACTTTTACTTGTTTCAAGATCCAGTGTTGTCATAAGTACCTCAGGTTCTTCTGAAATATGAGTAATATGAGCAGATAGTGTCAGACAAAATTTGGCACACAAAATTGTTTTTGCTATTCTTAACTAAGGTTGTTGGATATCACAGTACCAAGAAATAAGTAGAAATAAGCAAACAAGTTCTTCTGGTACTATTTACAATGCAGTACGTGTTACCTTACTTCCTGCTACGTCGCTCCCATTGTTCTCGGTCCATTCATTCTCTTCACTCACTTTGAATTCCAGCTACTCTCTGGTTATCTATCCTAAAGTTTCAATGCTTGTTTTACAGTTCAAATAACCTTCATTAAATGTGAATTAAATGTGTATTAGTGGAACATAGGATGTTAAATTCACACAGAATCACAGAATATCAGGGATCGGAAGGGACCTTGAAAGATCACCCAGTCCAATCCCCCTGCCGGAGCAGGAACACCTAGAGCAGGTCACTCAGGAACGCGTCCAGGCGAGTTTTGAATGTCTCCAGAGAAGGAGACTCCACATCCTCCCTGGGCAGCCCCTTCCAGTGTTCTGTCACCCTCACTGTGAAGAAGTTTTTCCTCATATTCAAGTGGAACCTCCTCTGTTCCAGCTTGCACCCACTGCCCCTTGTCCTACCATTGGATGTCACTGAGAAGAGCCTGGCTCCATCCTCCTGACACTCACCCTTTACATATTTATCAACATTAATAAGGTCACCCCTCGGTCTGCTCCTCTCCAAGCTAAAGAGACCCAGCTCCCTCAGTCTTTCCAAATATGGGAGATGCTCCACTCCCTTAGTCATCTTGGTAGCCCTGTCTTGTTCTAAAGCATAAATCTATGTATGTTTAGGAAAACTTACATGAGTAGAGGATCTGTGGCATGAATCCCTGTTCTAAAAATGGAGGTTTTTTAACACAGCAATTCATTACTTCAGATGTATGTGCAAGGGGAATTATGACTGCACATTGGCTATTCAGGATAAAAGTTGTTTTAGGTGAAGTAGAAGTCTGAAACAAGTAAAAGATCAGGAGAGTGAGGCGAGGGATGGATTCAGCTCAATTCCGGTATCTAAATGGATGTGTCAGTAGTGAGGTTGGCATCTTTGCTTTCTAGTCAGTAGCCAGCTAGTCAATATGACCGATGTTGTTACAAAACGGTTCCGCCAAGCACACCAGTAAGTGTCTGCTTCTGAAAGAACTGAATCACTTTCCAAACTACACTGTCTGTAATGGAAAATTACATTCCTAGCTCGTGTGTAGATACTTAAGTTTAGACATGTAAATTTAGGTATTATAAGCTTGAGTTAAATCCCTTTTAATGTGTTACACAGCGCATTACTTTGGCTTTTGGCATTTGTGCTGGTAGGCAGAGCAGATTAGTATCCTTAACAAAAATTCATCAAGTTTCTGAGGACAGAGTTCAACACAGAGTGCTGTTGTTTACTTGTGTAATGTGTTACTTGTTTGTACGGGTGGCACTCGTACATAAACTGTAGTTTTGTGCCGGCTGAGTACTTTAATTTCTTCCTTGTTTCACCTTAACCCACCTTTTCTTGCAAAGTGCATTGTTTTCCATGTGTCTGCACTGCCACATCTCACACAGTATTGTGTAAGTGGGGAGTGGGTGCTTGTGTTGCCGAAGCTTGGGACTGTGAGACCAAAGCTGTAAAGCCAACACAGAGAGGAGCTGGGTGAATCCACTCAAGGGTGTCAGTACTCACAGTCCTCCCAAGAAGGACTGCTCTCTACCTCGCCAAAGCCCTCAGACCTGGAAGTCTCAATGCAGTGACACCTGGCTTGCTTCTAATTCCTGGAGCCAGCATGACATGGAACCAAATACCTCCACGGAGAAACTGGGAGGTGCAGAGCTTTAGCAACGCTGTTTCTCCAGTGCACTGAGTAACTGAAGTGAATACTGTGAGTAAACAATTTGCCCAGCTCTGCCTGGGCACAGGACTCTGGGTTTGACACAGTATAAAAATTTTAACCGTCCATTTGTCTTCACATCTTCCTTTACTCATGCTGAAACTAATGCGTGTCCTTCTACACCGAAGGTTCTTCCCATCCATTTTGAACCCTGTTCCTACTTTCCCCTTTTTTCTCAAGGGCCTGTTCACATTGGAACGAGTTCACATATTTCTGCTAAGCACAGGCTGCTTTTTCCTTGAGAGCTTTCTAAAACAACTTGCCGGCTTTTAGGGTTGGAAAATAACATTGAATCGCGGTAGCATGCTAATAGTAGCAGGTAGTGTTAAGGACTCTTTGGTTAGGACTTAAAAGTGAAGCTAAGAATTAGGATTGTGTTCAGCAGCAGAGCAATCTAAAAAGATGGGTAAAATTATTGCTGTTCAAGACAGAACTTTGTTTCCAGTATTTGCTTGGTTGAAAACGGCAAATCTCTTGCAAATGTGTTTGGCCAGGTTTCTTTTCTTGTTTAGCAGTACATAGCTATGATTCTATTGGATTCTGTGCTTCCTGTGCTATTTTGCCAAGTTTGTTAAGGTCTTTCTCTCTAAATGTGGAAGGATTTTAGTACAAATACCAAGGCAATTTTAGCTGAATTCTGATGATAAATTTGGCTGTGATGCCAAAATACTTTATTCGTTGTGGGCTAATTTGTCATCCCCACTCCCTGTCATTCCTTCCCATAGCTTCACATTAGAGAATTCTCCTGTCACAGGGGAATCTCGTCTGAGAGCTGACTCTCTGGAGCCTATTCCAAGTCTGAAAACAGACAGGGCTGTCAAGTACAGGACAGATTCTGTGAAGCAGAGGAGGCCTTAGGCTGCCAAGTGGATCTTGACACAAGAGAATTTGACCCTACACATACAGGTTTCAACTCTGTTTCTGAAATAAATCTGCGTGACAGTCTTTGGGTTTTGCCTTGTTCAAACGTGCAACTCTTCGGTCCACAGAGTAACGCAGTTTAAGTATAGGAACAGCACTTGTTAATGTCAAAGCATTGTTTATGTACAATTTAATCTCCTGTGATGGCGTACTTATTTGCTGTATACTTGCTGGAGTTATTTTCATCAAGAAATTCTGTCTATGTGTCGCTTTGGCAACATCTTTGCAGAGTTTACAACTTTGAAAAACATGTTGGCATCAACTATGCAGTCCCTTTAAACAGCTGCTCTGCAGTCACGCTGTTTCAACATGCCACCACACATGGCTGAATTATGCAAATAGTTAATATTAAATGACTGAGATACAAGAACAATTTGTACACTCGATAAAGCCGGTCCCTGGACTGTAACATCCATTCATATAACCCGAGTCACTGTGGGACAAATTAAAGGCAACAACGTGATTCTTTTGACTTTGTGTGGTGCATTAAAGGCAGCGGTGGGCAGAGAGAAGGTATATGGCAGGAACATTTTAAAGGCTGAGGGGAGGTTTTTTTTTTAACTCGTTACTAATAATGCAATGAAAATAGAACATGCATCAATGTAATTTTCTGGCAAGTATTGAATAGGTAAGATAAAACAAATGTTTGTCATTCAGCTATAAATATAAGTTGCCCTGTTCTGGTTGAGAGACAAGATAGAACGTTACTTATATGGAATGCTAAGACATTCACAGTATTGCTTATTGAAAACAACAGCATTTGTAAAAAGCAGGCAAACAAAAACACTGATAGTTAATAAAACATAAACTTTTCTTAAATTTTACTTTGAAAGGCTTTTCTGCTAACCTTGCTGTTCTGGTTCTACAATAAGGAGTGCTCTGAATACGTACGATAGATACTATCACAGTACGATAAATAATGTCTTAAATGTTGTAACTTATTTTATAGTAATTCTATCTGTTACGTGTGGGGGAACAGAATGTTAGGCACTGGGTGATGCAAGATGACAAAAGATGTCTAGTTAATGTCACAAAATGCTATGTTTTTTCCTTTCTCACTGTGCTATAGCATCTGAATAATCTGTTTTGTTCAGCTAAGTTGTGAGGAAAAGGTTAGTTTTTTAATTAATTCAAATTGTTTACAAAGCAAATTAGTAAAACATCAAAAAAAGTCCACATTTCTGTATGCTCTTGGTTTTCTTTTCCCAAGTTGGAACTTTCATTTTTCACAAAATTTCTTTGCACTCTGATCCCATTTTTGCTGTAACTCCTCTTCAGTTTTTTCATTGATTTTCTTTTCTGGTCTGGATATAAAGATGCATGCATTTTTTCAGTAATGTATTTATTAATAAGACTTCTGTGCAAGACCTAGCACTGAAAAGTACAATTTGTCACAGTGATTCAAATTAGATTT